>VZRE01005795.1:423387-442551 GCA_013396775.1 Cephalopterus ornatus | reverse complement strand
AGAAGAGGAGAAAGAAGGAAAGAGAGAGAGAGAGAGAGAGAGAGAGAGAGAGAGAGAGAGAAAAGAAAGTTAACAGCTGGTAACAGTTTCAGTCCTGCTTTAAACAAAGGAAACAAGTGCTCAGGGACACAATGAAAGAAGCGAGGCTATCTAAGGCAACTACGAAGGGAGATAAGGTGGTCAGCATCGACTCCTCAGTCTGACCTCTCCAGCTCTTACAACAGCAATTGCACCGGACTGTCTTTGTAAAATGCTTTTGAGATCTCTCGATAAGTGATCATTAAGAAAGTTGTGTATCTCACAGCAGAGTGATACATGCATTTCTGTACCTGCTTCAAACCAGAAACAAAGATGTTAAGCAACATGCCCAAGGTCATGCAAAGCTAAAGGCAGGAACAAACCACAAAACCCGGACTCTCACAGCCCTTAAGAAAGAATTCATCACAGTCGGGCATGCACTAAAATAAATAACTAAATGCCTCTGTATTTGACAACATCTGACCTATGGAAGGAAGTAGTTTCAAGACAAGTGGCAAGAAACAAAACACAGCTGCAGCAGAAAGCCCTACCAGGGAATAGCTCAGTACCAAGAATAAGTAACACCACCTTGTAGGATATTTGTCGGACTGCCTGCCGCAGCACGACGCTTGCAGAGCTACACTCAAAGAAAAGGTGATTCCAGACACAAAGACTCTAAAAAAGGGGAAATTTAAAAGAAACAAACAAACAAAAAAACCCAAACATTAAAAAGCCACAAAAAACTAACCTGAAAACACACTGGTGTGCGCAACTTGCCACACACACACACACACACACACACAAGCAAAATGCTACCAACTGCAATTTCTAGGACATTGTGCACTACCAAGACATAACTACCAGCTGCCTATGTAGTGAATCATCACATTAAAAAATGTCATTTTTTTTAGACCACTAAAATTTTCTCTGGAAGCTGCAAAATTAAACTATTCTACATCAAACTCAAAAACAAATCCAGTAAATAGATCTCCTTTTGACTTCAGTAGGCCCATCAGAACTTACAGTATTCTGGTGTTTTCTACTTAGTTTTAATTGTGTGGGCTTTTTCCTCCAAAATATGTAAAATTAAGTGAAAATTAACCTCTCTTAATTGCTCATCAGCTCTTGCTACACTAAAGCAAATAGGAAATGCTCTTCTAGGTCTGAAATTCACCTTTGAAATTTAAATTAGAGAAAGAAAGAAGAAGAAAGTAAAACAAACATAGCATTTTTCACCTGGTAGTTCCAAAAAAAATAAAACCCAACATTATTTTGTATGCTGCAAACATATAAGTAAATATTAAAGCTTTTCCTCATTTAAAGTGCATTTGGAATATCCTACACCACTAGTTAAAATGACAGAAGAATATAGCTACCTGAAGTCTGTGTAAAGAATCTCTCTTTAACAGGCTTTTAAAGATTGCAAGCCAGAGCATCTAAAAAGTACATCCCTGAATAATTTAAGGCTCCTGGCATCTACATTGAAAGCACTCCTTTGCTAAAACTGGAGGAACAAAAAAGAGGTAAGAGAAAGAATAAAGGTCATGAAAGATCAGCGACAAAATCACTACTAAAAAAGTATTTTTCCTATCTTAAAGTTTAATCAGACATGGAGGAGCACGGATTTTACAGCCAGCCCTTCCCATTTACTGTCAACAGCTGTGGTCTAACACTAACATTTACCCCTGGGCAGTGTTAAGGCTGTGATGATCTGGAAAACAACACAGGAACAAAATGAAAGAGAAGAAAACTGATCGAGGAGGTGAAGCACAAGACAAATCTTCATTAATAGAAATCTAGTAACACATAAAAAGCGAAAGCCTAGAGTTTTTCATTATTTTTAAATATGTAACTGACATTTCAGGGCAAAAGAAGAAAAAGAAAAAAGAAAACTCTAAAGAAACAGATTAGTCCAAAAACATATTATAAAAACAAAACAGAACGTGATTAGGCTATGAAGACAAAAGGCAATACGGTCTGGAGCAGGGTAATCCCCATTTATAACCAATTGTACCTAGGTCGAATTACAATTCAGGGTATTGTTGACAATACCAAGTTTTCTTTGCCAACTACATCCTTTAAACATCAGCAAATCCTACCTACTTCCTCTTGTGTCTGTCACAGAAACCATCCAAACAATGGGAGCAAGCAATCTTCACCTCAACAGCTATTGACTTCAAGCAAACTGAACACTTAATTCATTTTTACTCCTGGAGTGGAAAGTCCTTGCTGTTCTACAGTATCTGAACACCTCGCCACTGATTACAACCAGTTCAGGATCTGGCTCCTCCTCAGTATATGAAAATGGACTTGAAACAATAGGAAACCTTATCTGAGGAAGTTAACACAGGTCACCCTTCTCCACACATGAATACTGACTTTATACTGACAGAAAAACAGCTTAATTAAGTTTTATGAATTAGATAAGAATTTGGAAAAAGAGTCACATACAGAATGCAGGTTAAAAAACCCCAAAACATTTACTTTCTTAGGGGAAACAGATTTTACATCTTTTCTTTACACAACTTTTCATGTAATTGTTTTAAAGAAGAGTCACTAGGAAGTCACTGACTATTCAGCAAACAGGTGAGCTGAATTGCAGAAGCGGATTCAGAACAAGGAAAAACCAATCTGCCTAACACAGAACTTTTAAGTAAATGCCTGTAAAAGGGATCCCTCACTCTTTTTGTGGACTTTATTTTGTATGAGAATGGGACTGAAAAAGTAAGAAAATTACACTAATATGCAATTCAATATTTTCCTAGTGCAACTTCAAACAACAACAACAAAAAAAATCTTTTTCATATATAATTTTCTCCCTTGGAACTCAAGAAGTTGAGTTCTCGCAGAAAGCAAAAGATTACAAGAAACTAAACTGTGTTCCGTTTTTGAAATTTTATCCAAACAAGGCAGTTGTTTTCTACTCGACATTCCACTCACTCTAAGCAAAACTGCAAAAAGGTACTTTGTGATAGGTATGCAAAGATAAAAAAAAAATTAATAAAAAAATAAGAGAAGATGGGGCTTTGATGACAAAAAAGCAAGGTTTCAAAGTGCAGACATTTCTAAGACTCTTATGGTAGGAAGGACACCTTTCCAGAAGACATAAAGGAGTAACAAAATAAATTCTACTTTAAACAGGTAAACTGAAGCTTAAAGCATTAAGGGAAAGCTTGACATGCTGGATCCTTAGCTAATAGAAATATGCGTAATTCCAATAACGTCAATAATACCACATGAAGTTATGCTAGCTGTTGATCTCACTCGTAGTATCTAAAGCCTACACCTAACTATAAATACACATACTATGTTTGCTTTCTGAAAACAGATTGAAGTTTAATAGCAACTCATAATTGAAATATTCATGGTCCCAAGCTAGCTTTGAAGTTAAATCCCTGAGTGGATAAAGTGGACTGTATATCTAATCTAAACTAAATGTTTCCCTTAGTTACTAATACCAGTGCAGTTTCACTAGTTAAAATCATTATTAGAGAAAGAAATGCAAAAGCCACAGCGCTTTAAGGGGCATTTAATCCTGCTCAGTGGTAGGACACAGCACACGATCTTGGCAGTATCAGTTCCTCTGCTACCTTCCACATCTTGCTCCAAGAGCTGACCTCTTCAAATCACCAAGCTGGTAATTTCTAGGCAAGAAAGTTTTAACCACAGCTTTCCAGTACGGCTACTGCTACTGAAGTTTCTTAGGTCTCCTTTTAATGTCACAAATTTCAATTTAACACCGCAAATCTGCCTCAGCTTTAAAGCCCATTTCTCAAGCAATGAATCTTGAAATAAAATGTCATTAATTTTTGCACCTGGACTGCAGGTTGTAACTGTTTCACTGAAGCACTGCAGTATTCCCTACATACTCTGCACATCAACCACACCCCTCCTATCTATATACAGCTCCATAAATAAAATTTCTGCAGTGAACCACAGTTTAGTTGCCTTTGAACTAAACTGGCTGTGAACCCCTTCACCAGTTTACACTTCCATCCTTCACCATTTTTGGCTCAATTAAATGCATTAAACACTAAATCCATGAAAGCCTGTCCATCCTCTCCCACGTATAAAATAAAAATAAATTTAAAAAAAAAAAAAAAAGCCAAGTACTCCTGCCAGACTGCTGCCAGTAACGGGGCGAGTACTGTACAGAGGTATAGATTATATATAGTAAGTTGTTATAATGGAGTTTGAAGGCAGGTTTGGATCCTAAAGAAAAAAGTCACAATTGTGCTACTTCTGCAGCAGTAATTTCCCCATGGCTTTGGTTATGCTGATCTCCGTTCCTGTTTTGCAGAGCCCACAGCTACACACATTATATCCAAGTATATGTCTGAAACTCCATAACCTTTGCCAGAGTAGCTCACCAGGAAGCTCTCCTGACCTTTACTTAAGATAAAGAAACCAACTGAAACGAAGAAATAAATGTTCCTTTGATAATACTGTGTAAGCTGTGGCTAAGGAACTTTGAAATACAACAGCATTAATAAAATAACCATATTAGGAGTATTTCTTTATCACCAAAAGCAGTGACCAGCTTCAATGGGGCTTTTCTTTCAGAGCTCACAAATTATTTTCCAGGAATCATTGACTTGTTGTGTAACGATAATTGTGGGTTAATAGAAGGCCCAACTGAACTTTGTACTCTTACACAAAGGATATATGCATGAATGACTGTATTTGGACACAACTCCCTATGTAAAATAACATATCCAATTTTCAATTTATAGATTGTTTTGGTTTTCACATTATACTTTTTTTTTTTAAAGTCCTTTAAGACAGAGGTAGGAAAAAAAACCTCTCTTATAAGGGCAACTTTATAAGTTTAAAAGTGACCATGATTGTTGGTTGGTATACGTACATGAACTTTGAGAAAAAAACAAAAATAAATTGTTGATGTATGGGAATACTACTCTGCACAGCAACAATTCCAGGGGATGAAAAAAAAAAGTGTGGGGTTCTTTTCCTCACAAAATGCTGTTATGAATACTCCCAATAAATTCTTCTTAGACCAATTCCTAAATAACTGGAAAAATAATCTAAAAGATTTATAGGAAAACTGAATTTGTTTTTTGGGTTAAAGACTATTTTAATGCAATTCTTCATAATCTAATATTAATCTTAATGTTTCAGTACATGAATGCTGTATTTAACAGCTATCTGGTTTAGTGAACTGCAGTAATTCCCTCCGATAGGATAAATTATTTAAGTTATCTAGCAAAATGGAAAAGCTCCCATGCACTCTGCTACAATCAGAAGACGCTGTTTATAAGAGACTTCTGATGATGGAGAGAAGCGTTGCCATGAGGAATAAAAATGCATAAAGGTACTCCAAGAAGTCTGTGACTTTGTCAGATATTTCTTGTACTATGCCCTTGCAACCACCGAAAACCACGGAACAGGAGGTACAGCAAAGGGTAGCCAGTGCTTAACAGAATAGTAGCATTTTAGCAGGTGAAGGCAAGACTTGAGGGGCACAGGCTGATAAAAGTAAGTTTAGGTTCTTGTTAAGCAGAATAATAAAAATAGCAAAGCATTCAGCTTAATGTAACTCCTGCTTCCCCCCATTAATTCAAAGGGAAATTTTGTCTGAGCAACAAAATGCCACATGCTAAGACAACTTAAAAATGCTTCAGCAGTGGCTGTATTTGATTGATTATGTTGAGAACTGTATTTATTTGTTGATACACAAAACGTGCTGAGCAGCCTGATTTCTGTTCAGCAGAGATGCCTCCTTGGTATCTGATCTGTACCAGCTCAGAATGCTCCTCTGCTCACTCCACGCACAAACTCCTTCCACCTCCACAACTTGAGTTTTTCCATGCTTCCCTGGGGCTCAGGATGGGAATGACAGGAGAGGGCCCCCTGCTAAAGGTTATACCTTCAGCCCAAACAACTTCTTTTGGCTGCACATCAAAATGCCACTTGCTTTATCTACTCATCGCACTGATGTCACTGAGCAGCAAAAGGAGTTATCGCACGATTGCAAATGACACAATAAATAACAATTATGAAGACTCAAACATAAATATATAAATACATATTTTTAAGAAAGTGATGAGTTATACTATACTTACAACTTTCAGCCTGATAGTCTGGCACAAACTGCTCGTCATTGTCAGGTACCTGAGCTGAAGAAAGGAAAATCAAAAACAAAAAACAAACAAACAAACAAAAAACAAGAATTAAAAGAAGCGTTTACAGCATAAATAAAGACTTGTGCTTAATTCAAAGCACTGCCAAGTTTAAAACTAGGATTTTTTTTTCATTGTTGAGTATGAAAATCAGGCAAGTGCATCATTTTAACATCTGATAATCCTGGAGTGAAGCTCTGTGGTGCAGTAGGAGTCCAGAGCAGCCTCGGCACAGAGCAATGGGAATGGGCTGACTTGCCCTGCCTCACTCTCTGCACCAGGGTCTGGACCTACTGTGCCACCGGTAAAACTCATCAGTGCTCAATCTCAAAATGTCTGAACACAAAGTCCACATAAAAACAAACCCTAGTGATTAACACTTATGTTTCTTCAACCCCAGACTACCACACCTTCGGCTTACTTAAAAGTGATTCCAATTGTTCGTGGCAGTCAGCCAACATAGTAGGGATTTTCGGTTATTGTTTTAAATATTCAAAAAGAACTATTTCACCAGACCACAGAATTCCTGGTTCAATGACAACATTTTAGACATTAAAAAAAAAGATTTACTTAAAGCAAAAATCATGATTAATATCAATTCACCTTATGTAGGATCATTTTTGCTTTTAGGAAACTTTCATCACAAACCGGAACTATAAAATACAATCATTTCATGGTCTGCTAATGGATAATTTTGCTCCTGTGGTACCACAGTTCCTTTTCATTATATATCTAAGACATTAACCATCTCTCAAACTGTGTTGTAAACTCATTTAAACCATTTAAGCTGAAATACCACTAAATGTATATTACAGATGAATGCATTCAAATAACTGCAGAAAATTACACTGAGATATGGCATCCTCAGAGCAAGACTGCTTCTGCGTACATCCCGAGAGAGATCCAGCTTATCTTCTCAACTTTGTCATCTTTTCCTCAACATACACACTAACAGGAATCACCACAGCAAAGCTCCATAAAATCATCTGTTTAAAAATACTTTAATTTACACAGTTCTTGTCTAAAGATAAGCAAATAATTCACATGATCTTCATTAAAAGTTAACATCTGCCATGATCTGGTTACCCAATGAGATTTGAGACGAAAATGCTGCTTATATAATCATTTATCAAAACTGTGACTATCAAACTATTAAATACATTAAGTGATAAAATGTAACTTTAATGCCCCTCAGAACACTTCCTAGTTTATAAAGGGCATATTCCCCATCACATATGTACAATTGCTACCAGTTTTAATATAGTTTGCTTGAATTTAAAATACGTATTTAATTATAATTACAGTTATTTTCAATGTGCACTACAGTGCTCTTCATGAACCAATCTCCACTTCTTACTCAGGAAATATTTCTAATGACTTAACTGGAATTTTTTTTTTCCTGGTAAAGAGTTCAGAATCAGGCTCATTGTACAGAAAAATTATTTGCTCTGGATTTTAAAGTAAATTTAAAATCTTACTGTCTTAATTGGAGAAAATACCCCTTAAGAACAAATGACCTTGGGAAATATGCAAACACACATTTGAAAAGAAGTGTGAGTAAGATAAACACACTAAGTGTAATTAGCCTTACTGTGCAAAAAAAGCATAGCTACTGTTGCTTTGTTGTTTGGGTTCTTAAAGAAAAAACTAACACTCCAGTAAACCATCTTTTTAAGATAAATCAGTGCCTCTGAGGACGTGTTGGCTCCTCAAAGTTTGAAGCTGTATAAAACACTTATTTTACCAACCCAAATACTCCCAGTATTTTTGACGCATTACATTTCTCTTTCTTCCAGAGAAACTACAGAACTTTTACCAAAAATGAACTCAGGGAGCCCAAATATTAACACTCTGCAATTTCTGACATTTCATGCAATTGACTGCATGCAAGCATTTGGCATTTTCCTTACAAAAATGCCAACCATTTCACTGTCACAGAAGAATCCAATTACGAAATCAAGGTCTTCTACTTAAAAATCAGTTCATAAGGATTTCTTATATCTCCAATTGTTTTTCAAGGGTCTGTGAGTAGATTCAGATTTAAAGTAATTGTATCAAGTAATTTCTACTTTACAGAAGACACATCCCACGCAGTTTTCTTAAGCCAGCTATCATTTTCAAATGCAGCAAGGAGGCTAATTTTTTTTAACACGCACCTGCAGTTTATCTATACATGTATAGATGTATATCTATATGTATTAACTTGTGAATCTAGGATATACAAAAAAGCCCTAAAGAAAAAAAAAAACCTCCTATTTTAATACGGAGGCTACATTTAGTGATTGCAGCACTGGGACAGCCAATATCATGTAACTTTCCATAGAGCGTACTCTGCGCACCAGATGCTTCACCAGTGCTTTGTTCTGGTTTTATCACTTAAATTTGACTTAGTCCAGAACAAATCCCTTGCAGAGTTTTATGTATAAATACCAGTAAACAAGGTCCTTTTTGGTTTTCCCGAGCCACAGAGTAAGGAAAAAATAAAATATATCATGGGAACCTCTATATTAGTGCCATTATGCCTGATTTGCTCTTGTTTATGGAGTAAACAAGAAAAATGTACTTTATTCATGGATCCCCAAAATTTATGAAGGCATATTTAATAGAGATCAAAGCACATCACTTTATCAGTACTCTAGAAACAGGTGGAGACTGCGCTGTCAAAATTTAAATACAATTATTAACATAGCCTTAAAAGCCTCTGTAGAGAAAGGAACACAGCAAGTTAAGAAGTATTTAAAACCCTGCCAAATATAAACAAAACAAATAATAACATCCAAAGTGTTCAACCCAGGAACATGCATTTCCTTCTGGAATCTAATTTTAGTAGCATCAGTACCTTAGAAACGAGCCCAAAAGGGTATAGGGAGAAATTAAAAGGACCTGCTAGTGGAAACGAGAACTTACATTATTCCTTCATTTAATCCGGTATTATTTTTGATCTAGCAAAACTGAAACTTGCACATGATCATGCTGCCGAAATGCAAACAATCATCCTCACACACAGAGATTCCTTCCACCAGCACCTTCCTGCGAGAGGGCAAATCATTGGGATACCTCACCCCGTTACTCAAGCAGAAGAGGGCTTTTGTACCTGGAGTTTGAATAATTACAGGCAGACTTTGTAGCAAATTAAATAGACTGGTGAAGACCCTTCAACATGAACATCTGAAAGGAAAATGTACTTGCAGTGTTGCAACTGTCTGCACATTTATATGCATATGCCATTCATTTCCTTTTTTATTCACAAATACTGCAACTCAGCAAGCTTGCCATAAAATCTTCATTGGTCTTCTGTTAACCTACACAAGACACAGTGCATAAATCACCCAAACTTTTTTTTTTTTTTTACTTTGCCATTCAGAGGAAAATTGAAGAAGATATCTGAAATGATCACCTAACCGAATGAGAGTATTTCCCTGAGCTACTTAATTATGGGGGTTTGAGAAGGCAAGTGTATTCCAAAAGACTAATAAAAGGTTTTGAAAGATATTAAGCACGTGGCTTTTACTGCTAATAGCAGAAGCAGCTACATTAGTTCATTCCACATTCAGAGCCATCAAGTCTCAGACTCCTGAAGCAGACATCTGCAGCATAAACTATCCAGCCCAGCCTAGAATATTACCAAAAGTTTTCTTTTTCTTCTGACTACAGCTATAACGTCTCAAAAGGATTTGGGAAGTGTACAGAAATGTTAATGATGATCTTGAGATGTTATCAGTTTAGGTCTTACAGTTTCACTACCTACTAAGTTAAAATCAGTTTGCCAAATGCAAACATTCACAGCACAAAAACACTTAATAGTTATTTGTAGTTTTTAGAGCTTTAAACAATCTTTGAAAAGCTGAACTGACAACTCACTTTGCAAACGGAAAGCAATTTTGAGGAAAAAAAAAAGTTTAGAACTAGGGCCTGTTAGCTTGCTTTCACTGCAAGTAAACAAAAAGTCCCCATTAACAAGCATCCAGGACAAAAGGAGTTAATATTTAATTAAAACCAGCTCTATCCACTGTAACAATGACCTGGAGCCAAACAAGGCAGAAGATGTATGAGTCATTCTTTCTGCCAGTGAATGAGACAGCTGATCTCCGAAGCAATTCCTCAAGACAAGCAGTCAGAACTGGAGTTCTGCCTCCATTCACAAAAACACAGTCCAGCATGAACCATGTGGCCCCAACCACAAGCTTTTCATGTCACACCCTTCCAGAAAGCTACAGCAAAGTAAACTTGAACTTTAGGCATAAACACACTGATTTCACTGCTTTGTCTCAAGATGCAGCACAGACCTGGTGAGGAACATTATAAATGAAAAGTTAAGCAAACTATAAAGGGCTTAAATTTAACTCTTCCTTCTCCCAGTCAAAAACTGCTTCCAAAAGCTGAGCTGCATTCCAGGGAAAGGTGTTCCTGTTAAAAAAAAAAAAAAACGGAAACGTTCCAGAAAAACAAGAAGCTGCAAATGCTTCACTTAAAACTTTATTTTTGGTAGCAGAACACTTCCTGCGGTACTGTGTGCTCTGACCTCATGCTTCACTTTTAGAGCTAAGAGCAATTAGTTTTAAAATATCCATCAGTTATTCAAAGTGGTAAAAGAAATTGAAATTGACAGGAAATTCTATATGAACAGTAGTATTTTGGCTTCAGCTAAAATAAGACTTCAGGCCTCAACAGTAATGGCTCTATTGAGTTTTCTTTGATTCATTGTCACTTCTGAATATCTGAAAGATTGGCTAAATTGTAACTAATTCCTGAAAGAGCTCAGGGGAGGGGGGCGGGGGGGTGTTAGTTGGTGGTTGTTCTTTTTCCACGGGAACAACTGTTTCTAACAAAGAAGCATTCAGAAGGAAAAACAGTGACAAATTTCAAGATGGTAAAAACTATTATTTCCCATAAGCACTGGATTTGCTGTCAAAACAATCCAAAACCCTTTTTACATAACGTGAGATGCTCTGACTAACAAACTTAAATGCAGTTGAAAACTAGCTCCAGATCTCAAAATTCTTCCTTATGTGAATAATCCCTAGGAATATGAAGATGGGCTTGCAGAATCTGCTCTTCATTTGCTGCTATACTAAAAATGAGGAAAAAAGTTAGCTTAAAAGGAGCACTCGCATTTAACATTTCGCTACATGCCTCATGGTTAGCAAACCCCACTATGCCTTTGAAAATTGCTATTTTGAGTAAAAGTTATTTGCTTTTCCAGCAAACAAGAAAAACATGAAAAAGTTTATTACTACTTTCAGACTATTACTTCTTACAGACTTTAAGACTTGTAGATTTTTGGTGGATTTATTACTTTGTTTTTTTGTTGGGTTCTTTTTTAAATAATATCCCCTTCCCTCCTATTTAGCCTAATCTAACTCTTCTCCTTTTTTTGGCACAGATATTTAAGATCACAAGTTATGAGTATTAGAAAATCAAATCTGTCAGATCACTAAAATCCATTAAAAAAAAAAATGGAAAAAAAGGAAACATTCTCTGTACTACAAACTGAAATTCTTTTCACTGCTTTTAAGAGTGTTTGTCCCCATTAGGCAGATTTCAGCCATGGAGATATTAAATTATCATTTTTTGACTATTATTGCCACTATAAAATCAATAAAGGTAGATAGTTCTTGAATATGGCTACACAGAATTTGCCTTACAATCGGTAAATTTTACAACTTTTTGGCAGAAAAAATCAAGTTAGCCAGATTACACAAAGCCATTCCAACTAGAGTACTATTTGAAGATCTAGTACTCTTATTAAAAATAATCCTTTAAGAACTAGAAGCTACTTACTTTCATACCTTCCCATTTAAGAAATAAACTATAAGTCAACACTCGCTTAGACATCACTATGACACTGGTGGGACCTTCAGGTTAGGAAAGCAGGGGGCAGAAATTTCTTTTCTAAAGTTCATTCCAAAGCTGGGTATTAATTTTTTGAGAAAAATTACTTACTTTCAGATACTAAAAACTGGCTTCTGAATTCTAGTAGCTTGTAGAAGCCATCCACTCAATGTAGCTGAGCCGCAGGAGAGTCATGAACCCGTTACCTGTAGCTATTACTTCAAACCACTTTCTGTTCACTTAATATTTTTTTCTAATCGCCCAAAGAACATTATATTTTGTTTTTCAGTATATTACCATCTGAGAAACTTCTTATCTATTGCTCTAAGAAGCAGATCTAGTATATATATTATGTGTCTTTGCTTGGGATGTCTTTTATGTATTTTTAACAAGGCGCAGGAGAAATTAGTATCTGAGTAATTTTAAATAAAAATCGGGGTTTTAGTAATCTATTATTCCCCAAAAACAAATGATTTCCCCATAGAAAGGAGACACTCACTCACTAAGAATTTGTTCTTTCTTCATTTTATTCCACAGTAAGACGTAAGAGCTACCATGATAAGATAACATTAGATTAATATTTGAACCATTTTTTTCAAGGTACTGAACACTTGTTACCTGTCAGAACCAATCTGATTCCAAATATATAGAATCAATAAAGTCATTTTACAGTACTATTGTGACAAAACATTGCCACTGAGTTATTTAAATATAAAAGAAAATATACCTGAATAATATTTGTCTTGGTTAGCAATGGGCAATTTTAACTATTTCAAGGTTGAACACTGGAAAAATTATAAAAGGCTTCCCATTTTCAATTTCTGGCATCAGAAAAGAGTTGTACTCTATCTTCTGTCTTGCATAACAATTGACATGAGGGAACCTTATTCGGAGTAAGCTTTACATCGAAATAATTTAGATTCTTTCTTACATATATAATACTACACAGAGTAAGAACCTAAACTCATTTCCATAAAAATCTGGTATGCAGCTAGTGGAATACATTTGTAAGCTTTCTGTAAGTAGTATTCAGCTTGTTAATTATGTAGTAATAAAATATTAAAGAGGTTACTGAATTGTTTACATCTGGATTAATTCTTTAATACATGTGAACCACTCACCATTTCCAACAGGAAAAGAACACATATCTTTTCTGTTTATTTGTTTACCACCAACTTGTGACAGGTGCCACTAACTGTAAAAATCTCCAGGCTAAAATGTCTGATGTAGTAAGGATAGCTTAAGGAAGAGCAAACAAAAAAAAAAATCCTCAAGCATTATTTTTGTGTGTCATAAAATGCAACTCACTTTCTTCTCCTAACTAATAAGTAGATTTTTGACCAGGTTACTCCCCAGTGGGGATCTGAACTCGTGGGAGAAACCTGGTCAGCTGCCACTGCTTTTCTTAAAAAGGGTCAAGATGTTTTAAAATTTCATGGTCATTTCCCTGGCTCCAGAGCTTTATGAAAAGAAATATGTAAACACTACTAATGTTGCCAAATTGGCAGACTTCTAGCCTATGAAGGTCCAGAAGAACATTAATGGACACATCTAGCAATGGGTAAACAAGTCTGATTTCAAAATCTGTTTCCTGGCTAAGCTCATCCATGTAGACATTTGAGCACAGCTACAATATTCTCAAACATTAGTACACTGTAAAGACAACCAAAAGTTGTTTAGGGTGGGGGTTTTTTTATTAAAACTCTGGGATCAAGTTAATAGCTCAATATTTGATGTTCTCAACTTTTTATTTCAGTTTCAGCTTAGTCTTTAAGAAAGCTGTGCAAAGTTTGAGTTTTATGAAACAGTTAAAACCATGGCTTGGCCTGAAACACAGAGATTTCTTAAAGTATTTCTAGAACACTGGAAAACCTGTAATATTTAACTATAACATGGTATAGACAAATAACATTATTTAGCTTTATTATCCTCTGGTAGGTGAAAAATCAACTTTTTTTTTTTATTTTTTAAATATTTACCGGATTATTTTATTTACCTTTAAAAAGGTTCCTCAACCCAGCTGACACAGGACTAGTCACCTTTCTCTCTCAGAGCCTATCTAAATTTATTCAGTGAAATACACTCTGACAAAGAGGTAAAAAGGCTCTCAAACAATTCATTCTAATCTAAAATAAGCAATGCCTCTGAGTAAAAATTGCTATTATATTAATATATATGTACCTACAGAAATAATTTGTTTTAAATTCTGCATTATTTTTCAAATTTCCATTATTATCTGCACATGCATTATGAATATACCTATATTTTTCTAACTTATGATCAAAGAATGTAATTTTTTCAGAAACAAAACCATCCACGCCAGTGAAAAAATCAGAGTTATCCTCTAAAATATAAATAGTATCTTTTGAGTAGTATTTTAACATAATTCTAGCTTGCTAGAATGAATGAGATAATACAACATAAAGAGTTCCTTAGGAAAATTACCACAGGGAGACAGCCACAGTCGTATCTGTTCATTATACTACAAAAATTATCTTGGTACAGGACATCCTGTTTTCAATTATTAGGAAAGAATCATGTTAATTCATAAAAATATATCCTCTGTTCCATTAATTTAAGGAGGGCTTTCTGATTATATACAGAATAACCATATACTGAAAATAATGCTGTGAGAATAAAAATGTCATCAAAATAAACAACACCCCACAACTTACTTATAGGTAAAGAACTTGACTAACTATATAGAAAGCTGTTAAAACAGAATCAGTATGTAGGCAAGTAGTCATCAGCAATATTTCCCTCTTTCTGTGAAAACCAACAGCAAACATTTCACCTCAACATCCCTCCTTTCAAAAAAAATAACCAACAAAACCAGAACATCTCTTCTATAAACAGCTGTGCTGTCCTGTATATTATAAAAATTAAACATATGTGAATACTCACATTCATTTGGATCAGGATAAATTTAGAGAGATTTTTTTAACTTTCATCAAAATCATGTCTATTTCAGATGCAGAAGTTTACATATAAATGTGTACCAGAAATATTAAGAACAGGCAATGCACAAAAATCTTTATGCTTCAAATAAACAGTATTGTAAATATCAAAGGAAAAAAAATCAGAAAATATTGCTGAAAAGAACAAATAGACTTCAACTAGCACAAAGCTACCTTGCAACTTGTTAAAGTTCTCTTAATGCAGCAGCATATTTTTGTTATTGTTAAATGAATCTCTTAACAACTATTCTAAATTCAGATTTGTACATTATTGTTCTTAAACATTCTTTCTTCATTAGAATGTGCTGTGCAAGACTATTTGAAATACTTAAAAGAACATGCATGTGTAAAACAGACCAATGTTAGTTTTCTCATCACCCGGTACACAATCTCACAACTACAAATACGAAGACAAAAATAACATGCAAAACAGGTAAAGGTTTCTAGGAAAAAAAAGATAAAGATAAAATAAAGAAAAAGGTACTGTTTCAGTATTTCATACACACCTAATGTTCTGTGTTGTGAACAAGGTGGAAAGAAGACACTTGCACTTAAATCTTGAAGCATCCCGTCCCGATGAACCCAGAGAAACTAATTTCTGCCATCAGAAAAGTACTCCACCAGAACACCAAATAATTATATGTGCTGCTGAAAAGGAAACAGCAAGCCCAGTTCTGGCTGTATGTAGTCTCTCGAGGTACAATAATATAAACCTGATCAATTGCAATTAAAATCTGAACAGAGGCTTAGAACTTGAAGTCTTGGTGCATTAGTTCTTGCCAAAAGCAGATGTGATTGTGAGCTGGAAGCAATTTCTCCTGGTAATTTGTGATGACACTGGGTAGAGCAGCCCCAGAGTCCCCAAAGACAAACTCATCAGAGGCTCTAATGTATGCATGACACATGAGGTGGCTCTTTTAGAGCTCAATTAATTGGGCTGAACATTAAGACAGCAAGTTCAGGACTTTTTTTTTCCCCTCCAGAGTTGTTTTTCCTCTTTTTAAAAGCAGTTTTTTCCCTTACCTTCAGCAAGCCATGTCTCCTGTAATTGGCTCAGATCTTGAAAGAGTTCTGCAAAAAGATAAAGACACAGATAAAAGACTCATACCTTTAATCTTTTCAGAAGATTAAAATATGTTCAAAAATATATTTTTCCCTAAGAACAATATACATAAATCCTATTTTGGCAGTCAAATGTATAGACAAAGTAGGTATTTTCGGGCATCGGTTAATGATTTTTCTATACCTATTAAAAAAAACCAAGCACTTACTGTATTATCAAATCTTGACATAATAACTAGAACCTTAACGAAGCTCTGTAGTATAAAAGACTCATTCAGCAATACACAGAAAAGTTAAAAATTATAATCTCTCTTACAGGTGAGCTATTTCTCCTTATACAATTCAGGCCTCCTCCTACAATATCTGCCCCAGACAAAGCTTACTCAGACTTCAGCAGTTCTGCCTGAGCAATAACTGAGTATTTTTAATAGCAGGGTCATATCTAACATATAAAAATTCTGAAGCCACGACCTGAGATGCAGCAACAGCAAACAGAAATGGGAAATCTTTTGTACTTCCCCTCATGTTTTACTTCGTACGACAGGAAAATCACCACTATTTCCTCTATGCTGTACTCACTGTACTTCTTTAAAGTTAAAACCACTTTCTTCATAGACTGAGTTTTGCAGCACTTTATCTTCTTTTGCAATTCACTGAAATCAGTTGCTTGTAATGGGTGTAAACCAGAGCAGCATTCGGCTTACTTGGAAACCTCAGAAACTCAGTTATGAAAATTCTGTTTACTAAGACTAAGTAAGATATTTGAACTAACAAATGGTTTATTTTTGATTTACTGTATTTTGAGAGAGACTTCCTCTCTTACAAATGCTCACAGACAACTATTTACATACACTTAAATGACAGAGGCTATTCACTTATTCTGTGGACTTATGATACCCCATGTTCACACTGGGAAATGACTTAACTGAAAATCAGAAAGTTGCTTTCTTTTCAAACCACTTTTCCAGACAAGTAGGGATTTTGAAAAGTGTATCCATGTGTCCTGAACCTGATAAGATTTATATAGGTAAGTTATAGGCCCCTCCATGCCCTCCTGTATGTCTTACGTACTCACAGGGGTGTAGGCGCAGCACGTATACAGACCTGGTAACCTAAGGAAGTGTTAACAGTCCATAGTCCTCAAGCTACAAACATGAGTGACTACTGATGGGACTAACTTATAAATGTTTGGCCCTCCAAAACTTTCTCAATTCTAGGCTTCATTAACCGAAATTCCCTGGATTTTTAACCCCGTTAGTGTTATACAACAACAGAAACAGCCCAGTAGACACTAGAAGCCTGACTACTAGCTCTACAGCAAGCTAGAATCAAAATCAACAGTCTCCACACCCACATTCTCTCATACCAGTGAAGATACACCAGTGAAAAGGATGTTAAAAGACAGGAGGAATGAAAAAAGCCTTAAATCTCAAGAGGCCTGATGGTGAAAAAGCCAGGTGCCATGACTTGTGTCAGATGCTGCAAAGTCTTGGCCTCAGTGCACCAACACCTGTGTGCCACATGTGCACAAAACCCAACAGGGTAAGTCAAGGAAAGAGTATCAACTTTATCAATTTACTGTCTTTGCCAGTTTGTTTTGCAGTAGTAAAGGCAGTTTTCCTGTCCAGTTTATTCAGATTGATTTACATATATTTATCTCAAAAATAAATAAATAAATAGCTCTCAAAAAGCTTCTCTGCGTTAGTAAGAAAGGGAGAAGGGGGAGGGAAGGGGGGGAATGACAAGCCCTCACCTTCTGAATCATGAGCCAGGTCTCTGTTAATGAATTTTCTTTTCCTGACATTTGTCGGTCTCTCATTACAGTTTCTCCCACGCGGATTCTATAAACAGGAAAGATCAGTTACTTTAGAAATCTAAGGTTTGGGTTTTGGTTGGTTTGGTGTGGGTTTTTTTAATTTAATCAAGTATACTCAAAGTTGGCATAAATTCTTCATATTTTCAAACAGGGAAACGATTGTCTTGCAGCCTTAAATTTCTAACAAAAGATATTGCTGAGCACCTAACATCCTCCCAAAGAGTCCTGTGGCTAAATGCAAAACATTTTTATCTATCTATGTAGACATCTATTTGTACAAATACATATATAATGTGCTCAAGAAGCAACACAATAGCAATCATGTATTTTTAGCATCTAAAGTATACAAACCTACACAATAGCCCATAAATCCCTTCTGCATAAGCTATGCAGAAGAACCCAGATATGAAATTAAAATAGACTGCTTTGTTTCCCTGTGTTACTTATAAAATTGTTTGCAAAGTCCTGAAAGAAAAAAAAAGGAGGAAAAAAAGGTTAACGTTTGCCTCAACTTCATTCTCCTGAACGTTGCAGGCAAACGCAGCCAGAAACTTTGAATGCAGCTGCTGCTGCTCTCTCCTCTCATCCGCTAATCATGTGCATGATTTTTTAATCATCCCAAAACTGTCTTTAAAAGAACACGATGCTTTATGGCAATAACTAAGAAGACAGGCTCATCTTGCAGGCAAAGCTCCCAGATGAAGAGTCGCCCCTACAGCGGTAACAAAGCAGAGACTGTGTCTGTAAAACTCCCCCACAGAAATAAGTCGGAGTCAAGTTTATAAACACCAACTTTGAACTGATCACTCACATTGGTGACCATGTAAGGCACTTGCTGGTCATAAAATCCATCCATTCTGCAGCTCTTCCACGAGTCTTAGCTCAGTGTTTTATTTACTGGGCATTTGATCTGGAGATTTCCTCGGGATCTGGACTCCAATCAGCCTAGAGGGGAATACAAGATGGCTTTTAGATTTAAAAAAAAAAAAAAAAAAAGAAAGAAAAAAAAAAGAGGCAGCAGCATGAATGAACTGCTTGCATTTGCATAGCTAATTAACCTCAAAGAGTCCCATTCATAAAAACAACCCTCCCTTCTCTGCTTTCACCTGGGTTACGCGCTCCTGCCAGCAAAACGCGGAGCAAAAGAACTGCGAGGCGGCGGCGGCGAGCGGGGCGAGGGGCAGGGGTTTATTTACACTCCCCGCCGTCCCCGCGGGCGATCCGCGCCCCCGGCAGCCCCGGCGCTCGCCAACGTGTGCTCAACTCGTAATGGCGAACGCGGGGCTCGCCGCGCACCTCGCGGCGGCGGCGCCCGGCAGCCGCAGCCACGCACACACACACA
>VZRE01005795.1:384870-423171 GCA_013396775.1 Cephalopterus ornatus | reverse complement strand
CCCCGGCCCCGGCCTCGGCCCCGCCGCCCCCGGCCCGGCCCCGCCAGCGCGGGGGGCCACGCTCCGCGCTCCCCTCTGACCCTCCGCCGGCGGCGGGGGAAGGGCTCGGAAACCCACACTCGGATGCCCGGCGGTGTCTTGGGATCCTGGCGCGGGCACACCGTGTCCCCTACACACCCCGGCGTGGCAAGGCAACCCCCTCCATTCACAAAAATGTATCTTAAAAAAGTTTCGCCTCCCTGACTCCGCCAGGCAAAGCACACCCCCCACGCACGCTCGCGCCCTTTCTGATGGCAGAGCTGCCCCGCAAAGCGCCGCGGGCGCCCGGCGGTGAGCAGGAGGTGAGCGCGGCGACAGGGACTTCGCACAGCTCCGCCCGGACCTGGTGGCTCCCCCGGGCTCGTGGCTGCTCTGGGTTTGCTTTTTTGTTGGGGGTTTTTGGTTAGCGGTTTTTGTTTTGTTCTGGGTATTTTAGGGGTTTGGTTTTTTTTGTTGTTGTTGTGGTTGGTTGGTTTGTTTTGTTTTGTTTCGGAGTTTTTTTTTGTTTGCTCTTTTTTTTTTAGTTGAATCGCGGAAAGCAATTTTTATTTCCACTAGGATGACATAATTTCTAGGTTTCCTGGACAGAATGTGGCAGCACCCGGACACCACATTTAGGGGACTTTTTGGTGCAGTGGTGCCAGGACCTACCCAGCTCAGGACTTCTGAGGACTTTTCTAAGAAACTGGGATTTCTGCTCTTCGGACAGAGTGGCTGTTGGCTGTGCCCAAAATCTGTCCCTTTTCTGAACTGCCAAAATGCACCAAACAGATTGTGTGGTTTCATAAGAGCTATATTTGTCCCCTCTTTGAGCAGTGAATTCCAGGTATCACAGGAATCAGGTGGTAAATTTAGGTATTCGTGAATCTGTCTTGCTGTGAGATACAAAGTTTCAGATTTCTATGATCTGATATAGTTCAGCAATTGACAAGTAGAGCCTCAAGTTATCAAGTCCTGCTTCACCCTCAGCACTTTCGGAGGGCTTTCTTTATAGCTAAGGGTATAAAGGCAACTAAAGAAACCTGCTTTTGTATGATTCGCCTGTGGTGGTTTTAACAGTGTTCGGTTACTTCCTCTGTATTAATTTGTTTTGAAAATTGCAGTTGTTTCATTACACTATATTCTAGAGCATATTACTTTCTGCCACAATGTTGCGATTCTTTCTGATCTCACTATTCATACTCACTTGACACTTGTCCTGTCCAGCCAAGGAAGAGGAAAGCACCATGTTCCCACTACTTCTGTCTTTCCCATGCTGTGTTTTCAGGGAAAATGTCCACCACCAGCAGCTTGTTTTCTGTGTTCTTTTTTCTTCTGTTTTCAAACACCCACCCCAGCACACCTGTAATTACAAGAGAGTAGTGATATTCTAAACATTATATAAATCTATAATTTTATTGTGTTCTTGGCCAAGTGTCTGAGTTGCTGTTCCTGCAAGCCACTTTTGTGATAAAATAGAAAAATTAAATTCTACCAAATACTCCAGTATAAATGATGTTTGCTGGATAATCATTGAATAGTTTGGGTTGGAAGGGACCTTAAAGATCATCTAGTTCCACCCCCCCCTGCCATGGGCATCTTTCACTAGATCAGGTTGCTCAAAGCCCCATCCAGCCTGACTGTGAACACTGCCAGGGATGGGGTATCCATAACTTCTCTAATGAGACCATGATTTTCTTGCATATACCCATACCCAGAGTAGAGCAGCTGCTGAGCTTGTGGGAACACTGTGGCTGCAGATGTGACCCCTCCAGTTGTCCATCCCACCCCACTGGATGTCTGAGCCACCCGTCAAACAGCTCCCAAAGCACTAGACTTCACCACATAATCTTCTAAACCAAAATCAGTGATAGATTTTCTTATAAAGATAAGAAACTATCATGCTAAACTATCAACAGTGCACTAAAAATTGTTGGTGTGTCAGTCAGACCAGCTGATTTAACCAATGTCAACCGAAGTTTCCAAAGTTACCTCAGAGCCATCACATATTAGGTGTCACCTGTGAAGTTTGCACTGCTGGATCTCATCTTGCGCTTCCCTACACCACGACCTGCATGTCACAAAGTCTGGCACAGCCCTGTGGCCACCTTCCAACACACCCCACCTCCATGTGCACAGGTTTGGCATCCTGCTTTATGGAGCTGTAGGATGTCTGGGTTGGGCTGTAACTCCAAGAGAAGCTGTGCAATAAATGCGTCCTGACAGGAGAAACACTCTATTGCTTGCTGGTCCTCTTCATGCCACACATCTCTTCCCTGTCACACATGCTGGGGAGGAAAGGAAGAGTAAAGCAGTTTTGAAGCCCTCTTTATCCTCATCTTTGTTCATCCACTCTGCTGAGTGGTACTCAGGAAAACTTCATTAACTATTAAGAGGAAGACACTGTAGATGTAGTTCTGTGTACTGAATGCAGTCTTGTACCATCACCAGTCATAACTGTCTTATATGTAAACTGGTGGGGCCATAATAATTATTTTGTAATTTTGCATGTTTGTTCAAAAGTCTTGCCACTTTGTTCATTTTTTTAATAAAAGCTTTATAATTACTCTTTTTAGAAAACAGTAGTCCTAAATATCTTCTTATTAAAAAAAATTCCTTTTAGAAAATGAAAAATTAACCTCAGAATCACTTTAATTTTTAGTTGAAAAAATGAAACAGTTTTTTATCAAATTGAAGATATTCTGAAAAAATGTGCTGAATTTAATTTACTATAAAAACTTGATTTAAAAAATCAACTTTTCTAATGATACTGCTTTATAAGCAAGACACTTGTTTCCTTTTAAAAATAGACATGTTCAAGTGTACTATAAAGCTTCACTATATATTGAAAATTATATTTCTTAATGGCAATATACACTTTGCACACTTTTCTGAAAGAGGACAATGAAATATATATTTCTTGCTCAATTTCACACATTGTGGAGCTAGAAATAATTGCTGGAACATAAAACATAAAAGTAAATCCAGACGGAGCACAGAGAAGATTTGATAAACACTGTTTTTTCCTAGAAGATGTGAGAAAATTTAACCATGTTTCTAAATAAAGAAATAAACCATTATAATCCAGTATGATAAAATCTAAGTTCAGTATGAAAAAAAGGAATAAAAATAAAGATTATGAACTGACTTGATAATAAGACAGAAAAATACACTCAAAAATAATTTATGCTGAAAAAATAAACCTTTTGAACACCTTCATAAAAGTATGCTTATACCAAAGAAAATCTTTCAGAAAAAGGATAGTCACAATTGAAACATAATAGCTAGGTAAATTTCAAAACAACAGTACGCTAAAAAAAATCGTACTTGTTTCTCTGAAATTGTTTAGCTTACCCATTCTTCCAGGCATTTCCCCAGAAAACTTTGATCTACTTGTGGGCCTGATAGACAACAAAAGAGATGCCCTCCATCCAAACAACTGTTAAGCAGCAACTTTTAAAACATAGTCTATGGCAGATTCAATAAAGTAACAACTAAGTATGTGGCTGACTACAGCAAACCCATGAAAACCTGATGAGATTTCTGTCTGGTAAATTAACCCTTGACCACATTTTAACCTCCTGATGCTGACTCTTTCAGCAGGTTAACAGTGCTTATTTTATCATGATGCTAGTGGCATACAACAAAGTAGTATATAACAGCAAAATTAAAAAGAAAAAGAAGAGAGAAATTGATAGGGCAGATACTTGCCCAACAGCATGGCTTTTTGTAAAGCCTGTGTTTCAAATGCAGCATATAGGACTAAACCTTAAATCAGGAAAAAGGAAAGTATCAGTAGGAAGAAAACACATGGTGATTATATCCATATGCTAAACTATCAGATGTGGAATTAAAAGTACATGTAAACAAGTATCTTCAAAGAAAGAAGGAAAGAAAACAAAGAAGTAATCCCAGTTTGACTGCATGAACTAATAGCACATTGCATACAGCATTGCACAAATCTAGACGCCTACATAAGCAACTGCATTTAAATGTCCATTTACCTGATAATGCAATGCAGGGCAATTTTCAGTAAACATTTATCTACTAGAAAGTTATGCTAGAAAGGAAAACTAAAATTAAGATTATTCACAATCAGTGCAAGAAAACAAAAGCCCAAAAAAACCTTCCACTGCAACGTGTGCCAACCATATCCTGGGCTGTGCCAAAAGAAGGGTGATCAACCGATCAAGGGAGATCCTCCACCTCTACTCAGTTCTTGGGAGGCCTCACCTGGAGTACTGCATCCAGTTCTGGGGCCCACAACATAAAAAAGACATGGGCCTGTTAGAGAGGGCCACTAAGTTGATCAGAGGACTGGAAAACCTTTCCTATGAAGACACACTGAGAGAGTCAGGGTTGTTCAGCTGGGAGAAGAGGAAGCTCTGGAGACACCTTATAGCACCTGCCAGTACTTAAAGGGGCCTATGAGAGAGCTGGAGAGAAATTTTTTAACAAGGGCATGACAACATAAGATGGGAACAATTTTAAACTGAAAGAGAGATTAATTAGATTAGATATTTGGAAGAAATTGTTTAATTTGAGAGTGATGAGGCACTAGAATAGGTTGCCCAGAGAAGCTGTGGATGCCCCATTCCTGGAAGTGTTCAAGACCAGGCTGGATGGCACTCAGATGAGCTCTGAGTGAAAGATGTCCTTGCCCATGGCACGGGGGGCGGAACCAGATGATCTTTAAGGCCTGTTCCAACCCAAATCATTCTATGATTCTAGAATTCTATGAAAGGTGAAAAGTAAGTTTAGTTTAATAGTATTTTCAGCCTTCATTATAACTCAGACATCAAACTATAAAATCACTAGAAAGGAGAAGGCTTAACATCTCTCTTAGAGCACTGGCCCATTTGTTGGAGCAAAGTAACCGCAATATTGTTCTGGCTCTCCTAGTAGTCTGGGTAATTCCTACACGGGCAAGCCCTGTCGTCTCACTGGGGTTTTTTTGTGCTTATAAAGTGAGACACCGAGTTCTTAACTTGAGAAGTACTGTTGAAAATGATAGTCTGTTACTACTGATTGTGGAGATACTGGCTGCCCCTAACTCCTTGGATTGCCAGTCTATTTCCTTCTGAAGCTTTGAAGGGCAAAAATCGTGCTACACGTATGTATTGACTTCAATGACAGTTGCTACAAAGCAGTGGTGAATTGGCTAGAACTGTGAATCCTTGATCAGGAAGAATGCTCAGCTCTGCGTACCATCACAACCAAAGCAGTAAGTGATCCTCTACCACGAAGTACCAGAGAACAAGTTAAATGACAGTTTGATTAACTTGTATAAATCATCATCATCCCATCACAACAATGCTCATTTCCTGACCAACTGAGCAAATCAAAATAAAAATTATACTAGTTTAGGACCTAATGTAGCAACATATGAGTCATTGAAAGAGCAAACCAAGTTAAAGCGCGTAAATGTAAATTGTAATAGGTTCTTACAGGGTCAGTAAGTTTCCAGCTTGCACTAGTTGCAATCATACTCATGATATGGCCAGCCATGATTAAGTGTTAATGAAGTAGCCTAGAAGTCACTTGAATATCAGGCCAGTAAAAGAATTTGTGCATAACACTTAATCTCACAGATGGTTTTAATTTGCACGTCCTCCTGTATGGATACCAAGAGAGAATTGTGCAAACACTTCAGAATCCTTCACATACTTTATGTGAGATTTCTGCCCCACTGGAGTTCATAGAGGTTGTAGAAAATCTCAAATCTCCTGATGCACTTATAGTCTCAGGCAAACATGTAAGAAGGAAAAGGAAGAGAAATGCTTAAAGATTGTGTTTACTAAGTTTGCTGGAAAATCTGTTGTTTAGAAGTTGTTCGGTACACATTAAATGGCTTTGGTTGTCATTTAAGCCTTCTTGAAATCCAGAAGACACAGACATGACACAGCGTGCCCTTTCAGAATTACAGACTCTCATTCAAGATCACTATTGGACATGCTCAAAGCTTGAGCACAGACATTAACATAGCAGCAAGAGGTCTGTAGGAAAAAGCAATGCCATTTAAACGAGTGGTTATAATGACCAAAAAACCAAACAAGCTTCTGGAGTCAAAGGGTCTTAAGCTTATCTACTCTTGTTTTTTTAGCAGCTGCATCAACTAGGCTAGTAAAAAATATGACCTCTCTCTACAATTGTTAATTTATTAATTTTGACAGAGCAATAATGAAAACTATTACAGGCAACAGCTATATTGATATTACATCATTATATATGCACATGTGAAATCATAAACACGTATAACCAATAAGACCTAGTCATCCACTATCACCTGCCTACCATCCTTAAACCCACGTCTGCATAAAAACACCTGAGTATCCCAAGACAAATAGCACTGGGGTCAAAGAAAGAGGACAAAAGCTAAGCACAGCTTCATGAACATAAAATAACAAGATACTGAGAAGCAGATATAGATTACTTATACAAAGAAAAGATTAAAACAGTGAATATTACTTCTTAGGGTGTTTTTTAAGCAATAAAGACCTAGTACGGATAAATAAAAATACCTAGATAAACTATTAGTTGAAGAGCACATTGTTCTAAATGCTGTTTCAGAGGCAAACCCCTGTCCCAGTCTCCAGTTAATTAGAAAGCAGCTTTGTTATCAAGAGAGTGGAAGGTATGTGTTGCCATTTGTGCTCAGGTGAGAAATTAACTTTTTTGTGTCCATTTGCAGTAGGGAGTATGTATTTTGTTATAGAGTAGCTAATGTAGGAAAAAATGTGAAGCTCTGTGAGGCTAATGAGATCATAAGTGTTATGTTCTCGGTTTGGCCATATTTAATATGTTTTTTATTTTTAGTTGCTGAGAATGACAGCCTTGCAGCAGGGCTTTGTTGATTCAGAAGGTACTGAATAAAGATGGTGGTCTCTGCCCTAGAGCAAAAGTGTTTATTCATCAAAACAGAAATTAAAATGTATTCTCCCTTCCACCCCAAACCAGTGTCCTTGAGGGGCAGACGTAACAAAATAGAAAATAGCTAAATTTCTATCTGTGCCAAGCAGAGGCATTCTAAATCAGAGGTTTTAAGGCAGCATTTGAAAGAACACAATGTATGAGGTTCCTGAGCTTTCAGTGGGAACTTTTCCGATACAAAGCAAAAAGTAAGTGGAAAATGTGGGGCACCGCAGGCTGTCATTACTGCTTTTATGGCTATTACAACTATTAGACAGCTACCTAGAGCAGACAGTATCACAGTTAGGTTAAACTGGATTGCAAAGAGCCAAAGACATGAAAGGTCTATGAAAGGTGGTTGAAGAGAGCATGGAAATTAGTAGAAGATGGCAATACAAAGTGCTAGTCCTGGTAACATTTCATAGCACACACGGGGAGAGAGGCCAAAAGAGAAAGCAAAGTTCAGATACAAGAAAGTTGTAGGTAGGCAGTGACTGGGAAAAGATAAGGTTTGCAAAATTTAAATTGAGGACTAAACAACTATATTGAGTCATGTGATAAGTAAATTCCTCTTTGAGAGGAAGTTTCATGTGGGAAGAAATTAACTAAAAATGGAGACTAAAATTATATGTAAGGATGGAAAGGATCTACAGGCCAGAGCCTCCCCCAAACGAATTGAGCAAGTCTTCACAGAAATAATAAATGCCACAAAGGATATACCAACACAGTAACATTTGAACCCTTAGAATTATAAAACACAGAACATTTAGAAGCAGGAAGTGATATTTTCATTCAGTGAGTTTAATGGGCTTAAAAACTTTCATTTTCAACTCCCAAAATCTGTTCACAAGATAGGAAAGAATATTTATACCTGTTTTTCAAAAAAGGAAATTTAGGCTCTTGTGAGTATACCAAGGATTAATAAGAAGGATAAGTGTTGCATGCTGGGAGGATTTCAGTAATATTCAAGGACTTCATTGCTTTTTTGACCTAGCTATTTTGGGTCACCAAACTCAGCTCTGATGTTAGAGGCTTCTTCCACGTAGAGTGCACAAGGTTACCATCATTCACAACTTTGCAATTCATTAGCTTTCAGTATTTGAAAAAGAGAGAAGGGGAGAACACACAATCTTTGAATGTTAGGATTTTCATTTTTTAAAGTATCATGTTTTAATAGGACATTAAGTTACTGGTTCTTATTGGATTTTATTTTGTCATAAAGATTTTTTTTGCCTGTTTTGAGGAATATAACTATTAAAATGTTCTGCATTCAACCAACTACACACACAAAAAAAAAGGGAACTGAAAACAGGAGGTGGAATTAAAGCCCTGATATATGTGACAAGGGACAAATGGGGCGAATACGGTCTAGTCCCATCTGCAGCTGCTGCTGTTACAACTACAGGTTCACCAGAGAGGAACAAACAAGATAGGAAGACTGCAGGTTAAAGGAAGATGCTCAGCTCTTGTGCTGTGAGTTCTTTTCAGGTCTGTACAACCATAGAAGTTGAAACTTTCCATTATTGATATTAAAAAAATTGGTTCTATAACTAAAATACTAAATCTTCTGAGAACTGTTTGCTGCCTTAATAAACAACCAGTGTGTATACTGTCCACAAAGAGCAAGAAGGATTCTTGTAGAATAGTGACATTTCATGGTCTTGTGTTTCTTTCTAGCACATTTCTTGGTGTGTTTCTTAGAGTAATTTCTTAGCGTGCTGAAGAAATTACTCTACCGAAAATGTGAAAAACCTTTTTTTACATAAGGAAACCCTCATCAGCCATTCTGCTTCATCTTTTTCCTTGTGCGTATTATTCTACCTAGTAATTTTTATCACAGAAAGAGTGTTACAGAGTAGTAGAGCAGAGATTTTGAAGACAAATCTGTACAATCTCCTATTTTGTTTTAAAGGAGGAGAAAGGGGTAGAGATTTTAACAAGTCTTCCTCTGATCTTATTTACCCGTCACGGTAGCTTTTTGTTTAGTCTCTGTATTTCTTCGGTTCGCATACTAGCTGGTACCTACTCTACGTATAAGTTTGGAAATACCACAGACCAAGACTTAAAAGTAACTGAGAGTTTATTTGTGAGAGGTTTTCAGTGTGTCTGCAGTAAAAAACATACTGCTGTGAAAAAAATCCACAGAAGCAGCTGCTCTTAAACTGTTATGCACAGGCACAGCAAGGGTTGCACGAAGTTTCCACTACTTTTGAAAAAGAGTGTTAAAATAAAACTATAATAATAACAACAATAATAATAAAAAGCCCCACAAAAAAAACCCCACACTCCAGCAAATGGCAGTCAGCCTGAATGGAAATTTTCAGTTTGGCAGAATTTCAGAAACAGAGTGGCAGAACAGAGGCAGAAGGATTTGACATTTATTTGCTTGTGTTTTGAAATCACATCTTGGTTGAGAAAGATGGAAGGAGGAGAAATAAACATCTCTAAGAAAAACCAGCAATATAAAAGGTACAGTTTATGTTTGATAGGACTTAGGTTATCTAATTACACTATACCATTCTTAACCTAAGATTTAAAATACAGAAATCATATTTGGGTTTTAAATATAACAGGCTTGACTGGCATTCATTTGTCCAATTTTGGTTTGGGTTCATCTTTATTTATTGTTATTTTAGTTTCAAGTGCTAATTTTAGCTCTCTTTCAGTGTTAATTGCTATGCTTATTTTTCTTTTTAATTTCATAGGCCTGCAGTACAGTTTAAACTGGAGATTAATTAAATTCTTGGTAAATCACATTCTAACAGGAGATGTTGGAATCCCATTGTGAACAGGGCAAGACTATATTTAAAAAAAAATAAAAATCTTCTCATTCAATTGGAATCCGGTGGAGATAAGAACAGAAGCTCAGAGCAGCGTAGAAGTCCTCAGATTGTAGATTTGCCTCAGAAAAAACAAAGATATAAGACTTCTTATATCTAAGGCTACAATCTCCACAATCTGGTACTTTATTCAGGATGTTCCTGTTGCAAACTGTTGATTCTTTCTATTATCATCACTAAATTTTTGATGATAGCCTAAGGAAGAAAGCTGTTTTCTATTCACATCTTACAAAGAAAGCTCAAATTTACTAAGCACAGTCCCCTGAATGACTGTGATTTTTTTTTTTCCCTCCACTCAAGGGAGATACAAAGGAAAACATACCTGAATTACAGAACTTTCTTGCTTGCTTTCTCTTAATGTTGATTTGTTTTTATCAACTCTGATTACTAAATTTAATTTTGTAAATGCAATTCATGGAAAAAATATGTACCAAGTTTTTGATGGCTAACAGTAGGCTACAAGTCAAAGCAAACCTTCTAAGAAGGACTTTCAGCTTTCTAAGTTAATGTAATATTTTTGTTGCCTATCTTTGTGGGCTGAATGCCATCCTTTGCTGTCAAGTTCTCTTCACAGAGTGTCAAAATATTAATTTAAAAACTAAAAGATACAGGATGAAAACTACCTTTGCCAGGGAAATTCACATCATGAGAATAAAGATGCTGTCTTCAGTGCACGTTCCTTGGATGGCATACATGCAAAGGAGCAGTAATATACACAAAGAAGCACTTACACATACAGACGCACCTAAAATTATTCAAAAGCTAAATCTACCATTCACAGTTCTACCCTTAGGATAGTAAAAAAGGCTGTACTTGACATATATTTGGTTAGTTTGTTAGGATATTCAAAAGCTTAAGCAATGAGTAAATTGTTAGGGCCATGCATAATGCAACTCAGCTCAGACTTTTGACCACAAGTATGACATGGTTATATACATAAAGTGAAATTAGTTAAAAATGTCATCAAGAAATTACAATGGTAAAATGATAAAATAGTCAAGTATTTTGGCTGAATCATACAGTCAAAATATGAATGACCATAAATTACAAATCTGTGTTCTAGAGTTAAATATTGAATCCGCACCAGCAAATTCAGAGTAAACTAAGACTTGAGGCTGAAGGCTTGAAAAATTAAAAAAATTGAAATTAGAAATTATTTTTCTAAAATACAGGGTGTATCTCCTAAAGGCAATCAATGACAGAAAAATGTTTTCTACAAAAGCAGGGCAAAATGCTCCCTCTGCTCCCTCCTTTAATATCTTCCCACATTTTTTCATATAGGAATGCATTAACAGCTTTTTATTATTCATTGTTTCCCATAAGTTTCCCATAAAGAACTGGAATAAGTATATCTACAGTTAAGATTTCCTGATTTGTACTCTATATATCTTCACAGAATAAAAGAGGGAAAAGAAGACCAACCTTAGAAAAAAAGGAAGCAAATGTTCAGAAATTCTGGGTGTTCAAAACAGGTGAACAATTTAAGAGCATTTCTATTTCAGACATACCACTGAAAATTTAAAAAAAAAAAAAGAAAGATGAAGGAGCAAAAAGAGACACATCAATCTGTTGTTTAGGCTCAACAGAACAAATTCCATAGATGCTATCAATTCAGACATAAAAATACTTTGTTCCCTTTGTTCCCTCAAAGATATCAGTCAACAACCTTGCAATACATGCCATGATATTTATTTATCTTGCTAGATTCTGTAAAAGCAATTTTTGAACTTTCCAATGTCTGCTTATAAAACTCCTAATTAAAAGGACTCTTTTCTCCCTTTTTTCCCCACAATCCCACAAACCGATAGCAAAATACTAGTAACAGTTATCATAATTCACTATGCGGTCATTCAAATCTCATAACTTATGTAATTTATTCTGATCAAAGCACCTTCTCTTACCTTGATCAAAACCAAGATGAATCCATACTCTGCCAAAAGTCTGTTTTTAAGTCAAAACCACCTTCATCATACAAAGAGTAATTTTTCCTAAGCCAGATAATTTTAACTAAGCAACAACTTGGTGTCCTCTTTAAAGAAAATGCCACTACAGAAACCTTGACATATACACAAATCAAATGTTTTTTATTCACCTACTTGGTTATCTCCTAGGCACCTGAGATGTCCAAGTATTTGTGCTCATTTTCACTGGCATGACCATAGAAAGTTTTGTCTATACTTAAATAAAGCCCCTTGCACTAGCTGGTTAAAAACACATTTCTTCTCACAGTCAAAAGAGGTTCATTAGAGAATCTGTTGATCTGTTGCAATAATCACTCTATGCATATAGCCCGTTTGTAGGGAACTTTGCCTAGATTTGCTTTCTGAATTATGATTTCTAACTCAACTTGAAGACTTAACTGAAACTTTACTTCTGCAAAGAAATCAGGGATTTAAATTTGAAGTTCAAAAAGTCATTTATAAGTAAAGTTATTACTTAACAGGGCTATATCAGGATCCTAGAAGATCGTTCCAAGTTTAAAAAAGGGACTATAAATCCTTTTCTTCCTCCTTCTGTTTCGTTCCATAGAAGCCAGATACTTCCAGGTTTGCCAAGGCATTCTCCTTTCACTGTTCCCTTATTAGGATTATGCACATGAAGTCTAATTTCCTCATCTAGATTAAATAAGAAAAAGTGTAGAAAAAAAGATATGGCAAGTTGAGAAATCAGCGACTGCCTTTTATTTTCTCCCTTTTTCAATATATTAAAAAAAAAAGCATTTGGAAGTTCTATAAAGGTGTATAAAGATATTTTGTTAATAAACATTGCAAATTTCCCAAAGCTTAATTTTTTCAGTGCTGGCTATTTTTTCCAGCTCTATTCTCATCTCTAGCCTTTTGCTTCTGTAATAGATAAAGGAAGAAGGAGTGCTTGGTTTCTTACTGTGGATACCTCCATGATCAGAGCACATTAAAAGCCTTTGAGAATTACCTGCAGACCATTGGCCCTGGATTTTACCAGTTACTGAAAAAAGTTGAATAGATTATCTAAGTATGATGCTAAACATAGAGAAATATGCCACTATCTCATTTGCTTTAATAATTTAACCAGGACTGTTCGGCATCTCTAATCCTGAATTGTTTTATCTGTTGGGTATGGGGCAACTCAATAGCATGAACTTGAAATGCATTTGAGACCTCGGCCCATACATATACTTTCTTCTATTGGTGCTTTAGTCTGTTTCTTATTAGTGCCATTTTTTCTCTGTATCACTGTATATTGTGTACTCTGGAGGACTGGGGGCAATTAAAGCTACTCAGTCCATGGGCTCTAAATATGATCCTCTTTCTTCTCTAACAGTAATTAAGCTGTGAAATTCTCATAGTTATAATCATGGCTTTAAAAACCTTTAATTCATCCCTTACAGTTGTACATTTCATATGTGCTGTCATATATCGTATAATAAGCAAACCAATAGAAACTGTTGGATGGATGAGTGGGCTGCAGCTCCATTTTTTTGAAGTGGTAGATTCCATGTAGAAGACATTCTGATGCTTTCCACATAAAGTTTTTCTAGTTTCACTGGAAGTATTTTGCTATATTTTTCTCAGTTAAATTTATTAGATGTTTGGTTTGGGTTTTTTTATTTTCCAGCCAAGAATTCCAGTTTCAGCTATAACAAAATGTATCTCTATTTTTTTTTCAAGTATTTGCAATTTCCTTCCATTAAAAAAAAAACAAACAAACCAAACCAACAAGGAACAAAAAAATGCACCACTCAAGTCTGAACAAATCAAAACATTTTCGATGTGACACTTAAAAAAGACTAGGCTTCTTGTCACTTTGTCCTTGACACTTTTTTAAAATGTTTGAAAATTGCAGGTAGAAGTATTTTGTATTACCTTTAAGGATGGATTTTAAATTTATAGATATTTTTGATGACTGAGTTAAAAAAAAAAAAAACCCTTTCAAATTTTTGTAACTCTCCCAAGAAAAGTCAATTATGCACATATTTTAATATGGAATAACCAGTAACTAAAAAGAAAGAGGATTCTGGCCTAATTTCTAGTAGTAACTAGTACAGTAACAAAGGATGATTGAACTAGAGCTTCTCTAATTGTTTTAGCTTTCCTCCTTAATAGAAAAGAGCACTGTAGTATGCACTGATTTTTTTAGAACTCAAATCATTAAAAAAATGAGCCAGTGTTTGTAAAATTCCTTCAACAGGTTTAGAAGAGGAATGTGATTTTACAATTTTCCAACTAATGGTTGCTTCCTAGAGGCTTTTGGTTCTCCAGAAGGCACCTGATGGTACAGAAATAGTTTCTGCATAAACTATTGAGCTTAGGCTCTTCAATAGTCCTTCCATGCTGCTTTGCTGCAACAGCATAGTAAGTCAAGACTATTAGAGATAATAAATTATAACTTCTAAAGGTTTCTAATTTATTCTGTAGCTCTTTCTAGCAATAGGATCTAAAATGCAATCTTCTATTGCATGTGATGCAGTCAGCTAAATGTTGTGCAGTCTATCAAATTTTGCAAGCTCACTCAAAAGCTGTTATCAGAGCTTAAATTCAGAGTTTTCTCCTGAAAGCCCTGATCAGAGCTAAGAGAGACCAAATACTTCTGGCATTTACTTAAGAAAACACCCAAACAAATGAAAACACCTCATCTTTTAGGGAACTGAGCACTTTGGGAAAATGCTGGAACGGCAACTCAAAGAAGTATCCACACTGTGCATTTGAAAAGTAGCGGTTTATATTAGGTTTAATATAGCAAAGAAATCTGTGCTGCCAGTACTGTCTGACAAACATCTCTCAGCTTTTCCAAGGGGAACGCATCTATGGCAAAGAGGGCTGTTGAGTCTTGATGAGCATTTAGACTTAGGCTTCTGAGCAAAGACTGTCAACATGAAAAGTATTCTCGCCAACTGTAGTGGTGCTTTTGCAAGACCACTAAATATAATTTATTTTTTCTGTCTGAACATAGCATTTCTTATATTTTTCATGCTTTCCATATGGACATCATCTGCTGTTCTGCATGTTTAATGGTGCAATATAAGTATACAGAAACGTTCAGAAGCCATTTCTTATCTGTACAATTAAGCAACTCTTACAAAAATGCTACACATCACTTTAAAGTAAAATACTAAACATAACTCACGTCATCATGAATACAAAACTACATTCATCCTATTTATCACTGTTAAGATAGATTAATAAATATCAGAATGACAGGAAGAAAAAGAGGTAGCTTGCTTTCTTACTTGTACTGATGATGATAGTGTCATATGTTGTTTATTAATAGCAGGGGTTTTTAAAACAGTGGAATAGTAACCCTTATAGTAAAAGAGAAAGCTATCGTAAGTGTTAAATTCCAAATAAGCCACACCTAGCAGCCCTGAAGTTGAGATCTGGAAAACTGCAAGAGCTGACCAGTTCACTCCCTAGTCATCAGCTGAGTGACTTTTGACATGACCTGGGAGCATGGTCTCAGTTTCCTTTTTTTTTTAAATTTTTTTTTAATATAAGAAATTAATTTTAAGAGATTTTTAAGACATTCAGAATTTAAGGAAAAAAAAGCCTAAAGAACCTTGATCAAATTCTGTGAGTTACCCAGGCCACATTTCACTAATTCTAAATCAAAATTTACCTTGTCAATACAAATTTTATACAAGAGTTCCTATTTTTATTTTAATTATTGATACTAGTCTGATTTTCTAGCCCAACTCATATTAGTTTTCTTGGTTTGACTAAAATTTGTCTAATACGATAACTAAAGGACTGTCCTGGGTAATGTCTGGTGTAACTAATACTAGACTAGTGGGGTCTAGAGGTCTTGATATGGGACTAGGAAAGCATATACTGTTCATATGCTACAAAACTAAATAATTGCAAAGGACAGAAGGCAAATCTTTACATTATCTACAGCCTTTATGTTCACTGAAACTGGGAAGAGGAAGAACAGGGGGAGGGGAGATACAGAATATCACCTGAGAAGTTTCATTTACAGGAATTACATAATTTTTTTTTCCCCAGGGAGATGGGCAAAACAAAGAGCATGGGCAGTAAAAAATAAAATCATCACATCAATACTAGACAGACAGAAGGAATGGGCATAGACAAAATAACAGCATTACAGTCGGAAATTTTAAGACTTTCATATAGACTTCTGAATTTCAGTGAAAAGTTTTGTAAAATGTTGATGGAGATGTCAGGAAAAACTTATTCTCACATTTTAAGCCAAAATGAATTTTCTTGTTAGATCTCAATTCACACAGCACACACTACTGATGGAGTGGTAGCAGTGAATGTGTTTAGAGTTGGGCTCAGTTTGGCATGATAAGCTGTATTTCAAGTAAATGAAGTCCTTAAAGTGAAAAGAGAATGCAATTAAAATATTTGTGAGTTTTTATGCAATATTCCATATTTTGCTTTTGCTTTAATTGAACAGAACAAGTGTGTGTGAAGAAACAGAGACAAAAAGCAGCAGGGTGCATTGTATTCCTCTTGACCATATCAAACTAAAAAGACTCACGGAACTTTTCCATGCTTCCCAGAAACATCACCCACACAAGGAATATAGCCCAGCATGCTGAGGGACTGAAGCTGGGACCTCATCACTGCAAGTAAGAGTCCTCATGGATTCACAATTTAAGAGCTTCTGAGAACATAGTTGAGCTCTTTGGCGTACCACAAGTATGCAGCCGTTTTGTTAAAAAGTCCCAGCTGTATAGTAATCAGCACACATTTTTAATCCATCTATTCTCTGCTGTGAATGGCAATAGTGCATAATAGAGAATTTTAACAAGCATTCACTTCACTCACTTATAATCTTCACTTGAGTCAGTACTTCATTTCTGTAGGTGATAAAGCAGTACACCACACAGGTTCAATGTAAGTCTTGGATGTCTAATACAGATTAGAGAGGGATTTACTGGGGACAGATGACATAAAAGTAGGAGACTGATAAGGATGTCACCCATACCCAACAGTGCTATTCAGAGTTATACATTTTCCTTGTCATATAATAAGACAACAGTTGGGGTGCTAGATAGCATACCTCCCTCTGCCTTCAAACACTGCAGTAGTGTTCGTCCCTAAGAGTCCTTGGTAGCATCATACATTCAGTCTCTGTTCTTTGCAACTGAATGTGTGAAGGGGTTGTTGTTGGTTTTTTTGGAGTGGGGTTTTTTTTGTTTGTTTTAATAATCAATAGGAAAATCTTGGAAAAGGCTTCAGTAAGAAATATTTTTTAAAGTAATATCCTTAAGCAGTAGAACAATTTTTTAAAGCACAGCCATCTGACAAAATGGTCTGTTATTTATTTGCGCAATGACATCTCAACTTTGCCAATATCTTAAGGGGAACTTCCTCTGCAACTTTTCATTGAAGTGAGTGCTTTTCATTTCTCTTCTTTGAAAATGAAAAGCTTTGCACTTCTGAAGGTGAGGATTTTTGAATTAAGTAATATTATTTAAAGTGAGCACCTTAACTACTCCATGCTGCACCCCAGAAGGTTTTTCCAACTGTGCATGATCACTTGCTTCTGGCAAAGGACTAATCTCCCCTTTCATCTGGAAGCTTTCCCTGCCCAGTATCCAGCAGTCACACCAAAGCACGAGTATCCCTTTTCCAAACTACATAGCTTTTAAGAGACTGCAACATAGAGGCTGCAGAGAAACTAGGCAGATAAAGAGCCTGCTAGAGAAATTTCTCAGTCATGAAATCACATGTATGGGTGGTTTTTTTCCCCCTGAAATCTCCGAAGAGATTTCAGTTTTATACATATATGGACTTGAAATGGACTGCTCTGTCTGGACATGTAAAATCAGATTATCTGTCCTTGAGCTATCCTCTTTATCCACCTGGATATATTGTGCAACCCATCCTCTGCCAAAAAGAAACAATGTAAAAATAATTATGTATGAAAATATTTATAAAGCATTAGTTTAATTAATTGATGAAAACTGACAATTGTGACTTAGAAAATTTTCTAACAGAAGTAGCATATTTTATAATAATAATCATCATATTGAAGTTAGTCCATGAATTGTGTTTTATAGTAATCTGCAGAACTGTTGGCATAATTTTAAAATTCTCATTAATCATAAAAGTAAAATTGGTGAGTAAAAAATTTCACCTCAGTCCTGTCTGTGTGATTCTAACATCAAAAATTACAGCTAAATCTATTTAAAATTCTTCTAGAGACTAGATTGTTAATAAAGAAATAGAAAATTAATAAAATATTTTGGAAAGCATGCTACAAACAGAAATTGAAAATAGTATTAATAACTATACCTCGGGCATTGGCATATAAATAATGGATTTTTAAAGTTTTGTCACAAAATATAGATTAATATAAATTTATCTTCCTATAGTCTCTAATTTTCAGTCTAAAAATGAAGCTAAGAAATACCTTAAAATTATTTGAGAAATTTATTTAGAGCTGTATTTACTTACGAAAAATAAATTTTTGTTTTAGAGCATTTATTCTTATAACTCATTGTCAAATTGATTTAATCTTTATGTTTCTGAAAGGAAAAAATTTCTATTCAGAGAGTTACAACTATGATTTTGACAGATATGAAGTTGTCTAAGGACGGATAAGTAGCTCCTAACCCATACTGAAATCAATAGAGGCTATGCATTACTAACATAGTCAGAAGCCTAAAGACAAATATAAATCTAGTCAACAATCCAGATGTCAACAATCTGGAAGAAAACTTTATTATCAATGTATGTGAATGAGATTGTGTGCCCTCTTTGGGGAATTTAATCCACATTTTCTGAAGCATGTAAAAATGGCCTTCCTGTGGATTTTCCAACAAACCACATATAAACCTCATTAAACTGCAGCACTAAAACCTACTTGAGAAAGTTACTTAATGCAAGGGAAAAAAAAATCCCTAAAAACACCCCCAGCCCAATAAAACAATAACAACAACAAAAACACTTCACAGTATGCTACAGGCTAAACACCATTTTCTGTTTTGACATCTGTCTACATGGATGAGTTAAAGGGAATTTTCTGCCATCATTTCTAAGGATTTTGAAAAATACTTTAGGAAAGAAATTAAACAGAAAGCAAAGTACTGGTTTTGCTTCATGTTGTCATGGCTATTGAGTTTTAAAGACTGATGTTTTTAGATGCTGTTAATTATTGCTAAAGCTTTTCACTTTTTTCTATTCTTTTGATTTGACTGCACTTCAACTATAAGAGTATTTCCTTGGGAGGTCATGTGTGACATAAAACCATAAATATCTGGCATCTTTCTCAAGGCATGAGCTGTGGTACATCTTCATAACTATACAAGCATATAAACTGCATCTTGAGAATCTTAAAAGTGCTTAAAAATCAATAATTGAGTGTTTTGCATGAGCATCATCAACTCTCTAGTGACATCTTAAGAGGACGTTGAAAAAAGGTCATTGTGTAATACTTGAGAAGGTGTAACTCCTCTCACCTTCAGCATTAAAACACTTCTTCATCTTAAAAATAATTGCACAATAATGGCATATGAAGCAAATAGTCTACTTCCACAGATAGATATTGCATACCAAAGTAGTGTTCATTGTAGGATGACCAAAACTTTGTTGTAGCTATGAGGTACACAGATACATGGAAAATTTTGGTATATTGCTTTTGGAAACAATATAATCCCATCTATAGCAAGTTTAATTCTATAAAAGACTACAGTGCTCAACAATAGTGTAATTCAATGCACTATAATCAGTAACAGCCTTCAAATACATGGAAGATAGTGCACCTTAGACCACTGTTTTAGTGATCTTAAGACTGTTTTAGTGATCTTAAGACTGTTTTAGTCTTAAGAAGGTTTACTGAACTGGTTGCATGGTGCTACTTTGGCAGAAAACCGTAGTTGATGGATGCTAGTTGAACAGTCACTCTTCAGCTTCTCTATCCTTTCAATTCAACACATTCACCTATACCTAAATTCCAGAGAAGACAGAAAAATTATGCCTATTCTATTGATTTCCTGTAGAGAAACAAATAAGAGAAGTAGGAATCTGTAATTTTCAACTTTGGCAACAAATTTATTTACACTCATTTTAAGTTACCAAGTTGTTTATTTGCTCCATCCCTTAGATCTGCACGTAAATCTGTATTAAGTTGGTGTAAATATTTCTGCTAACTTCAGAAGAGTTTGACCACAATACATTCCATCTTTTTTCCACCCTTTCTCTACACCTTTTCTCAGGAATATTTGACCTAATGTCACATATAAAAAATTGTGAAATAAATAGAGTAGAACTTACCTCCATAAATGAATTTTAAATGTGTAGTATTGTGTAGATAAAGGTGGGGAGCTACTTGTTTTAAACTTAATTGGAACAGAAACTATATTCTGGGAATGTTTTGGATTAACAATAGATTAGCAATTTGGCATAAAGGGTTATCTATTTAAGTCTCACATTGTGCTTAAAGGTGTTTTGTGCCCTCACCCCCATAACCTAAAAAAAATATCCCCATAAGCCAAAGAAGAGAGCGTAAACATTAGCTTTGAATATTCAACTACCTCGGTTTTTTGATATCATAAACATGCTTCCAGTAATTCGTACACTTCATATGAACTAGTCACAATAAGAAGCTTCTTACTGTTTCACTGAGTATGCACATTTAGCACCACTCTACAATATAATATTTTTGGTTTTAAGACATTCATATTAACAGTAGAGATAGCAAAGGTCTGTGTGGCGTGTCCCTGTAAGAAGGACTAAAACTTGTGATATTGTAAGGGCCTCAAGTGGAGCTAAAAAAATACACTTCCTCTCAGAGGTGGTGGAGGTTATGTAAATCCTGTCAAGGGTATCTAATGCCAACTGCATGCCACAAGGCCTCCGTAGTGTGAGACTTGAGGGGTTACTCAGGCCAGCAAAGCAGCACTAACTAGACCACTGAAAATGCTGAATGGATTCCTCAACATAAAAACATGGTCAGAATGGGAGAGGTAATGTTACAGGTGTTAGTTACCTTTTCCTGTTGCTCTATGTACAGAAGATGACTACTTTCTTTTCTTACCTGATTTAAGTCAGATTTAAGTAACAAAGGAATGAATATGTAAACACTTGGGAGAGAACCACAGGGTGAATGATAAATGACAAGGATCAATTTAATGAAACCTATCAGGTCACAGTAAACATAAGCCATCTCTGAAAATTATTAAAAGGGATGGTTTGCTAGGTAAAGCAATTGTAATTTTTTAAATAGATTTTTAGTAAAGATTTTCATGTAGTCTGTCCTGGAAGCTTTATAGAAAAAATGGAAGAATAGAGCTGGAATACACTTCAGTCCATCCTCAGATCCAAGTCAGAAGTGGCACAAATGCCACACCTAACACGTTTGTCCAACCAGTTCCTAAAATCCTCCAGCAACAGACTCCACAGTCTCCCTAGGCAAACTACTCCAGTGCTCCACTGTCCCTTGCAGCATTATTGTTGTTCTTGATAGTCAGACTAATCACATTACTTCTTGCCCTATCCAGAGACAAAGAGCTTATTCTCTCTCTTTTAGCATCAACTTTTTTGCATATAGAAGCCCTAACATTTCCCTAGAATTTTCTATTTTCTAGAATAAACTACCTCAATTCTTTCATCTTTGCTCACAACTTATCCTCCAGCTCACAGATTAAAGGTAACTGGATAGAACATGAGGGGAAATATACTGCAGACAGAAATATAAAATAGCACTAATTCCAATATTAATATATGAATTTTCTGCAGTCATGTATTGAGAATAATAGTGAAATGAAACTATTGTTATCTAGGCATAAGTTCTTCCATGAAGAGAAACGCAAACTAACAGTAGCTTTTTTTCCATATATAAGTATTTATATCCACCTGCATTCAAATGAAGATCAGCATTGGTTACATATGGGATTTAAAATGAAATATTTTCTAAACTCTTTTTTCAGAAGACAATATTTGAGATTTTATAATGTAAAGAAGCCAAGGAGGTTAGTCACAATATAAAGGAATCAAAGAGGTTGTTGCATTTGTGAACTATTTAGAAGAAACTACATCTTGAATTCATAAATTAATATTTACTAGAAGAGTCTCCTTAACAGTACATGTAATTATACATCCCAGGGAATTTTTTTGTTATCAGCATTACCTTCCTCATCACCTTCATCATCTTCTACAGAGGTTTTTGGTTTTCTGTATGACAGTTGCTTTAAATTCCAAGAATCCAAAATCTGACATGAAAATTGTTAACCAAAATTAGAATTTTCAATACAATTGTTTTCTACTGATATTTTTCCAACTGTAGAGCTCTCAAATGCAATATTAAATTTAATCTGAGCTAGTGTCTTAAAATATAAAATAATGTAAACATACTTTTTGTTTCCTCACTTCATTTCTTGATCTTTTAGATGTTCAGACTAACTGATGGTTACTGTCCTTGGGATTTGATCTTTGCACTGTCAGTAGCCTTACTCATGGGAATAGTCTAGTTAAGGTCCACAGAACTGTTCCTGCAACTGAATTTGTTGAGATAAAGTTCTGTAACAGGTACAAAATACATATATTTAAAAAGTGAGCATTTTAAAAAAAGCCAATGTGTATGCTCTGTAGACATTTTTGTCACCTTTTATACATTGTATGATCTAATTGTCAAAGACGTGCAAATATGATTTAAAATGACACGGGCCCAAGTCTATCTATAGGTTTATTCCATACATGTCAATAAATGTATGTTACACTTCTGAAAAGTGACTTTTAAACTTCCACTGAAGATGCCTACTGCAGAATTTTTAAACTTCCAGTAATATTGTAAATATGGCTATCTCCTACACTTCCTTTGACTTCTCAACCACTATGATGTCAATGGAAAAAATCTATACATAATTTGGCTACTGAAAAGGAAGGAAATTGACAACATTTTTGACATCTTTCATGTTTAAAATGTAAATATCTGGCATATTTAGATACGCTATTTTACTAGCCTATCTAAACAGAAATGAAGAAGTTCAGTATGAAAACTCACTCTATGTTTCCAATATATTCTGTCAGTTATGAACAGATAGCCAATGCTGATTTTCTTCCAGAAAGAGGGCTTTTTTGCTTCTGTAGTAGGAACTCTGAGTAATAGATTGTGATATGGATTACACAGACACACACAAATTAAATGAAGAAAAGACAGAAGGTAAGTGAAAACTTTCTTTTGCACTCCAAAGTAGCTACATCTTTGTTAGGATTTTCCAAATGTAAAGGAAAAGCAAGAACTTCACAACTGTTATCTCAGCCATCCAATTAAAGAAAGAAACAGTGAGTTTGCTTACTGGTCCCAAAATATCGTGCATAATTCATTTTGGCCAGCATGGAGTTGTTGTATAAGCTCTTTGAAATGAGGTAAATTTACTTTCTCCAAAAGAGAAGAAATTCTGCTTAAGGCACAGACATATTCAAGAATTTTACTGTGTCAAAGACCAGGTTGGCCATAACTGATTTTATGTAAGAGCTGCAGATTACCTTTGAAATTATGAAATACTACTTGGCAAATTAACTCTTCACCTTCCCTGGCTTAAGTGAGACTTTTAATTTAATTTTACTTTGGGCTCTTTTGCTAGTTAATTAAATGCAATGTGGTAATGCAGAGCCCAATGTTGATTTTTTCCTATATACTATTTTTCAGACAGAGCACCTGTCTCTCAGATGCTAATAGCTTCTTCAGTATGCAGAAGTCTTCAGCATTTGGGAGTGGTGTGACAACATACATGGAGACAGAGATATGACTGTAACCTGAACTTTGGTATAGATCTGTCTGCTTCCTACCTTATCATTAGTTTCCATGTCTCTTCACTGCATGTTCTATCTCACTTCACTCTTGCTTTCTTTATATTGATGGAGACTTTGAAAGCCAAAAACCACTGTAAGGGCAGGAAATGCAAAGTGTGGTCACTTTCTGCAACCTATTATAAAATAAAATTGCTCAGTATCCTTTGTGCAACATGAGGTTTCATGTATTGATCCAGAGTAGCATCATTATATCAGAAAATTCTGTAATATATTGCTACCTTTCAAGAACACAAAGGAGGGGAGGGGAAGAGAAAAAAAGAGAGAGATAAATGATAAATGTCCTCTCGTTCTCTTTTTTCTATAAAAGTCTTATCTACCCCACATAAGAAACATCTGCAGCTGCAAATAATTGTGAACTTCTCTTTATCAAGCAAACATCATCATCCTGTAGACAGACTCCAAAATTATATTTCTAGCAAGTTCATAATTTTTAGAATAGAATCATAGAATGGTTTGGAAGGAACCTGAAAGTTAATCTGGTTTGAAGAGACACCTTCCACTAGACCAGGTTGCTCAAAGCTTCATGCATGAACGCTTCCAGGGACAGTTGTGGACAGGGTGTCCACAGCTCTTTGAGCAACCTGTTCCTGTCTCTCCCAAATCTCATAGTAAAGAATTGCTTCCAAGTATTTAATCTAAACATACCCTCTTTCAGTCAGGGGAGCGGAATCACCTCCCTTGACCTGTTGGCCACATCCTTTTGATGCAGCTCAGGATACAGTTGGGTCATGTCCAGCTGGCTCATGTCCAGCCTCTCCTCCTGCAGCACCTCCAAGACCTTCTTGGCAGGGCTGCTCTTCATCCATTCATCCCCCAGTTTGTATTGATACTGGGGGTTGTCCCTTGCACTTGACTTTGTTGAACTCCATGAGGTTACCTTAGGCTTCCTCCTCAAGCTTGTCCAGGTCCCTCTTTTTGCTCCTCCCATCCCCATCTTGCAGTTCATCCACTCAAGAGATGTGAAAAGAGAGGTTGCTATCCAAGATTGAGGCAAAAATGCTGTTGAACGCCTCAGCCTTCTCATTTGTTGTTACCGGTTCACCAGCCTTTCTCATTGAGAGGCTATGCTTTCTTTGACCTTCGTTTTCTGGATGACATACCTGTAGAAGCCTTTCTTGTTAGTCTTTGCATCTCTTACCAAGTTCAGCTCCAGCTTCACCTTTGCTACCGGAATAAAGCCATTTCTATGTTTCCAGCACTATGTTTTTAGGTAGATATCTCTACTTAGATATTTGCGAAATAATCCCTCATATTCAAGAAAATGAACGTGAATATATTTCACTGAACCATCTCTAGGCCCAGGCAAAAAAGATGTACAGAAAAACCTCATTGAAAATGGTTGATAATGATGTGCAAAATGGATAAAAAGCACCTCATCATATTCTTAAATGGCTCATTCCAATTGGTAGAAATACTTACCTTTTAACACAATGGTTATCTTCGCTCCAAATTACCTTTCTCTCTAGGCTTTTTCCCTGCCAAGAGACCCTTAAAGTCCCCTAAATATCATGCAGGAGGAGAATGGTAATGAATAGGACACCATTTCTTCATATTTATGAAGACATCAGTAATTAAAGCCCAAATGATATTTGGATGTTTTAATTATGCAGGTTCAGAGAATGTTCAGATTTAACACACTCCTTGCCTTTATAAAAAAAAGTGATTACGTGCTTTTTTTCCCCCTCACTATTCCTTGGAATTATATCTTATATCTTAGGCATGCTGGTGCCTATCAGTCAAGGATCATGATAATTTTTAATGAAGAAGGTAATTATAAAGAAATCTACAATGTGGATTTGAGTTACACATTTCACAGGACCTGAATTAAAGTTTAATTTTGGTGCTGCTGTAAAGGCAGCCTCCAGGACCTTTCTACACTTGAAAATACTATTTTACGCAAGTCATTCACACTTTCCTGATGGAACCATAAAGGGCACCAGTCAAGAAGGATACTCAGGCACAAACAAACACTAATTCATATTCTGCTGTCCAGAATTTGCTGCAAAGGAAGTCAAAGCAGGTGAGCAATGAGAAGTTTCTGAAAACATTTCAGAGATGGACTGAAAGGCTTTCTGTAGTAAATTTGTTACGCTGCTAACTTCCCCGGAAAAACATAAATCGGCTCTAGACAATGTTACATTTGGTACCTATTGCAGACAAAGAATAAACAAGGATTCTCCAATACTTTCAGCAGCCAGATCAAATGGCTGTGAACCCATAAGGAGGGGGAGAAAAATCCAGCATAATAACAAAGCTCTCAAGTGTGACCTTATACAGCAGGAGAACAAATTAGAAATTCTCTTTTGTGCCTAGATTTTCAAAAATACAAGTTTAGATTTTTTTTTTTAAATTGTCTAACTTACACTCAGTTCTACAAAGAAATGGATAGTCTGCCTGTTAGGTGTCATAAAAAATAAAAAATACATGTCCACTACAAATAGAGAAGAAAATGCTTTAAGTTTAAACCACAGAATTAGAAACAAGGGGTTCTGTGTCACCTCAGAGGGTGACTTCTGCTGTTTCCTTACTTTCCTTTTTACTAGGTTCACAGTCTGTTAAAGCATGGCTTGACACATATATCTAGCTCTAAGGTACCCTGTGTAACATTTGGAATTTTTAAAGAAACTTCCTCTGGTGCAAGGCATAACTTATTATAAATGTTTAGCAAACAAACATCTATTTTACTTTTCAGTGGGATTAAGTAAAAGTAAAATTGTATATTGAACTAAGCAAGAATCTTTAGGACAAGATAATGCTGGTGACTTAACTGTTCTTTAATATTTCTGATACTAAAATCCCACATAACTCTTAGGTTTCCAAAAGTTACAAGAAGATACGCGATTTCCAGTGAATGACTTGGCTCTAATCTCTACAGAATGCTTAAAAACCTTCTGTTCAGCCTTCAGAATTTTCTGTTGTCTTTACCATCAACCTATAAATTTATGCAGACATTCATTGTAGCCTTTCCTAATATTTAACCATTATTGACCATCTGCCTGAGGTTTTATTGATAAGCAGTATTTATTCACTAAAAAGTATAGTGATGAAACAATAGTTATAACCTCTACAGGTTCGGTTCCTGCATCTGGAAGAGGGAAAATGTACGTATGTGTTTCTGGAAAGAACCTCAAGCTTTATTCATTCCCACATCAGTAATAAGAAAAAAAAAAATCGCTTTGAAAGTAACTGCTCTTATTTTCAAAGCTGAATATACTGTCATCATTCATATAGCATAAATAGCAACTTCAAGATTATGACTCCTGAGCTTGGTAATTGAACTGCACACCTAATTTACCCTGCCTCCTTTCCCCAATGCACAGAGAATGAGAGAATTACTGCATTATGCAGATCTGTCCGCATTTAAGTATAAATTGTGTATAGATGATAAATAAAAAATTCAGCTTTGTTCATATAATACACCTATTGAAAGGAATAGTGTGAAAAATGTAAAGCACCAGCAGAAAACAAGACAACATGTTTAACTCTGTTAGAAAGGCAATAAAAGTAACTGAGCAGCAAACCCAAGAAGTTATTTCCACTTGGATGGTAATGCATGTTAGGTCAGTTGTCTTTTTCTAAGCAGAGGGCATCTGACTCTTTCAGTGAATAGAGTTCGCTAAATTGCTTCCTGTTTCAGAATCTGTGAAACCACAGGGTGAACATCCTCAAGAAACCTGTGTAGGTTGACTGTGACCAAAGTGGATGCTTCAGGAACTGCTTGTACTAGCAGAAACTTGATTTGCAACAGGGTAAAGGTTGAAAGCTTAAAGGTCATGAAATATAGACAAAATAACAATACAGACAATGACTCTTCTGCTTTTGCAAAACCCATACGAACAAAAAAGGTACCTGGAGTCCTCTTCCCTATCACAGTGAAAAAAGAAGTTCAAGTCAAAAATGTTTATCTTTGAACAAAAAAACATAAAATAAAAAAGCAAAAAGCTGTCATGCTAGCTTGTTGCTAAGTTTCTAACTCAACAAAATAAATCTTACACAAGTAGTGAAATAAAATGTACAGGCACAAGCGGTAAAGTTTAAAAGATCAAGAAAAAAGTCACGGGCCTTTTTGAAATAGAATTTTCATATAGCACATAATTCTGGGGTTTGAGCAGTTTCTCTCTCTGTTTTGAGGAATCAAGTGTTGACCATTAGGTGATAATAAAAACATTTGGGAAGTTCAGAAAAATGGAGTTGAAGTGTGTCACAGTCTGACAGCAAGTAAATTAAAAGTTTGTTTTTAAGGCATGCTTTCTCGTTGCTACTAGATAAGCTCTGTTGGCCACGTCCTCCAGTCCTGTACAGGCATCCCACTGCTGAATAGTGCCCAACTTCACAAAAAAATTGACAACATAAAAAAGCATTGTAGACAGACACACATAGCTGTTGTTAGGTATTCGCTTTTAAGTGTAAATTTCATATAGGTCTTTAAGTATTTAGATGCACTGTTAGACATCTGAAATGGGTGGAATTCTAAACTGGAATACTTGCAGAGGTATTTAGTTTAGGTCAGCAATTGACTGTAGCGACAGTTGTATATACTCCATGAAATAAGTACCCAACTGTTCTTGACTCATTTACTTTAAAACTAATTTTCTTAGTTTATTATAGAGAAACTAGGTCTGAGACAGTTTCCAGTCACTGAGGACAATTACTTAGAAGAATATCTAAGAGCAAAAGAAAGTTATTTTTTAATTCTATTTTCCATGTAGTAAGATAGCATAATTTTAATTTTTTTTCTCTCCATGGTTTTGGTGGGGTTTTTTTGTTAGTTTAAAAGGTTAATTTTTATTAAAGTTTTATGTATTCTCTGGAAATATTAACATGCTTAGTATTCAACTATTAGTGGTCAGTAAGACCCAAGGCCAACAACTTGGACTGAAGTAGTACCAATACCTATTGTGCCTGCTCTAGGAATATGAAATTTGCCAAACACTGTCAAAAACTTTCAGGCAGACACTGTTACGTACATGAATTTTCTGAGTCCATTGTGTTCTTGTGCTGTAGGAGTAGGACTGACACATTATATGGCACTTTTATAAGCAGAACAACTATTTTTAATAGGTACAGCTTTGTAGCATAAATATCTCTGTTGGCAATACCATAGTTCATCTAGAAACCTTATGCCTGAAATTTTCATTGAAGTCTATCTATAATTCAATGCATTGCAAGAGAAATCTCAGAAAAGCATATTTTCCTTTTCAAAAAGTAACTTCTCTTTCTGTGTGTTGCTAGCAACACCAGCTCTTCTCCAAAATTCTCCACAGACAAACAATGCAAACGATACTCTGCTTTAAGGAACAGTTTCCTCAGCTTATTTATATATTATGTTTAACCAACACTTGTGGCAGATTCACAGACATAAGAGGTAGAACTGAACTGTGTGAAAAGGGTACTCACTGCACTGAGACACACACAGACTTGTACATGCCTGTGTCCAGGGAACTTGCACCTTCAACCACACCAGAGCTGTTACATTTTCCTTTCCACTAAGTGACCCACTGTAGCAGATGCTAGAGTCCACTGTGCTGTCAAAGGGCACGTTCTTACCCTGTTTAAGGGGACCAGTAAAAGATACAATCTCATACTAAACTTCTGTTCTCAGAAATACTAAGCTGGTTGGTAAAATTCCTGAACCAGAGCAGATCGCATCAGAGCTCACTAGGCTATTTTGTGACCTATGTACACAAAGAATAGGTGAGAGGTATCTGTGGAGTCTACTAATTTAATTGTAGGGGAGATCTAGATGTACAGTAGAAAATGTGGAGTCTGCACACTGTGAAAGTTCTCTTCCTTGCACTTGTTTCAAAACAAGGAACCCACTAGATCCAACTCATCCCCAAGTAAAAGTAATGTATATCTTTCCAGTGATTTCAGGAAATGTTCAACTCTGTGTATTCAGGATAATTAGGATTCAATCCCAAAAGCTATAATTTGGGAGATCTTTCTTCCTTCTGATCTGCTAGGTAGGAATTATCATCTTAGAATGGTTATTGTTTTCAACAGGATGACAAATTCTCACCCTAAATTGAGAGAATCTATATTTAAAGTCTGAAGCCTCAGGGTTCTGAAGTTCTCAGTAAGAAGTTCTTTTCTGTGTATCATTTTGCACATCAAATGTACTTGACTCAAGCTAAAATAGATGCCACATACTCAGACAGAAACCCAAAGTTATCATCATCAGCAAGAAAGGGAAGTAAAAGTTAAACTTGACTCATTATTGTGTTGATGTAGAAAGCAGGAGGAAAACCAGTTGATGCCACAGCAAAATGATAAATACAGTAAAGTAGGCCCTAAATCTCTGCCAATTAATGAATAGGTACATTCTGAGTAAATAAATGTTTGATGCACCTGTTGAATTGGAAAAGAGTATTCATGCACTGTTCAAAGCTGCTTTGGAAGTTTAAGTATGCAGTGTGTTGTTATAAATGGTCTAAAAAAGGGATAAGTTTTAATATAGTAGAATCTACTAAAAAAATTCTGAAAACAGGTATCAGAAATTATCATTAAGATGTGTAACCTTTCCAAAAAGTTTAGTTAAAAGCAGACATATAACTGCATAAGTTCCACATGTTTATTTTAACCAAAGGTGTATGCTCTCAACTAAAACTTAAATGGTGATCATAACAGTGTTTGAAGGAGTAAGAATCTTTATGAATAGCTCTAGTCAGTTGCTAATAAACACAATTTTTTTCCTATTTGTAGGCAAATCACTCATAATACTGCAATGCAATGGAGAATTTAGAAATGTGAGGGGTTTAGTTAGATTGCAAAGCAAATTAATAAACATAAGGGTTCTAAAACAAGCCTAATTGGTGTTTAATTCTAATTTCATTTAAAGGTAAAATACTTAAATCCTTTTATTAGTGTTGTCATCAATTTATTATCCATCATTAACTCCAGGTTAAAGCTGCTGGCTGCCTTCTCTTACAATTTCTTACTGCTTCCTCATCTTACCCAGTAGGTTGCACTATTATCTATATGGGTACATATATTGGAGTGCAATAAACACATATAGACATTTCTCTCTCTTTCTCTAAAAAACTTTTTATAAGTTTTTTCCCTGGAAAAACTTATAAAAAAACCCAACCCCCAAAAAAACCTAGTCTGCCACCAATACAGTATTTGTATGAGAACTAGAAAGAGTTTTTTGGAATAAAAAAAAAATGTTAAGGTGGAAACTGTCTATCAAAAGCAGCACAACAGGGAATTTTTAAAATACTCATAATCAATGATCTTTTCCTGAACTACTGAATGAATTTGAACCAGATGAATTTAGATCAGTTGGCTGGCATGAAATAAACCCCCAAAATCCAAATTCCTTTTAAAACGTAAAATTTTGTTGTAAATATGAGTCAAGTACATTAGTTTGCCTCAGTAAAAGCAGCCATAATTTGTATATCTGATGTCCACAAGAAAGATATAAAATGTTAGAAATACTCCAACAGTTAATTCTTAAATGATATTCAGTAGAATGAGGATGAGGTTTGCTGCTGTTTCTTATGAGTATCTGCTTTATGGACTGTCAGAAACCTTCATTTTCACAGGGCGGTCTAGTTTGTCACTTTGTTATTGCATACAAATATGGTTACAGTATGATGAATTACTGAGAACAAAAAATACAAATTACAGGCAGATTAATAAAAAACCAAAAAAACCCCAACAACAACAAAACCTGTATACCAAACAGACAAACAAAAAAGAATGTTCTGTTTTGTTTTTAACATTCTCATTTTCCTAAGTCAATAAAGGAACAAATCAAGATCAAAAGTACACTCTGTTCTAAATTAAGACACAGATGAATGAAAATGTGTTTTGTGCTCCCTGTGTTGAAGGAAAAATTTGAGAAAGTATGAAGGTCAGATCAGGAAACTGAAAATTCAGTGACAGATGTTAGATTAGATTGAGTAACAAAATATCGGAAGCATTGACGTATTAAAAACCCAACCAAGAGAAATTTAATACAAATTTTTTTGCTACTCATAATATAACGTAAGTTGAACAGATAAGCCCATTCTCTTGGAATGCCAGAAAGCAGATTAGTAAAACTGGCCAAGCATACCTGTGTCTGTTATCACAGCCATACTGTGACTGTGGCAGTGACTGCTGCTCCCACAGCATCTGTGCCCATCCTCTCCCTGAGCCCAATGATGTGACCAGTCGAACTTCTAATTATTCACTGAAAGAAAAGCTGCCTTTATGATTCTTTGCCCTGCTCCAAAACACTCCAGCTTCTCCCCCCCAGCCCCGACACACACACACACTTCAAAGTAAAAGCGGGAGTGCATGTGTATCTCAAAAAAAAAAAAAATAGTAAACAGAGTATTGTTTTTATTGTGCTTCCTACCAAAGTACTCCTTGTTTATTCTCCTGAGCTGACAGAATCTCAGAGCAAATCCCAAGTACTTTGTTTCCACAGGTGCTTTTCCTATCCTTCCCAGGTTCTCATTGACTAATTACAAATGCAAGGGACAACAAGACCATTGTCTTTCTTTACAGAGAGGGAGATTGTCACTATTTTTCCTAGGTTATCCAAGGAAATAGTGCTCTCCTCCCTCAGCAGCATTTGATTTGTGACTCCAGTGACAAAAAACTGGGAAAGGACCAGAAGAAGTAAAGAAAAGGAATAACTTTGGCTTCACTTCTCACTGACTTGACTAGTGAGCCAAGTAAATCAGAGAGAAACCTGCTTTTACAAAGAGGTGGTGTAATGTTTTCCTTCCTCACTGATTCAGGGAGTAGGAAGAAAAGTGATGAGCTGCACCTTGTCTGATTTACTATGACCTAATATGCTTCTTATGCTGGTGAAATTGCAGTTTGTACCTAGAAAGGAAATGTTAAAAAATCTAAACCAACCAACAAACCAGCCAAAATAAACCCCCCCAAAAATCCCTACCCAACCTTATACTGAAGAGAATCAAATCCCACAGACCCTCAATCTATTCTATGCCTGAATTCTGTAAGTTCCCTCAGAGCACTGCTCCTTTTAGGATCTGTGTCCTGTTTGTGGAGCATGTAGTGTACAAAATGGCGAGACAGCAGCTGGACTGCGCTACAAGGTCATCCAGTGACCAAAGAAAACTGCTAAAATTCAAAGCAGAAAAAATACTGAGTCATATAATAAACAAGCTAATCAACACAGTTCTTAAAAATTTGCTTGAGAAAAAGAGTAATCTGCAGCTGATTCTTAAACAAAAGGGATGAAAGAAGTAACAGATAATTCTAAGGATGAATATTCTTATTCAGTAGTGTAAGGGTCAATTAAAAGAAGTAGAGAACATACATCCCCCCATTTCCAAAACTGTAATACTTCTATTTAAAGGATTGTTACCTTTTAAAAGATATATATATTGGGTCAAATACTACCAAAAAATCTTCAGGAAGATTTTTTTTTTCTTTTTAGAAAACAGCTATTTATTCACTTTGTAATTTTTCTTGATATATCTTCTTAAATTATTTCAACTCCTTTTAAACTGTAAGACTCCAAATATTAATCAGAAAAATTAAATAACGTTCTAAATAGACACAAAGCATAACTCATTTTTCTGGTTCCATAATCAACTAGTACAATTTTGTATGAAAAAGAGTGATATTTATGATGAAAATAAAAGTAGTTAAATGGTACCACCAATCGATTGGGGGTGAGAGATGAACATTTTTACATAGGAATAAAATTACTGAGGTGCATGTATTTCAGAAATATATTCTTAGCCTATGTAGTGAAGATTATAACACCTGGAACTCATTTGCTGTGATTAAATATCTGTATTGTTACACAAAAGTGAAATCCAATTCCATGAACTTTTGCAAAAATTTTCAAAAAGATTTATTCTTTTAAAGACAAGGAAGCAGAGTGCGCAAAGACTTGGAGACTGAAAGTGATGAAAACATGAAAGGTAATCTCTAAATTTTATTGCCAGATGTTTGTGATTTAAAGGGTTCCAGACAGTGCATCAGGCAAGCAGCTATAGAAACAAGACCAAGAATAGTCAAGTAGTTTCTTCCTATCCTTACGAAGTCTAAGCATCAGTTTTCTCTCTCATCTTTGCCTTATTGCTCTGGTAGATTGCTTGTTTAGTTTTTTAGTGATAAAAGCTTCCAAACAAGTCAGAAATTTTCTCTGCTGTCTCTTTGGCACCTTTTGAGGGGCTTCTCTTCTAGTTTTCTCACTATTCAATTTTGCTTCAGTTTCAGAAAACTAAAAAAAAAAAAAAAAACAAAACCTTCATCATGTACTCAAAAATTTGCTGGCTGTTGCCTGCATTTCTGATTGAACCAACATCCATTCCAGATCAAAGTCAGAAATAGGCTGGAATAACTCACCACTGCCATAAAAGAGGTAGTATTTGGAAGACCTATGTCAAATACCTAGCATTGAGGAACGCACATTAAATTCCTCTCATGATTAAATTACACTCACACACACTCCACAGTTGTTTATCAACATATAAACATACTGGGTCCCAGCTTCATTTGACTGGCACTAGATGAATGGAACCCATCTTTCCTATCTGTGTCTATGAACCACATTTGATCTCCCTTAACAGAAGCTAACTCCTTTGCTCAGCTGCTTAACATGTATTCCTATTTATGAGTACCTAACCCATGGAGATGAAGATAAGAATAAAAAAAGGTTTGGTTTTTTTTGTCTCAGTTGAAATGCAAAAAAATTTCTTTCCAAACAAAGCCCTCAGAGAGTCCTTTAAATCTGTAAAACTGAGACAAAATTACCCTGAGCAACAATTCACAATCCAGAAGTCCTAGAGATAAAAAACTGGTTTGAGACATTGATAAAGAGGTATCATTTGATGATGATGATGAAGTTCACCAGACTCACTGTCTTGAATGGATCTAACTTCTGCATGGATGGTAACTACTTTGTCATACATAAAAGAAAGCAAATAAAAATAGCTAATTGAGCTATTTCCTCCACAGAAGAGGAAGAAAGAATTATTGCTATTTTTATCTGTAGTAGCTGAGTACCTTCTGATTACTTACAAAAATGTGGCTCATGAAATTTATCTAAAAAGAAGAACCCCATTATCTGAAGAAATACTGAATTTTAAGATAAATCTATTGTCTTTAAAGAAATCATTCACATACATAAATCTTCTTTTTAAATCATCTACCAAGCTACCATTTCCATAGCTAGCAACCAGACTGCACTAATTTTGGCAAGCTGAGGAAATATTTAAGATTTTATTTGAAGTGTTAAGGAGAAAAGAGAATCCCAATGAAGGGAGGTTTGCTCAAAGAGAAGCAGAATTTTCCACTCAGTGCAGTCAAGTGACAAGGACGCTGTCAATGTCAGGACTGTTTCCTGAGTTCAAAAATCTATTGGAAATACCATATATTATATACCATATATACAAGGTCTGTATATTTAGAGGCTCACAAGTGAATCTTATAGTCATTAAGATTTGCAGTCTCAGCTCTTGCCTTTAAATCGCTGCTGGTCTTTGAAATGTAATTGGGTAACTCTAACTTTTTGCTACACCAAGAGATCAGTCAGTTTTTTTCTGGATGTTCAGCAACTTCTAGGTGAAATCTTTGGGCAGCAAAACAGGTAAGATGAACATAAACAAAGGATTTTTACGTCACCATTTGTTAGTTTCTTCAAACTTCATTTATTCTGCTACGTGTGGGCATATGAAAGTCTTTTCATTACTCAAGGCAGAACCAACATTTTGGTCTCATTTTGTTTCGTGAAACTTAACCTCAAGTAATTTTTTCTTTCACCATGAAGATTAAGGAGAAATCTCAGTAAATCAAAATAATATCTTTACAATTTATATTTTCATAACATAAGACAGGATATTATTTTTCAAGACATAATATAGTTATACATTATAAAACACAAAAGCTTTACCTGCACAGCATGATTTATCGACTGGAAACTCAGATAACACAGGCTAGGCTGCTGCAAGAGCCCAGCTGCCAAGTCATATCCTGGTTTCTGTATTGACATGGTCCCTGTGTTCACTGGTGAACTACTGCATCCCATGGTTCTCCATGATAAGATGTATTCTTTCACGGTCTCGTATTAGTTACGTATAGGTTCCTTTGGCAAAAAACTAGAGATTCACTGGAGAATTATCAACATTAAGAAACTTCAGACTGCGTTCTACTACAAACTCAGGGCATTGAGACTTTAGAAAAATTGTGGCTTAACCTGCAACCCAGACAGCAAAATTTTAAACATTGAAATGCATGGATTTTAATGTTTAAATCAAGTCCCAATCTGAGTAAGCTATTTTTCTGAAAAGGTGATAAATGGAAACTTACAAACAGACAGGTAAATAAATAATTTGTGCTCTAAATTTCAGTGACCAAAAAAAGCTATGGATATAGTCAAAGATTACACTTTGACATGACAGGAGATGACACCAAGACTGGAGGACTGCAATGGATGACAGACCATTTGATATAAAAATGGACAAAGCCTTCTTGAAAAACCTTGAAAAAGGCTTGTAAATGCAGGTCCTGTTTTTCAAGAACTTGAACCATACTGATATCTGCTGGAATGGGGACATCTCAGATCATAAGAATCCCCAAAATTTATAGAGTACATCAGGGAAGATTTTTTTGCACAGGCAGTGAAGACGCAAGGAGGGTACACTTTCTTGGCATAGCTGCTACTCACAAATAAGAAATAACTGATTGGGAATGCAGTAGTCAAGGGTAACCTTGGCAGAACTAAGCAGGAGACACTAGAGTTTAAAATCCTGAGAGAGATATGAGGAAGTCAAATAGCCAAGTCAAACTTACAGGCAGAATCACATGGGCAACTGCCTTGAAGGACAAAGAGGCCCAGGAGAGCTGATTGACCTTCAATGACAGTCTCTTCAAAGTACAAGAATTGTCCATTCCAATGTGCAAATAGTCAAGCACAGGAAACCAGCTTGGCTGAATGGGAAACTCCTGACTAAGGTCAAATGCTAAGAGGAATTGTACAGCAATGTTGGGTTACCCAAAAACATTAAAACATTTCCTAGACATTTGGTAGTAAAATTAGGGAAAACAAAGCTCAGATGGCAAGATTGGAAAAAAAAAAAAAAAAAAAAAAAAAAAAAAACAACACCCCCCCCAAAAAAACCAGTAAGAACTTATTGTTATCTTGGAAGAAACATAAAGTTTAGATTCATTGCTGAATGGGGCAGAGATGTTAATGACAGAAGACAAGAAAACGAGGGGGAACATGATGTCTGCTTTGCTTTGCTATAACTTCCAAAGGCTTCTTTCAGGTCTGCCTCTAAATCCTGGGGAACAATGCTGGGACATGTATTACATGTATTGATATGTGTGAAAGACTCAAAGCAAATTTGGCATGCAAATCCATTGGGATCAAACTGAATGATCTTCACAGGTGGCTGAGAGAGCCAGCAAGTTTCATTGTGACACACCTTTCTGCAGTCTCTGAATGGACTAGCATTCAGAGTGGATGCTAGTGTGGGAGCTCTCTGAGCACTGGAGACAGACAGATGTCACACCTGTTTTCAGGAGGGGCAGATCTAGGGAACTGCAGACTGATCAATTTAACTCGTGTAGCAGAGAAGAAGCAATGGACATAATTTGCAGGAATTTACAGTTAGACACTAGGAAGAGATCTTCCCCCAGAAGGTGGTCAGACACTGCAGTAGAGATGCAATAGAATCTCTACCCTTGGAGATATTCAAAACTCAACTGGATAAGTCCTTCCTCTAACCCCAGAGACATTAGGCCTGCAGGTCCATTTTAAGCAAGAGGCTAAGACCCGATGATCTTGAGAAACCTAAATTATTTTATGATTCTAATTTGTGATTTTGTGCAAGAATATTTCATAAAAATTGGCAAGGACTAATTACTAATTAGTAATGCAATTACTAATAAAGATGAAAATGGAAGCTTCCCATGAAAGCTTTGCAATAAGCAATTTCTTTTTGAGAAGATCAGAAGCCCTAAAAATGTTAAGTGGGAAACCTTTTAAATAAAATTAAAAGATTTTAAGACAGCAAAAGATAGAAGTACTGTGCTACTACCTTTAAAAAATTGTATGTCTTTCCTATGTTGCAGTACAATTCCCATGGTATTCCACATGTGAACTGGAAAACCTGTCAGTTAACAAGAGTAACCCAAGCCTCTCGGAAATTAAGGATACTCCACTCTTTTCCTTTAACAAGTCGGTAACTGGTGGCTTCCAGCAGTTTGTGTGTTTAGGAAAAATATATGTGGAGCTCTGAAGTGATGGTACAGAATATGATGAGATTTGGATGCCAACTCATTTGGATGCCTTTGAAAATGTGGCTGACTTTTAAAGCTCTTTTTTTTGTTGTTGTTGGGCCAGTTTGGGAATTTTTTTGCCAGTACCAAAGGGTATTTCACAATGGAGAAAAAAAGTATCCCTAATTCTGTAGCCAAACTGTTACAAGCGAGTGCTTCATCTGTCATTTGCTCTATCAGTTGGCATTCCTGCAGATAAAAGAAGTCTTAGTGCCATGAAATGAGTAAGAAATTGGGTCCAATATAGTATGCTAGCAGACTGATTTTTCTCTCTCATACGCCTTCATATTGAGTGGGATGCAATTGCCAAATGAAATCCAGAAGAAACAGTGGATTTGAATGTTAGCAGAGATGGGGGGTCTGGGGGCAATTAGCATTATCATTAAAGCAGCCTGCAGTTCTAACTACATTCCAGATTTTGAAAATACAGCTCTAGGACTTCTGGCATTTTACACTGTCCCTCTCCTTTTTTGGCGGGGCGGGGGGGCGGGGGGGGCGCAGGGGGTGTTTTTTATTTT
>VZRE01005795.1:230432-384864 GCA_013396775.1 Cephalopterus ornatus | reverse complement strand
GCAGGGGTTGTATTTTATTTTGGCTTTTTTTGGGTGCTTTTTTTGATGTTGCTGTTTTGGGGGGAGGGGTTATTTGTTTTTTTTTAAAAGAAGTGTTTTGCATCCTTACTTATGAAGACAATACCTACGTGGTAAAGATTAATTTAAAGAGAGGAAAAACTGGATTTAAAAACCAAATGCATACTTCTATTCATTGAAACTATACCTCTTAATTAGTTGTTGCATTTAACTTATAGCTACTACATTTGTAGCAGTTTTCTGTTCATAAATATGCATATATATGTATAGCTATATATTTCTATTTCATAAAACATATTCTATGCTAAATGCTGTCAGCTGGAACAAGGACCAGATTCGATAATCTGCAATTCTTTGTGAAATGCTGACAAACAACTCATTAAAAAAGCTGAAGAAACTAACTGTTTCACAAACAATACTTGCCCACTTCACACACTGTGGTTTCCATTATTAAATTCAGGTATTATGAGGGACAATGGCATCAAATACACTTGAGAAAACTTAAAATATATCAATAGCTACATCAAATATGCTACTTAAGAATCTTACTTTGTGCACTAGGGTACTTGAACTAAGGCTGAGCAGTTGCGATTTAAGTGTCCAATGGGCCACCACCAGTTTGCTCCTCTCCTGCACCTCTTCCTTGACAATTCTGGAAGAAAGGGAGGGCCCTGCAAGTTGAAGTTGGTGGCTTGATACAAAGCACCTTCTTAGCCTGCCACAAACAATTCCTCATTTCTTCAGCTGTCAAATACAACTTCAGTGAAATCCATCAATTCAGAGAGAAATCCAAGTCCTTGACCTGAGGCAATTATTTCCCATGGAACAGCCAGTCTATCTACTAGTTCTTTCCCAAAAAACACACCCTAGGCTTGCTCCAAAGTACATTTAAAGTGCAGTTTTTAGAGGAAAGGATACCTTCCACTTCAGTATACTGGGCCTCATGATAGAGAGCTCTCTTAGAAACTGGAGGATGAGGGCACAAGTCCTTTAATGCAGACAGGATTTGAGGCTGGCATTCACCATGGAAGTGTCTTTAGCTCCATCTCACTTTTTAAGAGAGTTACACAGACACCCTGTCCTTATGATTTCATTTACCAAAAATCTTTGTGTTTGTTTTTCCTTTTTTTTCTTTTTTTTTTTTCCTTTCCCCTTCCCTTCCTCTGGTTGTATTCTTTCTCCAAATTTGCAAATCGTTTCAGGCTTCAGAAAACGAAACCACTTGCCAAATCACATAGACGTACAAAACGTCCACTCAGGCCCGTTCAAAAGGCCCACCCCATTGATATTCACCGAGAATAGCACATGTTCTTTCACAGGGGCTGGGTCATTGTTGGTCTAGTGCTGGTCTTTCAGCTGGTAATAAATCAACTCCACTGACTCTGAGGCAACTACTCCTATTTACCTCAACTAAGAACCTGTCCCCAGTGCTGAAATGCTCATCTGATGAATTAGTATCCATTTCCCTAAAATTCCTCCTGGGCATTGATTGTTTTCCCCTTCCCCCTTTACACTACTGTGTGAAGTTGTTAGGCAACATCAAACAGTGGAGACTAGTTTTAACTGTGAATGTAGCAATCCTTTATATTGGCTTTAGTGGGCAAAATAAAGGTTGATCATTCAGAATGAAAAGCTGATATATAAATAATGACAGATAATAAATACATCTGATAGACCGAGTTTTTCATCAATCAGTGCAAGCAATACCAAGACTATTTTGCTAGAATAAACTGAATACAGACAGATCCTTAACACCTTCCCTCTCTTTACAAAAATTCTGCAGATATTTGATTTCTTGGTCAATATTTGATACTACAGTATTAAAATTATAGAAGATTTCAAATATTGGAAATAATTTTCAGATAAAGCTCATCTCTTATTTCACCTAAATTATGATGTCCCTTAAAGGGATTTGTTTGGTCTGCATATATGGAACAGAACTTATATTTATCTTTTTACCAGAAAATGAGAGGTGGGAGTTGATCTTATTCAGCAAATCTTCCAATGAGGTCAGTTGTCTTGAGATGGGATAATTACTATAGAGACATTAGGCTAAATTTTTTAAAGAGTAGGCTTTTTTCATTCTGTTTAAGTTTTTTCTTTTTGCCCCAAGATTAATGGCTGCCTTTTTTTTTTTCTTTTTTTTGTCTTCTGCCTTTGTTTCTGCAGTAGCATTTGGACTCTTTGTCTTCAAAAAGAACTGGGCATTAAAAAATGAAGACTTACATGTTTTAGGTAAAATAGTAGAAATGTTCAACTAGTCAGCGATTCTACCAGTTCCCTTAACTTGGCTCAGACTACATGAGAGTAACAAGAACAGAAAGAGTTGTTTGAAGTTGATGCGCATAACTACGTATCACTGACAAACATTTTGATTTCAGTGGCTCCTTTTTTCTTCAAGTATTTGCTATTATGATTTCATTTTGGAAGTCATGTGTGCTAATTCTACCAATTACGAACAAGTCACAGTATGTCCAAATTAAATCATTCTCAGGGTTAGCTTTCAGAGTTATTCCCACTGTTCAACTCCTCCAAGCAATAAAACAAAACATTTGTGAGATAACAAGTTTTGGATGCTAAAAGCTTAAACATGATGTCCTTTGTCAGGTAAAATTCCCTGTGCTTGGAGTTAGAATTTTACAGTAGTAGGGACTGCAAGACTGAACGACTGATACTTCCCCTTAACCTACTATTATAAGAGTCCTTTGGAGTTTCTGTGCTAATCTAATAGCTCTTTTGTTAAACTATAGAGCAGTGAGAGGGGTGTTTTATGCTTTGTGTTATAAAATGAAAACATTAGCAATTGAAATAAATGTGAATTTGGCTTTTTAGCACTTAGAAGTATTCACTTTGAACTGTAAATTATTTATGGTACTCAAAGAGATACTTTGTAAATAACAGGAAAGCATCAGAAATCAAATGCAGATTGTGGTGTTTAGTCTTGTCTTGCCATCATTAACCATTTCAGTTCCAGAACATGTTTCAATAAATCAAGCACATCTTTTAGACATCTCTCCTAAAAGAATTAGAAATCAGCAGAAATAAATAAAGCTGTCTACAAGTGACAGCTACAAAGGGAAACCCAGGGAAGGACAGGGAAAAAAAGGTGCTCCTGTGAGCAGATGATAAAGCAGATGCTGTAAAACAACATGGGGATTGCACCATTTCTTCTCCAGAATTGACGATCATTTGATAAACAGCTAGTCATGCTCCTGGAAAACCCTGTCCATCAGTGCATATTGGTACAAATTGATGATGACATGTCCTGATTAAACTTGCTGTGCTGTGAAATGCAATGCATTATCTGCATGGCAGTAAGTGAACAAATGCTCACAGGGAGTAAAACAACAAGCAAAGCCACACATCTCAGGTTAGGTCCCGAGTCGTAGCTGCCTATGGTGAAGTTGGTGTTTAATTGACAAAATCAGTCTTGTTGTGTGGGTTTTGCATGCTATAGCTTTTTGTTCTGTTCATTGTAAAGAGTTGCCTTGAAAATGCCCTTTCTGTAAAACTATAAGTCAAATTTCAAAATTTTCAGTCAAATTTTTGAATCTTTCCCTCCAGCAAAACTTAGATAAGCTTTCACCCTCTGTACATTAACAAGTCCCTTTTCAAAATAAAAACAATACAAACTTAGTAGAGGTGAGATCACATCACCCAACATGAACCGAGTAAGAGCTAAGCAATTTCTCAGTAAGAATTTGAGAGATATCCCAAAAGTTCATTTTCTACAGTAAAAGGCAATCAATTTTATAATTTTAATGTAAATAAAAAAAAGAAAAAAGTTGCTTGAATTTATTTTAAAAACCCTAATACTACAAGTTTAATTTGCATTTCTTTTCTCCAACATACAGGACGAAAACCTTTTTCCAAGAGCTAGTTATTTATTTTAAAAAAGGTAAGTCATGCATTGAACACCATTTCACTTTACTAAAGGACTTCTGACATAACTGATGAATAATTCTCTATGGAGTTGAAAAACTTTTGCCTCTTGAAGACAAGTTTGCTGAACAAAAGATATCTTCTAAAACAGGTAGGTTCCCTTGGGGATGGGAGCCAGACTTCGCAATTCATTCTGCTGCTGAAAGGATGGACCACTCGTGGCAGTGAGAATACCGCTGCCAGGACAGCTAGCAGAATCTGGAATTTCTACTCACCTTTGCAAAACCCACTGATGGCTGTAGACTCAAACTAGATGGCTATATACAACCTGAAATGCTTTTCAGAACAATTCCTTATCCTGATCATACTTTAACTAACTTTCCAGGTTGGGTTCTAATCTCACATAAAATCTAGAACAATTTAGCTGACTGCTGTGGACTAAGACAGCAATAGAGATATTTCCTGTATACTTTCATTCAGGAAACAGACTGTAGCAAATAAAAAAAAATTTCTCAGGAATCTTGGGAGAAGTATTTAATTCTTTTAGTACTTAGCTTTCTCTGTGCATACTACCTGGTCAGCAAATGAGTGGAAGGTGAAATATATCCATTTCCCTGCCAAAAAACATATATATGGTAAAGAAATAAAGGACAGTAAGTTCTTCTCTGAAATTTTAGCTCCTATGTTAAGAAGGTAAGAAGGTCTAGGAGAAGAATTAACTGTACAGGAAAACTTAAAGAAGCAAGGACTGCACCTATATACAGTGATGCAAAATGCACTGTAGTGATTTGTCCGGGAAGGTACAAAACACCAAGAACAACCCTTAAACTACTCTTAAATACACATCCTGAGTTTTATTAAAAGGTGTCAGGTCAGTAGAGCACATTAGAGAGAAAGGTGGGGTCGCTAGTACTATGTAGATTTAAGACAGTGCTTTCTTCATAAAGCAGACTGAGAAAGTTGCAGAAACCCAGTCAATGATAAGGGCAGCTGATGCAGGAGGCCACAGCCAGCCAGTGTTCCTTTCACCTGGCTGCAGAGCCCGTGACAAACTAGGCACAGCCTGGCACAGAGAGTGCAGCCTCTAAAACAGAAAAATGCAAGACAATGCAACTTTTTTCCCCTCCTTTGTTTCATGTGGACTTCAACCTATTTCTTTTATTTCTGAAACAGAGGTTTTAATTAAAACTACCTTCTGTAGAATGCACTGCACTTCAGCTCTGTTGCAAATAACACATTAATTTCCCCTGACTCTAAGTAATCTCACTTTCTCTCTTTTATCCCTGAACTGGCAAACACCAATGGGAAATAACAGGTGGGGGCAACAAAACTGAAGTTGCTTACTGAAGTTATGACAAACTCTGCATTTTGTTATTTGTCTTTGTTTTTAATACACATACTACTTTATTCTTGAACTTTCCCCAGTAAGGTTATGGAATGAGCTTTAGCGATGCAGCTTCTCACTGGAGGAATGGAAACCAAACAAGTCACAGAAGGTAGATAGTAGATAAAGTAAATAAAGCACATCAAAAAAGAGGAGTATGTGATCCCTTCCCTCTCTTCTGTGGCTCCCTGTAGACTTTTTACATCTTTCTTTCTGATCCTGGATCAGGTCACTGGCAAATCAATTAAATGTTAAAAAATTTTCACAAGGCCAGCTTCCCTGAGGTATGCAGGAGAGAAAGGAGGGATACTTCCAAGGTTGCTGGATCTGGGATTGCATATGTGGGTCCACCCACCCACTCCCCCCACACCCCTTTTTTCTTCTTTTTTTGCAGGCAGGGGAATTTTATAGAAGCACATCCACAGGGCCCTTGTAGGACAAAGATCTACACCAGTTTCTTCTAACAGTAGGGAGAATGCAGCGAGAAGAAGTGAAATCTCCATATGTCACAATTGTTGTTTTGATCAACAGAAAAGGGAACGAATGAAAAAAGTTTCAGAACAGTAAGCTAAAACTGTGACCGAGTAAATAGTCTAGCTAGGTTCATGTTCCCTGCAGATCATGTACAGATGGGACATGCAATGTAATCATCAGTGGGCTATAAATCCATCTGCCAACATAAAATTACATAGATATATCTCTGTTGGCTTAACATTTAAATGATGTAGTTGTGGATCAGAACTCCTATTGTGCTAGATGCTCTAACACCACAGAACACAGAGTTCCCTCCCCTCATCCCTAAAAGAAAACTTGTAATTCAAAAACTGTTGAGTGCAGACATGCGGGCATATGAAAGAAAACAGGTTCTGATTTCTGTGGTGATAGCTACAACACTGCCTTTTTGTAAACAGCTGAAAGAAGGATTTGAAAGAAGGTAATGGAGCAGCTTTGTAGACATTTCCATAGGAATATTACTCAGATATAAAATATGCTAAGACCCCCAAAATATTATCTTTAAAATCTAAAACTACTGGCTACAGAATGTTGTCATGGCTTGATTGGATATAGATCACACAAATAAGCATTTGGCTTTGTATCAAACAGATTTTACACGATGAGAGCTCTCAAAATGAAATTATCTTAGGCATAGATATAAAAATACCTTTTGTTAAGGTAGACATAAGCCACTAAAGGTCTCAAAGTAAAGACAAATAACCTATGCCTAAGGTAACCAGAAGGGAAGGGGGGTGGGGGCTGGGTGTCAGGGAAAAAAACATTCTAAGAATTGTTTCTGAGAGAAGATAAGATTGTGAACTGACAGACCAGGAATCCTTTAGAGGTGAACTCTGAATGATCTGAATAACAAAGAAAATTTACAAGGGCTGTGACTGAGATAAAAATAACAAATACTTTAATTAGAAGTGTATGAACAAAGCAAAGGCAGCAAACCAGCAGATGGAAAACAAAGTGATGGGAAAACAAACAAAAACTTCAAAGATTGAGGAGCATTAAGGTATTATTTTATGACTGAAGGTAAAGATACTACAGTGATGAGCCAGAAGTCAGAGAACTGCAGTGTAGCAGTCCAGCCTAATGGCATGCATGGGAATATCTGAATAACACTAAGAAATAATGGAAAACAAATAAATAAGGACAAGAACCTTGTATCTTTTCTACATTCAATACTGCCACATGACAATTAAATGATTACTTCAAATAAATATTCTCAATCCTCCTTTACCACTGGATTAGAGCAATGAGCATGCTCTACATGCAACATTTTTTCTAAGGAATGAGACTCATACTTTTCTTGTTTTTTTTTTTTTTTTTTTTTAAATTATGAAGAAAAAGTGCCACAAAATAAGTTTTGCTTTTATGTTTTAATATGTGCTTTATGCTAACTGTTGATTAGCAATCTAAAAACACTGAAACAAATAAGCTATGGGATTGGCTTCATATATTAGGACAGTGCAAGCTTGAAGGTGTGCAATGGGTGCCAAAAATGACAAAACAGCAGTCAGAGTACACAGATAGTAGATGATAACGCAAACAAAAAGCTATATGTAAATGCAGGAGATTGAAGATGTACACTTTGTGCACCACTTGCATACTACAGACCTATGACATCCTAATCAAGGTTTACACACATACCAGCTTTAGAAAAAAATTTAAATGTTTTTATATAGCACTTAGCACTGGATATTTAAGCACTGGCAAAGGCCTGACTCATTACTGCGTCACTGCTGTTTTAAGCATAAAAGACAAGAAATCCAACAGCAGTAGCTACTTTAGGCAGAAATAATTAGGAGTGGGTTGTGTTGTGCTGTACATAGACGTGGTTTTGCAGCACTGTGTCAGGGCCTCTTAAGGCAATAGCACAGAATTTGTTACCAAGTCAATAGTCTGTTGAAGTCCTAAAAGCTAGGTTCAAAGCAACTATTTATTCATACACAAGTTACATTACTCCAGCAGGGTGATTCAGATACTAATGGTAGATTTTTAGGGTCCTGAAAAGAAGAGGCACAGATCCACACAGAATCCATAAAATTTACATATGAATTGGAAAACGCAAAATAAAACAGTGTTGTGTAAACTCCACATAGTCGGAGTTTGAAATTTCTCATGCCTTTGAGATTCAGAGGGTGGAGTTTAAGATGAGTCCTTTACTGAGCAGGGCTCACTTATAACATTGGTTATAGCACTTACAGTGTTTGTCAGAAAACTGGAGTCTTTGATTTCTTCCTTAACCTGAGATATTTCAAATTTCCAATTCTAAGCCTAATGCCTAACCACCAACTAATAGAACTGCGTAGATGAAAACATCTTCTAATACAACATGTTGAAGCCAATGTTTTTGAAGACAGAAATACAGAATTGCTAAGGACATAGAAGAGTGAGATAGAGGAAAACATGTGTACTCTCCTGAAGAGAAGACAACTAGTGACAGGTTTCCAGGCCAGTAGTGTGGGGAAACTTTGCAGGTGCAACCATTCAATAGTTTTTTACAGATGTGTGAATGCACAAAACTTCTCAATCTCTTACCTGAACTTCTCTGGAGACATTTTAACTGGGGCAGGAAAGATGTTCTAAGCCCTACCACAAGACAGCAGAGACAAAACACAGGCTCTGTGGCTGCAATGGCAAACCAGTGATTTCAGTAGGAGTTGGGATTTCATATCCACATCATTCACTTTAAACTGCCTCAAACAAGGAGATTATATTTTAATCATAATCTCCAAAGCTATGACTTAGTATCGCATTCTATGTTAGGACTTTAAATGCTCTCGAGGGGATCTCCATTACTGTAGCAGAAATAGCATGACAAGCAAATTATCTATATTGTATGCTGGCATCTCCTATACAAGTCATCTTAAATGCTGATTATTCTTGCCAAAAAATTTTCACAGTAGTCATTGCAGAGCTGTGATTACAAAAAAGGGAAAAAATGTTTTAACACCTTAAAGGAACCAAGTAATTAAACAAATAGTGACTACTTCTGTGTTTCTGTACCTTGCAAGCAGGCTGCTTCTAATCAAGGAAAATTTACAGAAGAGATTCTGTATGTAAGGGAAACCAGATCTGCCAAAATATTCTCAAATCTCCCTTATGCAGTTGTGGCTGCATATTCTGATGAGGTTCAACTCTCCAAATTTATTTGTGAACCAGCTCAAACAAAATAATAAATGACATTGTAATTTGTCTAGAAGTCTTCTCTCTTTGAAACTTTTACTGAGAAGAGATGGATTGACACTATGGGATTTTTTCCTTCAAATACATTTTCTGTCCTGTGATGTCGGACCAGAAGGTATCTTGGGTTCCCTAAAACACTTTTTTATTGCCCTTATTAAAATCTGCTTTTATATGTTATGCTATTGCACTGTGTTTTGTGGAGGAAGTACATAGTAGAAATAGTTAAAAATTACCATTCGTGTTATATCTGAGATAAGAAAATAGCACAAATATTGCACAGACATATGAGTGTTAGCAGTGGCAAGTTACAGACGTATTTAATACCTACTTGTACTCTTACATTTTTAGACAGAAGTCACCCTAGAAACGAGTAAAGAAAGTTTAACCCTTTTCTGAACATTTCAGATTCTGCTTGTGCAAGTCTGACTCCAGGAATTGAGCTCTGTTCTCGGTTGTCAGCACAACTGTTCTGGTTGCATTTGAATGCTTTCACTAGCTCTTGTGGTAGTACATATTTCTACACACATACCAAAAGGGAACAATTGGCATCTGCCATAAGATTTATTTTTTTATCCAAGATTCAGCAGGCAAGCCAAGGAAAAACTGTAGATCATTTCACAGAGACTAATATCTCAACTCTTTGGCAGAGGAAGCTGCTATATCTTATAAAGTGACAGGATTCCCATCAGAAGAAGGGAACCTTATCTTGCACCAAAGAAACATAACATTTTCTTAAAGGCCCATTAACCTCATGCGAGTCCAATCACCTCTTGTCCCAAGATCATAAAAATAAGACTGATGATTGTCACAGCAAGGATTGCAGCATACTATCAATCGGGTTAGACATTCTAATAGTACTTAGTGATAAATATACAATGATCACATAGAGGATAGCAAGCCTTCACATAGCATACCTATTTTGGGTTAGTGTGAGGTAAAAAAAAAGTGTTCACAGGTTAGCTATCACACAGTATTAGCTGATAATTCACCCAAAAGACTGAGAGACACATTAAGACACATTAAAGACACATTTGAGAATTACAGTGATGCACAAATGCCTTATCAATGTGATTGAATGTTTATTTTTAATTGAGTTACAGTGTACCTTAGAAGAAACATAAGCATTATATCTGCCTTGTCAATAACTTATTTTATAATGCCTAGTCTAAAATATTCTTGTTATTTGATTATTTTATAATAATCAGGAAAAATTAATAATGGAATTTCCATTCTTTAACTATCCACCCATTCTATTTTTAGTAAAAATTAGAGTCCACTGCTGTTTTTTGAGAAAACGATCAAGATATTTAGTAAACTTTTAGGCTATATGAAATAATTTTTTTGTTTAACATTATTCTGTTATTTCTATGTTTGTGACAAGGTGGACTTGTACTGACAAAATAATCTTAAAAAGGAGAAACTATGAATCGAAATCAACTCTTGAAGATAACTCATGGTTGTGCACCTATTGGAATAATAAAAATGTAGAGATTTTACATAAATACTGGAATTTGATGTGAAAGCTTTTAGTCTTGTGTCAAGTGTAGCAGCACATAAGCTGAAAGTTTCATTTCAGGATCTTGAACAAAACAAAGAATTTAAAAATTCTCCTAAAGAAAATAAGAATTACGTTCATATTGAATTAATAATGCATCTTTTTTTTTCCACTTTTTGCTTTTTAAAGTGAAAAGTCAGTTATACCATGTTAATCACTATATTAATGAAACAGAATTAATGAATTAAACAAAATAAAACTTTACTTTTTCTTTTAACATTCAAGCACAAAATATTTTGACATTTAAAAAAATCAGTCTGATTTTGATCTGAAATGGGAATCCAGTTGAATACAATTTGAAAAAATTCATTAAGGAAAGTAGGTTCCTCCCCACAATTTTGTATATTTTGATAGAACAGATTCAAAAACAAAGATAGAACAGGTTCAAAAACAAAGAATCACTGTTCATAATATAGCCACAGAAAACAGTGAGTGATGTAAATGAGGTTAAAGTTCCTTAATCTGTATGTATATATTGTTGTAACAAGGCCACACCACCAAGGAGAAAAACACACTACACCCATTTCCCCCCCCAGTTTTCCCAAGCTACCTCAATTAACAAGTTCTTGGTTTTTTTCCTTTAGTAATAGGACTGAACTGAAACATATGGAAGTAAAGTTCAGCTTAGATGGAATAGATCTTCCTGCATTTGCTTGCTTACTTATGTGTATACCATAAATATATTTTATATCTGTCTGAATCAAAGTTCTAGTTCTTATCATTCTGGGATAAAAGGAAATGATTAGAACTTACTCACGTTTACTAAAAATCTCAACTAAACAATAAACTATCTGACTCAAAACCCTACACCCCACCCTCTGCAACAGCTAACCTCATGATTGGGCAGAAATTACAGTGCTGAAGCTCATGTTGCAAAGTCCAGTTGTCTCACTGAGGGACATACAAATCACCACTCTCCTTCTGCAGATACAAATAGTTTAAAAAAGAATTATTATTATGTGGGTTGTTTGTTTGGGTTATTTTTTGTATACTTCATGAAAACATTGACAGCCCTGAAGATGGACAGTTTATATTTTCTTATTGGCAGGCACAAGTTGGCCCGTAAATATCATTTTCACCAAAAGAGTAAGAAGTCTTCACTTCCCTGTCCAAAAAACCTACTTAATGCAAATTGCTGTGTTCCTTCACAGCATGTGAATTTGACCCTAAGTAAAAAACAACCAATCAAACAAAGGTTTATTTCAAAAAGGTTAATCAGCAGCCAAGTATTTTCAGTATTATCAACATTAGAATAAAAATTGACCTGAAAACTTAAAAATCTTTCCTTCTCACTCAGTTAGACCCAGCAAATGATTTTTGACATTTATTAGAATTTGGGCACCTCACTATGAAGTTGCTGCTTTACCATCAACACAGCTACCACCTTTCTATAAATAACAAAGCCCAATGATTATCACTTACTTTTTGTATGAGTCATATTTAAAAAGAGCCCTGAGGTGCTTCTCGTGGAGTCTCTTTGAATCATGAATCAGAAAGGAAAGAAAGCAGCCTCTGAAATATCACCATATCCAGATTCTAGAGGCTAGAACGTATCGTCGCCTATTTATAGTTTCAGGCTGTTGGGCAGTTTCACATAATAGAAGTCGATAGTCATAGAGAAGTTTCTTTTCTTCAGCGGTATTTGTAAAATTAAGAGAACCTGATAACGGGAAGGCTCCATCCACACACACACAGATCAGAACAGAAAGGTCAAACCTCTTTATTTCAAAATCAACTGAAAATCCATAGTCTGAGCAAAAATGGGGAACAAGAGCCAGCCCCTCTGTGGCACAAACCCAGGTTGGGCAGACACCAGCAAACCTTGACAGACCTGAGGACAGTTTTCACATCAGATATTGCTGCACAGCACCCCCTCAGAGCCTCACATGCCACAGATTTTAACCTATTACTTTATATCTCATTAACAACTTCCAGATCTTGCCCATGTTTTATTCATTTTCCAGCCAATCTTACAATAAGGCTTTTACTCATCTCACCAGGACCACAAGAAGTTTCCTTCCTTATGGACAGAGGAGAGAAAGTAGAATGCTTTCCTGAAGGAGCTACAGACAAGCAGCAATTAGCTGACAAGAGGCTGACACATTCTTCACCGCTCTTGCATAAAACATTGATCAGTGCTTCTCTGGCCCACCTCAGTTTTCTAAATTTATTTTTTTTCCTGCTTTTATTTTCTTCTCTTTTTTTTAGGGTATGTAAATACTCAGAAATAAATAAAGCTCTGACAAGTCCTTTACCTTCATTTGACTGTCCTTCAGCTCTCCTTTTCTTGCAAGTCCTTCTCAGTTCACATGAAGGGCTCAGTTGGGTCCAACTTGTCTCAACCTTTCTCCCCACAAAGCAAAGAATCACTGCTTAAGTCCTTCAGCCTTAAATGGAAGGGGTCTCTAGGTAAATCTCATTTACCCCCTTCCCTAGCTCATCACTGCTCGTTAGTCCTGAGTGCCTTCATCTGGCCTTCCAGATCCTGCACGACCATTTTTGTCAACTGCCTTGGAGCAATCCACCCCATCGTGTGGATCATCTTTGAACATCTGTTTTGTCATTCCTTAGCAGAGATCTCTGCTCTTCTCATGCTTCCTTGTCTAGAGATAATTCTTCCTGATTTTTTTTTTCCCCAATTTTGTAGCCATTCTCCCTAATCACTCCTCCAGAGAGATGAGGGACAACACTTCCTTGAAGTGTCTTTTTCCCAGAAAGTCTTGGTCTTGCTATGGTCTGCCTCAGAATTACAAGCCCCAGAAGCCACTTAGGGTTGAAGGCAGTAACTAGTATCACTAGTACCCTAAATCACTACTAGTCACTGAACAGCTGTAATCTCATCAAATAAATATTAACTTATAGATTTAAAAAAATAAAAAAAAGGTCTTTTTCTCCCTTTCCTACCATTATTGACTATTTTACTTCTTACACTGATATTCTGAAATATGTTATAGTCTGTAACTTAATTTGCCTTAAATGACTTTGGATATTAGCTAATCATTGTTGTGATGTACATGCGACACTACAAAGTTGATAAGAGTGAGCAATAGGACATCTGTTTCAGAAACTAAGGGCTTCCTGGCTCTTCAAAGTCCTGAGCTTATCAGCATGTAACCTGATCTAGCATGCACAAACACATATGCAAACCAATAAACCTAAATCATGAGGTCTCACCCCCTAGCTTTAAGTAATCTTGATGATGTGCATACATACATCTTACAAGTATTGGAAACAGTAATTCTGTGTTTGCAAGAAATACTGTTTCCACCTCTTTTTAACAGGAACTCATGCGGAGTGAGACAGACTGACCAATTTCAGAAGCTAAAGCTTTTTCCTGACATGTCATATTCTTTCCTTAGCACATTGCCCAGTTGACATGCTCTAGCAGGGAGATGAAAAATTTGCAAATCTAGTGTCACATTTAATTCCTACATATTTGTAATTGCCATTTACATTGCAAATGTCATTAATGAAGCCTTAAAGAATGATTCATTGTAAAGACTAGAAGGTTTACAGATACTGCTCTTCAGTCCATGTAAGAACAAGGCATCTGTTTCAGCTGCATGAAGATATATGCATATATTCTTTGCTTCACTTCTTATATCAATGAATAATTTCATGATGTTAGTTCTGTGCATACTGAAGTGAAAAAAAAAGGATCCTGCTCTGAAGTACTCTTTCATGAAGTCAACCATTTTCTTTTCATACTATGTTTTATGTGGTCTAAGATTTTCTCATCACCATCAATACCTTCAACCTGAGCATGGTTTAAAATTATTAGAGGCCATACAAAAATACCCCAAACAACCAAGAGTAACAGAAAGTCAGTCACTGCTATGATAATTGTCAGTATGATGGCTGCTCTCTTTTTGTTACAGTGAGAATTTGATACAGACTGACCAACAGATGTGATTTACCTTTTATATGTTTAATCAGAATTGTATGTAATTGTGATTACATGAACTCATCTATTCCTCTTTACATGAAAAAGTGTGTTGTGAACAACTTGCTATCGCAGACTGGCACATTTAAAATCGCACACATTATTAAATAATAGCTTATGTATAATTTTATTTGTTTTCAGAGTTACAATGTTCATGAGATAATTATAGAGAGCACATTATATATTATTGTTAAACACATTTTTGCCACAAAAAATTGAGAGCATTGGTAGAAAAACCTATGTCAAGTTATGTGAAAATATTTATCACCTGTAACCATAATTTCATAAAACCAATATACACTTTATGTAACATTATGTCAGCAAATTCCTTCTTTTTGCAAATAACTTTTGCTCTATACTTATGTATGTTCATAGTTAAGTGCACCAAATGCTTCTCTGTGTGTGTGTGCGTGTGTGTGTGTGTTTGCAATGCACAGGAAAAATACGAGTTTACTCCTATAGTAACTGTAATTGTCAACACCACTGGACCTAAGAAGGGTGAATTACAAGATCTTAATTTTAGCAAATAATCACCTTCATATTTTTCTACCTAATGCTGAACATAACATTAATTGGTATTTACCTTCTAATGTTTACAGAACACAGACATTATATTTCAAAGACATAATCCTTACCAACTATATACTGACTTTTATTTCAGTGTCTATTATTTAAAGCACGACTCTGTTGAATTCTTATACTGAGGAAAAAATGATAGCAACTTTATTTAAATACATGCACATTACCGTGCACTACAGCTTGATGAAGTATTACTTTTAAAATGGATGAATGAATCAATAGAAAAATAGATTTAATAAACCATTAACATTTTTAAGTCTGGATAAAAATGGAAAATCATGCATTTCAAGCAAAGTTTTGTTTTTTCCTTGTTTTTTGAGGAAATCTCTGAAAACTTAAGACATGCAGAGCTGAGAAGCAGCTCACTCTGAACAGAAAACAATGTTAAGACTGCATAAAAAGTTTTGATTGAGACTGTTTATATGCAGGACTGAAAAAAGTTGCCGTTCTTGGACTTCCCTTCAACATTAGACAGTGCTGTGCAAACCTCAGACAAATCCCTGTACTATGATTTCTAAGCTGTTAGGAAGTCTCTAAAAGGCCTAAGAAAGTTAAAACCTGAGCAACTGTCTCCCCAAAATTTATGACAAGAAATGTTTTGATTCCAGACAGCAGACTACAAAAGGGCAATAGACAACAGTTTATTCTTTCCCTAAGAGATTAACTTAGGTGATGAGTAAATTATGGATGGCATAAATTTATAAATAATTATGATAAAAATTGGATATAAATTTAATTTTCTAATATTTAGAGTTCATGTCAATGTCTCAATATTTAGAGTATTTAACTATGTCTATTAACTTATGAAACAAATGAAAAGTGAGTATTTACTTGCAATTAATTTAATGTTTTTTTTCCTAGCCCAACATTTGTCTGGACATTGTCAATGTAATCAAGAGACCTGTAAATTTTCAGAAATGAGTCTACTCCAGTGAGTTTGATTAATTATGCATTAACCAATTTCTCTGAAGCATCCTTCACTAAATCTTTGGTGGGAAATGCACTTTAATTAGGCATGAGCTTTGGTTATTTGTGTGCATATGCACTACGCTATTGGTCAATATGCAGAATGATTTAAAGTGTGCCATGTTACAGAGATGTATTGTTCATGAAAATAATTGTAGTGTTTCAACAAACAACACTGATGGCTAGTTTTGCAAGTATTATTACCTTCACTCAGTATGATTTCCTTACCATTATAATTTTTGCTAAAACTTGCATTGGCTCCCAATCTTAACAAAAAAATTACACAAGAGTAATCATTATAATTTGAATACTGTACCTATTGTTAGTTCTTTTCAGCAGGTACAGTTACTCACATACATAGAAGTTATCAGAATAAGATCCAGATTTCAATACTCAGTTGAATAAAAATATTCTCAGGGTAGTAAGAAATGGTAAACTAAAAATACAGGTTAATGAGACCTGTAGTAAACTTTACTCTAAAACAGGTCAAATTGGCTATTGATGTGAAGACCTTTGATTCAAGAGATACTGTTGAACCTACGGCACGTGATCATTGTAGTAGAAAAAGTTGAAATGGAAAAGAGAGAAAATCAAATTACCCATGACATTCTCTTCCCATATTCCATGGCAGAATTAGCCCATAGATTAGTAAACGGTAATGCATGCAACAAAAAATATGCATCATTTTATGTAAACATCTGCTTTCACCATGCAAAATGCCTACAAAACTGTGACAACATTTTTTCTAGTAGCATAGTTTTACATTAGCTCAGTTACAGAAACAGTTAAACCAAAATCCAAGATTTTGCAAGTAGAAGATATTCTAAAATTTTTGAAAGATTTCCAGCATAAATATTCCAAAGCCCAACAAAGCTAATTGTTTTTCTGAAAACTAAACTACATAGGCTTATTCCTTGCTGTGGTTCCTTGTTCTTTTGATGATTGAAGAGAAAAGACCGGTTTTTGGAGGAGGTCCCATCAACATGGGGGCTTGGTTCTTGTGAGTAATTTTTATCTGGGGGGAGAAAGCAGAAAAACAGAATTATCCCTTGGGCTAGTTAAAGGCCAAGTATCTGAGATGCCTGAATTATCTTTATATGTGGCTTCCAAACCTTGTCCATTTAAACTAAGATAAAAGGAAAATACCTGGGTTTCTTTATGAACGATGTTACATATGCAGTAAACTATGTGTAATCATTGTTTCACAAATAATTTAAATTATACACACAATGCATACTAAAAATTGTATGCAATAAATTACATACCAATATGTAATCTTACTTTTTGAGTGTGGGATTTCCTGAGGAAGAATTTAAAAGTTGGAAAGAACATACACACAGGAAGACCAAGCTGTTGCCTATTATTAAGATATAAGCCATGACTTCATATGCTTTATTTATACATCTAATCATGCTGTACTCTTTTACCACAGGACAATGCTTAATTTCAAAATAACCATTATGACCGAAAGTATAAAGTTAATACACAAAAAAGGTCAAAAAAGATGAACTAGCATTCTAAATTGTTAATTAATTGTTAATAGAATGGACTCAAATATTGAAAAGACTATTTAAAACACTTTGTAATACTGCTCTAAAGCCACCCGTTTTGATTTCTTTGATATAAAACTACGAATCACCTTAAATGAGACAACCTTAAAGTAGATTATGTCTGCAATTTTCTCTAATTCAAGTCTAAATTAGAGAAGACATTTTATGAATGTATGCTATGCTCAAAGCTAATTGAAAGCAATTATCAAAGTGGCATTTTGTCTGTGACTTTAAGATACATTGTAAGATAATAAATGATTCTCATTATGTAATAAAAAGGTCACATCTTGCCTTTGGGCTAGTGACGTTAAGAGTTTTTCAAAAGCAATCCGAGACATTTTCTTTAGTGAACTACGACTAATACAAGAACCATCACTTATTAAATATCAGTTGTCACCTGCATAGTACCCACATCAGAGATGGGTATTTCTTTCAAAAAGAAACACCACCTCATTAAAAACTGGAAAAATATATCTCTTAAAGTACATACCTGACATTTTCAAGTTAAAATGAATATCCTTCACTTGTCATTCACTAATAGTAATGAAACAAAAAATGTATGTCACGTGGAGAGGCTCATTAAAATATAGATCAGGACATTTCTTGGGGTGGAGATTTACTTTACAATATAAGGAGACAGAAACATAAAATTCTCAACAGAATGAGTGGCTTGGTTTAACTCTATTAGAGCCTTTACTTTACTCTCCAAATGCTCATTTCCATGCCACCTTAGTTCATTAGTCTCAAATTTTACGCGTGACCTCATTTTGTCAACACTGTTCATTAGTATCAAATTTAGCATATGGGGTTTTTTTTGGCAACCTAGATTAATTTCATATGGATAACTCCTCTTGCTTTCAAAGACTGGCACCAACATATTTTCTCACAAGAAATTCTGCTTCAGGCACCACTTTGGAAGCCAAATCTGTAGTTGGGGTAAACGGGCACTATTCCATTGATGTCACACAGTACCAGCTGATGATCTGGTCCTGGAAAATTGCCTCAAGAATTTTTGTGACTTTCACATGCTTCATAAGACATATTTTAGGGCTAAGGAACAGTGATGACATCAACCTGATCCTGAGGATCAATACACGAAGTAAGCTGCAGCTGGCGGGAGTAAATTTTTCGAGTCATAATGGTTCAGCTTATTGCAAGATTTGGCCATGATGTGGCAGTAGGAATGCCTTCAGAGTTTCAGAGATAAAAGAGGACAGCTCAAAAGACGGCTTTAGTATGAAGACATGAGGTAATCCTGAGACCCTATACAGATTGCACGTTGGGTTGGGGCTGTTCAGTGCTGCTCAGGATGAATCCAATTACATATTCAGTAAATGTTTATCATTTGTAATGTTCTTTTTTGGCTTGAGCCATCTGTTTCAGAGACCATGACCTCTTCAGTATGTTGCTTCCTATCAGCTGAGATCAGCTAAGATGCCTGAACATGATTAACCACTCATGTGTATGGGGATGAGTCCTATATGCACTTCTCCAAGACATATTTTCAACTGTTAAATTGGCACAAAATGTATTTTACATTCTGAAAACAAAAAAAATAGTGTGTAAACTGAAAGTATATTTTTTTACTTCTGCACGGTGGTGTCTATTAATATTGCATTGGTTAACAACGATAACCATCAATTCCTTACTTTCCTACTGTAAAAAGAAGAAAATACAAAATTTAAGAAGTCTTATCTTTGGTTGATAAAAAGAGATTAGTATGTTTGCAAAACATTGCACTGTTTTGCCTGAAGCAGGCTAATTTTGTCTTTCTCAAGACTCTCAGGCACTGCATGTCTGCCCCGGACTCTCACTTCTGCTTCTGTTCTCATACTGGCAGCACTGCCAGAGTTGGAGCTGTGAGTTTGGGTGACAAGCGACAGTACACACTTTGAGATGGAAAGAAGCATTGAGGATCTCAGACAGAGAAATAATGTTGTAGGTCAAGGTAGGACTGAACATTGAAAGTGCTCTACGGAAGGACAAAAAAAGAGAGAGAGAGAAAGCTTCACTTACAAGAAATGGAGACTTTGTTAACTTAAAAATTCCTGCTTACAGCTGTATACAGATTCTATGTGCGTGCACATGGAGAATCTAAAGACTAACTTTTACCAATCAGTTTCTCTTTCATTCAGCAAGCAACTTCATGTCCTTTTTAGTAGAAACACAATTATAAAAGTTTTAAATAATATTTTTTTTTATTTCTCATTTTTCCTAGATTTACTCTGTGAATCCCACACACAAACATACACACACAAGCAATAAATTGCTCAGACAAAAATCCAGAAAGCTAAAATCCTAACCTAATATATTTTTAGGAACTGATGATACCCTGACAAACATACTCATACAAATTACTATGGAATTCTGGAAAATAGTTTTTGAGATCACTTACTCAATTTTATTGACAATATATAATACCTTGAACATAATATTTTAAACATAAATTAAGGGGAGTGCCTGAAATGCTGCTGGAGAAAAAAAAAGTTATTTGTTACAAATTTATATTTAAAAACAGGCAAAATCAGGAAATAACCAAATTCCATTTAGAGGGTAAGAAACTTGACTTGCTAAGATATCATAGATTTTTCTTGTAAACACAATGCACAATTTTCTAGGCTAAACTCAAAGTGTTGAAGCCAATGACAAACCTCTCATTCAGTAATTGAAGCCAAGATTTTAGCGCAAGGTATATCTAGTAAATAGGTTTAGCAGAAAAATATTGCATTTTCAATTTTGAAATCACCTTTCCAATATTACGAAGTGTGTCCAATGATGCATTTGTGGGAAGAAACACCAGATCTAATCAAAAGAGCACAATTCTCAAAAGAAGAGATGATAATTTCTCCTTTTTTGTCAATAGAAAATTTTCTAATAAAGGAGAAGCCTGAATTTTTGATACTAAAGATATTTACAAATGGATAAACCAGGCATCTATTTGTTTCAGGAGCAGGTCAGAGTTTCAAAATATGCCTAGAAGCCACATTAACACAATGCATCCACTCCATGAAATGCAGTGAGCATCAATAATTTTAGTGTGATTAACACCATCTTTTAGGTCAGTCAGCTTTGCTTTCATGTTCCTTTTTCAACAGTATGTGCTGGTTACTTGCATGCTCCTGACTTCACAGAATTTCTAAATATTTCCTATTTCAGAGAACATGGTGCTATAAATACAGGCAGTAAAGTACTGTGCTAACTGACAATAGAAAACTGGGAACAGAGATAATCAGCTCTGCTTATAATATTTCAATTAATGTTAAAGAACATATTACTGTATTTTAAGGACAGAGGGAAAAAAACTGTCAGAAGAAAAACTTATCCAGTTGGATCTTTTAGCTTATGGCCACTTTTTTCCATGTTATCAGCAGAGTTTAGATGTTGATTATTTTGAGATTATGAGGGTTTTCCTGTAAAAAGATGCCTAAATGCTGCTCCCTGTACAAGAAATGGAGGGATGCAACATCTCTATATCACAGAAGTATCAAATAGTTTTATCTTCCTGTAGGCAATCAAGAGTTGTATGCAGTATCACAATGTGAATAAGACCTACAGAATGTAGGCAGTGCTGAACAAAATTAACCTGTGACTTGCATTATGTGACATTTTGGGCAAAATCCCTCAGATCTAGACTAGCTGTTTTAAATACAGCGTTACGCAACACATCATAAATAAATTTCTAAACAATATTATTGTGCAAAGTGCAATCAAATCTAATCAGTTTGGCATTAATTAAGCTCTAATAATATACTCTAGTCTCTCTCCTAAGTAGTGTGATCCGTTTCCCCTTCATACAGGTAGATTGGAAAACATTATGGTGTCATCATAATTTTTAAACATACTGAGAAAATGACAGAGCTGCAAAATTAAAATAAATGATTAATGGCATTTTTTTCATGTTTTGTACTAATAGGTATCACTGAGGTTTTAAATTAATAGAGCTGTCAACCCAGGGTTGTTACAGATCCAGTGCAGAACTAAAATGGAAATTATGTATTCCACAGATACCTAAAGATGACACTTTGGAATATTTTAAAATTTAATTAGTAGGTGCAATTGTTTTTCCCCCCTCCTTCCTAAAACCACTGCAAATTAATTGGCAATTAGTCACAACTAATTCTTTTCTTAACAATCTGAACTGGAAAGAAAGGTGCATTACATGTTGGAGTATTTGTCTGGGGTGCAGAAAGCACACATGCAGTAAATTGCTTTGTCAATTACAAAAATGACTGTTGTGAAATTAAGAAAAAAATATGCATAGGTAAACAAAACTAATTAAAGTACAGTGTACCTGTGACCACAAAAAATAATGCCCAGATGCAAAATAAAATGTAAGAAACTCAATAAATCAATTTGGCCTTGAAACAGAAATGTATGCACACTGCTGCTCTAAGGGGAAAAAAATACAGCGTTTTACTGTAACACCAAAAAACTCTTCTAGGGACTGACTTCCATTTATGGGTTAACTATGTAGTAATTGGCTAATATTCTGCTGAAATCAGCCACCATATCTAGGACCCAGCTCCTCTTTGCTCTAAAGCGGCAGGCACAGAAGTTTAAACCCTCCTTATAAACAACTGATAAGAAAATACTAATACAGTCAGAGGCATGGAAAGAAGATACTTTACAGACAGAGTCTAGAATAAACCTGGAGCTTCTTCATGCGATTTGTAAGGTGTTGGAGCCACTGGGTCTACATAAAAGCAAATCTGTGACTTTTTTTTAGTTTTCTCATGGAACTCTGGTATATAGTGATTATTAATAAAAGCTTGGTTTAGTCAATTTTGGTTTTAGTTCTTGTTTCTCTCTGGATTTAACTATAGTACAGTAGGATCTCGGTGCTCTGGCTCATCGCATCTCTAGGGACTAAAGGAAAAACTAGAGAGAAACCATTCATTCAAAACTTATTTTTAAGGTGCATTTAAATGATAACATTTTGAAATAATAATTTTGGCTTTCATTATTAAATAACTTAATCCAAATTCTTCTGTCATTAAACAATTCTAAAAATATTATGTGTTTTAGATGTGTCTACAAAACTATACTTCTGGCAATTCATTAGGTGAGTTCTGACTATGGGTTTTCATTTTCGTTTCTTAATTTAGCCAACATTCTTGCATCTTCTATAGATATTTCCATCTTCTACTTTTAGTCTAGCGTTTCTAGCAGCTTGACACTCTTTCAGATATGATGCCAAGCAAGTCAGGAATAGATGAAAGAACTGAAATCGCAGTTATTTCAAATTAAGAAGGAACATTCTTATGGATTTTTTCAAAACAATGCTAATAATTTATGGAGCTAAATTGAAAGATTACTTTTCTTAAAAAAAGCCTGATGGCTAAAGCCTGAAGTTTATTGAATTAACTTGAGAGTCTTTGAAGTTTCATTACTATTAATGACCTGTTTGGAGATCAGGTAAAATCGTAGATATCTTTCATGTGTCTATATTTGTCTGGGAGAGCTCTGATAGAATTTCTTCTTCAGCTAATCAGAGGAGATGTTTAACATAACATTAGCATTATCATCTTTCCTTCTCCCAAAGACGCCTCTATAAAAAAACCTAGTGAAAATAATACAATTTGATGCTCTGACGCTGCGTCTTATTATACCAGAGCAGAGTGACTTTGTTAGACGCTGCGGTCTGGATGTGTTCAACATACTGAATAATATTGGATGACAAATTTTTAGACCAAGAAGTTCACATTATGTACGTACAGAACCTACAGGCATGCATTCTCGTTCTCATGTAGCGATGATAGGTGCCTGAGCAATAGAAGAACATAAAAGATGCTAAAAGAAGCACACAACAATTTCTTTAGTACTGAAATTGATCACAGGAAGGAAAAAAAACATAGGTCACAGCTTCTGGGGAATCACTGCATTATCTATCACATCCCACAGTATTTTCTTAGAGCTCACACTGTCATTTTGGGGGAGCACGGTCTCTATCTGCCTGAGAAGGGACAGCTGTCAGCAACTCGTGCTATTTGTATGAAACTTTTTTCCAGTCAAAAAGGAGAAGCAGCAAATATAAATTGTTGATTCCCTCAACAGGAAGTACATTTCCAAGCCTGCATGTGCAGGCTGCATCCCATGCATAATACGGATTTGATGGAGAACTTGTTTCCCTTAATAGGCATCATGGGAAAGTAGGACAATTTTGATCAGGTTGAACTTGATTTTTTGAAAAGTCATTTGCAAAATTCTCTCATTTATATCAAAACCTGAAGCAAACCAGAAAAGGACTTCTGAGCTTAAGCACTTGCAACCTGGGCGAGGGTTGATTCAATGCCTGCTGATTGTATGAATTTCTTTCTCAATTTCTGTAAAATAGGTCAGTCCCTAAAACTACTGAACTTACATGACTCTGAAGTTCCTAAGATGATAAAAAAAAAAATGAGTGAGGTTCAGCTGCTGTGTCTCACTGATGCATATGATCTGTGCAACTGAACAAGGTGCAGAGCTATCTCCCTTAGAAATTTTGGGAGAACACTGCAGTTTTTTCTCTAGGAAGACAAACCCCATTACTGTTATATTGGCCTCCTTATATTTTTTTCTGAAATTTGAGCTCTAGCAGGTTCATATAAGTGACTATGTAGTTGGCTACATGTAAGGACTTGCTTTGATTTTATGTTTTCTTTTTTTCATACTACGGTTTGGATGCACACCACATTTTATGGTATTTATGTGATCAAGTACTCTTTGGCTTCCAAACAAAGGCCCCCGTGAAGAACAAGCTTAGAAATCAAATCTTAAGCTTCAATTGAGAGAAAGCTAATGTCGACCTTTCTCATTGTCTCCAGAGTAATTCCTAGCTACCTTGCAGAGAACTTCAAGAAAAAGCTGTACTGTAGTTAGAATTAGTGATAAGAGAAGAGGTTGGACCATACATGTTTTTTCCTTTTTAAGATGTAGAGAACAGAGTGTGGTACATGGAAAATAATGCAAGGAGCAATTGCAATAAATAATTAAGCTCCTCAGCAGAGAAAAAAAAATACTGAAAAATGAATAATATAACATAAAATAATATTTCTATATCTAAATTCATAGGAGTGCATTGGTATAGCAAAACAGTTCATGTATTTTCTTCTCAGAGAAAATAAGTACATTCAACAGCATTGTTTTCTTACACAACGCAAAGTATATCCTCTTAACAATGGTATAGCAAAAAGAATGGGTTCCATGGAAAAGTATATGCCATTTCTATCCCCTTTAAAACAGTACTTCAACTGGACAGCAGTAATTACCAGTAATAATTTACTGTTTCCTCGGGTCAGTAACTGAAATGTAAGAACTGTCTCTTTTTCCAGGTTTGTCCTCAGTCACGCAGGCAGCTTCTGCTAGCATTATCAATCAGATAGCAGGGATTTTGCACAGAGCAAGCAATCAAGACAAAAAAAGCACATGTTATTGTCAGCATCCCGCCAGAAGTTCTCTTCTGTAATCTGGCAACTGAAAAATTACATGTCTTTTTCTTGAACATGTAACTGCTTGGTTCAGTACTGTTGCTCTGCACTGAGCCATTGCTGTAGAAGGCGTAAAGGTAATGATATTTCTTAACTCTAAAAGGTTTCCTGCAATAAAATCCCCAGTGTTCTGCCTTCATGCGGTATGTGTTCATATGGTTCTCTTCATATTGCAGAATCTGAGCACTTCCAGAGAGAATGAGAGTTCAGGCATTCTTGATGCTGTTCAGCTGTACACGATGGTGTATCTGGTAAACATGAATTATCATGACCCTCTCCTGTCGTTCTAACCCATATATTATCAGCTGCATGCCTGTTAGCACCTTACTGAAGGTGCTCCCTTTACTTTTATGTGTAGCTTTTAATTCTACTACAAACATAATGCTCATGAAAGTGACCCACTACCCTTGTTTTGGAGAATTACTCCCATCTGTAGTGGGATTTCTTCCTTTTCACATTACTGTTTTGTCATACGTACAAGCTGCAAAGCTACAACAATTAATCTACTTAAAAATATGCCTTCTTTAGGGAAATAAAATTAGTAGAAATGTATATTAAAACATGTTATTAAGATTACACACAACAGTAAAGGGCTTGGATTTCTTCAACATCTTCTCCAAATGCTTGGTTAGCCTCTATAATTTACTGGAGAGAGGTGAAAATGGAGAGTTCTTACAGATACCACTTTTCTTGTGTTGTCTGTAAACAGTTACTCAAAGAAACTTCTCTGAGCAAGCTCCTCTTCTATCCTATATTATCCTAACCGATCCAGATGGATGTTTACCTGCCCTCACTTCATATGTGTGGGTGTTGAAAAAAGAAATCAATTAATTTCCTTTATTTTGCCTTTAAACTGCAAGGACTTAAAAAATAATAGTTCTATTGTATAATTTAATCAGCAGAGTTAAGGTTTCAGATTTAAATAAAACTTTCTTGATATGAACTCTTAAAAATACAATAGATAATCTACCTAAATTTTTAAGAATATTTAGTTACTTTATACACTTTAGCATCAAAACAAACACTGATTTTTCCTCAGCAATAGAGACTCTAAATCTGATATATCATCATAAATAAATGATTAAATTAGATAAAAGGACGCTGAGACTGCACCCTTCAAGTATTTTCCAAACTTCTGAAATAAATGCCTTTTTATTCCGTTCTAATCTGTGGTTAAAAACAGAATGATAAATTGAAAATGCAGAGATTATTGAAATATATAAAAACAGCGTGTGAAGATTTTATTTAAGTAAATTGAGTTAATGCTGATGAAAATGGTTGTCTTTTAAATAAAAAAAAAAAATTCCTTCTATCATTGAAAAAGTAGAGAAAGTAAAAAAATCAGTTGCAGTTACCGTGCAAGGAGTTTGCATCCAAGGTTCCCCATCTATCTGCATAGGCAGAGACTTGCTGGTTCTAAGGGACAAATTTCATAACATAAGAAAAAGAAACTTGACAAAATTGACAAATGTATTTATTAAAAAGGCATATATACATATATATACAGATGTAATCCTGATTTACTCCTAAACCGCTATGTAATTTCCAGTATGTCCCAATGTGCTTACGAAGGTAATGGAGTTAACTTAGTAGGCTTAGTCTGATTTTCAACACACAAAGCAAAAGTATGGCAAACATTCACACACGTTGCTAGTAAGAACTTATTATTTCATGGGAGAAGATTCTAATTTGTGAAATAAAGAGTGAATAACACAAGAACTTCAGGAATAAACCTTATTAACTGTAAAGAGAGGAATTTTTACTGTTTTTTATAATTTAGACTCTTTCCATATCATTCTGCATATTGTAATACTCCAAAGGAAACAAGAAATAAATTTTGGGTCTATCATCACCACTTTTTAGAACTATAAAAGATGTTTTTACATTGTGTCTGTCTTTGAGTTAGAAGACTCACAGAGAATGAAGCTTGCACTATATTCAGTCTATACCATACTGTAAATTTAAATTGATAGTAAAGGGGTGCCGATTTTAACATAAATATACAGACAGTATTCTCTCTCTAGTTTTGTTTAGTTTTAGTTTTCTCTCTCTGTATTTCTGCATTATAATAGTTTGCATTCAAGACTACTAGCAATAAAATGGAGTGGATAAACCTAATAATGGAAAAGTTAGCACTCACGTTGGTCAGTGGAAATTCTGGTTTGCATGTTATATGAAAACAATGAACAGTTCATGGATTTATCCACTGTCATTTATGGCCATAAATGGAAGAAGGGAAGAATGTTTAATGAACTCTCACTTTATAGTTCTGGAAGGGCTTAAATCTTTTGCAATTGTGGTCCTGCTGATGTGGGACTATAAGAATTACCTCTTGGTATCTAGAGGAGGTCAGAATACCCCTGTGACCTTATTTCTCTTCTGCATCCATATGAGAGAGTACTTTTTAAGTCAACACCACTCAGTCCTTGAGGAGAGTCTCGATAAAATGTACTTTGGAAAATCCTACTTATTTTCTTAAAGTTTTTATTGTCTCTCATCTGTTTTATGTTGATTTTAGGCTTTTAATTATAGACTTTATGGTTTTAATACATTTTGGAAAATTCTTCCGGAAGAATTCTTCACTGAGAAAGGAACTGACCACCTCTTTTTTCCAGTCCTTATTGTGAAGGTTCTGGCCACTATCAGCTCAGAAACAATAAAACACTAAGAAATTAGCATACTCCACCATCACCAGCTCACACATACCAACAGATTTAATAATACCTGATGACAACAGATGAGCACTGGGCAAGCCGTCTTCCAGCACTTTTCAGACCAGTGTATATCTGTCCCATCTCCATGGCTCCTTCCAGACCAACCACTTCCATAAGCTGGTCACTCAGATCTGAAAAAAGTTGAGAAAAACACATTTTGTCTAGACACTATTTTGACAGCAATCATCTTGACTAGCAAGAATTGTCAGAAGATAAGCTGATAGTAAAAGATGTGCAGTACAGAATTAGCAAAAATGATTATTCCTATGAAGTGACTGCAGCTTTAAGGTTGGACACAACTGGGCCGGCTGTCACACCATTCTAAAATACCCTGACCAAAATGATTCTAAAATACATTAATTTTATCCGTGGTTCATTTTAATACATAAATACTGAACAATTAATCTCATTGTATGAGAAAATAGGAAAGGTTCCTTCATTTGGTTTACCTGACCCACACAGAATGACGTGCTTGCAGTTCAGAAATTTGTGCTGTTCATTCTTTCAACAGATACTTAAAATCTCTAAAGAAAATGCCAGACTCTATTGAATTTTTTTATATTAAGCACAATTTGGATGTTGTGTACAACTCTAATTCAGCCTTCGTGTGTATGCATTATTATTATGAGACTGCTTATTATTTTTTGCATTTGATCATTGTCTTAATTAGTGCACAGACGCAATGCAAAAAGGGGAGAAAAACACCTTATATCAGAAACTATGCACATAGCCTCCCTGAACACTGTAATGCTTATTTGCGCTCAATTATATATTTTTGTTTCACACTGCTTTTTGACTACATAGCACTTTGGCATTAAAGTTCAAAAACTATTTAAATAAATAATATATCTGGCAAAATAAATATTAGTTTGCTTGACTTCAAGGAGCAAGGACAAATTCTTTCTAGAATTTCAGGTACAAACAGAAACTTAAACAGTAATATAGCAGTCTGGTTTGAGAAGCAATCAAGCAAGGTAATGAAATATTATCCAGAATCAACTAGAGTGTTTTGTACGAAATGTTTTATATGCTCCTGTGTAAATACACAGCAAGGAGCTAAAATGTTAGTCTATCATCACATTGAAAAAAAAACTGAAGGAGAGCACAGTACTCTGTATATCTTAAACCCTTCCACCTTTAATGAAGGTAGAATTGCATGCTAACAATCATATCTATGAGGCTATTCCAAAGTTTCAATGGGAGTCTTTTCTGTTCACTTCTTTGGGCTTTCAGTGAAGGTAATTAACTGAAAGAAGTACTGTGATGGGGGAAAAAATATTAAAGGCAAATAGGATTTATGATCTGAATTATTCTGCTTCCAACTAGAAAATCTGGTACTATCCAATGCCGTCATTTTTATTCTTACACTTTCTTAATATTCTCTGCTATTTTCATTTTCTCATCACAGTTCCATATAAAATCGGTGAAGAAAAAATAAACACTATTTTTCCTATTAATGGAAAACAATAAGATAGACAAAAGGCTAAAATATACAATATGATTGATTCTTACTATACATTTTTATACTTTTCCCCCCTGTAACACATATAACCCCAATTTTGTATATCTGGCTTTCTACTGAATTATTTTTTTTCTTGAAATGTTTTCTTTACTTTACTCACTTTTAAACTCAACTGAGATTTAAACAAATTCTGCTTTTCTTGGTAGCCACAAGGATTTTAAATGGGAACATCCTACTCATTTTCAAAAGCTACTCTACTATAAAAACACACAGAACTTTATAGATGCACTAAATCATTAAAATGTTTTCAGCCAAAGAAAACATCAAATTCCTATTCACTGGGTTATTAGAAAATTATTATTTTTTAAATGGGAGAATAATTAAGAACAGATTTTTATTTCTGACAGCTCAGGCAACATGTGCAAGATTCAGAATAGTGACATTTGCAGCAATATAAATTTGATGCATCATTTTTCAATAGCTGTGAGCTTAGTGCCAGTAACAGCAGGTAACTAAGGGCCAAATCCTGCTCTTTGATCTATAGCACACTTCTCAAAAAATATGGTATATTAAACATTGGAAGATGGAACTGAACAATACTCTCATCTACCAAAAAAGTGAAGCCTTTTCAAAAACTTCACATTTGCAGCGGCACATTCCCAAAGTGGAGTTATTTTAGGCTAAATATGAATATATTTAGAATCGAGCTTAAATTAGACATAACTTTCCTTCAGAAGCAGTAAAAACTAAAGCAAATATAACATGAAATTATTGACTGCATTAGTTCACACTCCTGCCCCCGCTAATATATTTGACCTGATGCTTTTCAATAGTATATCCATTTCAACAAATCCTTGAGATATATTGACTTTGATAAGAACTCAGAGTGAACAAAATTGGAAAAGGGAGTGTGTGTATTTTAGTCCCACTCTTCAATGATGTTACATGGCTATAGGTATAGGTACACTGGTTGAATATAAAGAGTCAAGACATCAATGAATGAATGACATTTGTTCTTAAAAGGTCTCCACCAAAGACTCTGAAAGAGACTAAGTTCTATTAAAGGAGATCTGATCTTCTACTAAATGAAAAGATAGGAAAGGGGAAGTCATTCTTCATTCTGGTGGAAGTTTATAACTGATTTCTCAAAATGATCTGTGCTGGCCTCTGTGCTGCTCAACATATACCACTAAATAATCTGGAAATAGAAGTAGTGCATTACTGAGGATTCAACAATGGAAAGACAAAAGCCAACTATAAAAAAAGTTAAGAATTTTACAGTACTGAGTAATAGAGCTATACGAAGGCAGAAAGTTCAATATATTTCACTTCATGTCCATGAGAGGAAACAGAGCAAATTACAGATATGTAGATTGTTATATACATATATATAACTTTTGGAAATAAATATGGTGTGTGTGTGTCCTTGTGTATATGTCTGTATATGTTTATTTTGCTGAACTACAATTGAAACTGTTGTGCAGGAATTAACATTGTGGAGTTACTGAGGCTAGTTCTATGAAAATATTAGCACAATGCTCAATTTATGATCATCACATATTACAACTGGTACATCCATAAGGAATAGAGATTGTAGTTATAGTCCATTCAGCAATGCAGAGGAGGATATAAAATAACTGGAAAAAAGAGATCAAAAACCATGGTAACAATTATGGAGCAACTTCTGTATGAAAATAAATTAGACTAGTAGCTTTCAGGAGGTAAGGAGATGAATGGAGTAAAGATGAGAAAATCATAAGTGCTGTACTGTAATTCAGTATTTTGCAAGATACAAGAACCAAGAAGCTTCATAGCACTTCTAGACAAGCAAGAAATCCTGTTTTACATAATACTTTGTTATGCCATCATGCTATATTAGACTTTGACATTCCTTAAAACAAAAATTATATATATTCAGTAGGATATCTTAAGAGAAAACTCACTGTAAGTTTGCTTTCTTATGCCTTATTTCTAACACAGGTTGGTGTTAGAAGTTAGATACTGAGCTACACAAACTTGTGGGTTTATCTAGTTCTTGTTGACTGCTTATACATCTTATAAATTTTAGAGGAGAACAATGAATGCTGCTGTTCACTAAACACCATTCATCACTTAAAACAGCTTATAATGTGGACTTTTCCATGACATGTATCCCTACTGTGTTTAAGACCTAATTGAGAAAGCCACTCTTTTCAATCCTCAAATTATATTCTATACACACTCATGTGTGTATCTGTGTCTCTACCAACAATAAAGTAAAAAAAGTATCTCTTTGTAGGGATGTTGCATTTCTTCCAGATCTTACAAATTTCATTCTAAAGGGAAATAATTGGTGATTGTATTGATGAAATTCTTGAATTCAAGCTTCACTTATTATAACTAGTTTTAGAAGGTTTGGCTTTAGGAAACTGAAGGTTAGATTTTCAAGAAGAATTTAGCACCTAACAGTGAACAAAAGCAACTACCAGATACTGAACACTTTTTCATTCTAGCCAAATCATTTAGTTGCTTAAATGAGAGCTGAAGTCTGATAGGTGAGCTATCACTGAGAGCATCTTGGTATTAGTCCATTAGGAAAGTGTTTTTTTGACTGGTGCCTTGGGGTTCCTCAGTCTGTTTGTTCTACTTTGAGCTCTGTGAAAGAGCTGAAGGCTCTCGCTTGTTTTCTATGTGAATGAGCCATTAAAGTGTGTGGGAATGTTTTCACAGCACCATGCCTCTCCTGCCCTTTTCCACAAACCAAAGTACTTCACGTGTCTCCTCATATTAGCCCTGTCAGTAAACAAAGCCAGCTCTCCCAGGGGAGCACTGCAGTCAGCAGACGGTGACTAGCATGCAGAGGGGCATCTGACCCCTTGCACTCATTCCTGATGGGGAGATAAAGTCACTAGGGAGCTGACTGCCCATTTCTTCCCACCAGGCATCACGAGAAAGAGAAGTTCAAACAGAAACTTGCACAAGTGGCAGACAAAACACTGTATGTGAATATAAGCCTTGTATAGCCCTTCCCTGAGGCATGAAGAAACACACTTGGAGACTTTAAAGTTTCGTAGTGAGGAGTTTACATTATCCATTAGCTTGGCATTAGCTGAATGCTTCAATATTCAAAGTGAACACACAGGAGAAAAACACATTTGGAATTCATCTATGAAGATAAAGCAAGGAAAGCAAAATGGGGTAGGGGGTGGGAAGAAACATGGTGTGATTAGAAATACTGATTTACATAGAGAACTTGCCCTGTAATGGAACCGGTTTTGATATCCAATTTATCTTTGCAATATATAAATATTGCTGTCCTGGCAAGAGATTGAATGACTCTATTATAACTTGGGGTTACTGCACTCACTCAGGCACATTTGCATAAAAACACTGTTGGTCAGTGGTAAATCTGTCTCTAGCAGCAGTTTGTCTTCAAAGAGAAGGGGCTCCATATCTTACTAAATGTAATCAAACCCTAGTAATCATCACGCTGGAAATTTTTTGGTTCCAGTTAAAATACTGGACAAGAATTTGAAAGCTGGTATGATGCCAGAGGAAAAACTCCCGAGCTGAATGCTCTGCACCTCATGATACCTCTGCTTCAGTATCTTCCTAGAACACAGCATGTATTAAATCTCCAGTTACCCCTTATGCAGGAATGTGGGGTTGCTTCCAGATGCAAGGATAGCGACTACTGTTGCAAAAAGTACTAAAAATGTGTTTAATGACATCAGTAAATCATATGCAATCTGTACATCCTGGGTTTTGTTATGTTTTCCTTTAGAGAAGCTACCTGAAGTAACATATGCCTCAACATTTATAATTGTTTATATCAGTGTTGTGCATGGTCCAGATGATGTTAAAGCTCTGTTTTGTTACTTTGATTCACAGACATATACAAAAGCAGTTCTCCTACCCAAGAATTTATAGACAAATAAAATAGACAAAGCATTGGGGGAAAATAATATTATGATGTCCATTTTACAAAGTGAAAATTGTACACATATACGTTTAGGTCCTGCAAAATATTTGTTCTCATATTCAGCTGTATATATTGTGTGTAGACCCACAAGAGCCATAATATTATTTCTACCATATAAAGTTAAGCACATGAGTTTGCAGAACTGACCTGGCCAAGATCACATGTGAAGTCTGTGGCAGAGACAGGAAATAAATCAGCAAATCCTGAATATAAACCTTCTGTTTTCACTGATGCCTCAGAGCCTTTTGGTTTTTTTTTTTAAATTTTTATAGATTTTAGGAGTAGATGTGTAATGAATGTAGATTTTAATGTAGCTGAATTTCAGGCAACACCCTATTAATGTTGACTCAAGGATATACATCAAGTCCTGTGTCTATAGTATTTGACCCAGTTTTGAATATTTTGAATTGCTGAGTTTGCTTGTAAACATTAAAAATCTCAGGTGGATCCACACATCTATTTCCTGCCAGTATTGATTCTCTAGTCTTTATTCTTTTTTTCATATTTTGTTTTCCTGTTTTTGAAACAAAACAAAACAACCTAAGCCTGCCTTTCAGCCTGAAGGAAAGTATATCACTGCTGTAATTCTCACCCTGGAGAGATACTCAGATATGGTGACAATAAATTAAACAGATATTTTATATACATAAACACACACAAAAGTGCATACATATTTTATACCTCTGTGGTCATATACACATATGATATACATTCATATTATGTGAGAAATTAAGTAGATTTTTGCTCCACCATCAGAACTGATGATGCACTAAGTAGCTCTGTTGGAGTGAGAATGCAAAGGTGCTAGCTTTGACACTTAAAATGAATACAATCAATAAAATCCTATCTCTGCTGAATTCAGTGGCATAACTCTTACTAATTTCAGTGTAACCTGAATTTCAACCCAGTATCTTTTGCCTTGCATCAGTCTGTCACAGAGACTCTATCCTCAGGAGGAATCATTTAACAGATACAATTCAGTCTACTATTGTGTAATGGATTTTTTCTGGGTACATAGTCATCTTCTGACACTCATTAATCATAGAACGACAAGTTTTCCCCAAAAAAACAGGAGGACAAACAAGGAAGAATCAGTCCTTGTAATTAAATATTTAATGAAACTTTCTATATGCACTGAAGGCGTTTGTAAAACTTTTCCTTAAGTGAACTTATTTTTTTTTTCCCAGCTCAGCATGGGGAAGGACAGGAGAGTTCTTCATAGAAACTTTTTTGATTAATGGTAAAAATTGGAAAAAAAAAAAAAAGAATCCCAACAACCAAAACGAAACCATCCCCGAGCATTCAAATTAAATCACTTCCACCTAGAAACTACTCCCAAATACCAGTGTTTAGATGTTCAAAATTTGAAACAAGAGTTTTCATCTTCCAGTTTGGGAGAGCATTATGTATAAGCCTTTTATGATAAAGCTTGGCAGATAAAATGTATTCTTTTTTAATGGATTTATTCTTTTAATAGTTTGAGGTACAATTGCATCGAACATGCTGCTGCACCAAAAAGCCCTCTATTATTTTAATCTGTATTCTTTTAAAAGTTATTTGTTCAAAAGGATTTCACTGTGTTACTCTTATACCCCCTTCATCCAACAGAACAAAAGCCGTTCTATGGAAGGAGTCTAAACTTGGACAAACCATTAAAAAAAAAAAAAAAAAAGCAAAGTTCCTCTCTGTTTTTATCAAATTTGATTGCTGCAGCTGTTCCCAGTTTCTGTATTTTAAAAATAGCCTTATTCAGTGCCTTGTTGGCTAAAGGCCAGAGTACCATTAGAACACGCTGTACAGAAAACCTCTATTCAGTTACAGATACAGAAATATATTTAAGATCAGTGGGGGTCATCTGCAGCAAACACTTGTATGGGGGAAAATGGAATTTTAATGTGCTTGGACGGCTCACCACTTTAAACAGATATTTAAGAACTTCAAACTGGATATCTTTCTATTTGTATCAGTACTATCATATTACTAAGCATCAGGTACAATACAATATGAGCAAGTCAAGATCATTTCAACTAACAAAAATAGATCTAATTCTCAAATTACTCCTTAGTAGTTCTGGCATTCACTTTAAATGGCTCCTAGTAATATTGGATATTTGATTAGCTTATAAAAATGCCACGGCCTAGAAAAGAAAAATACAGTAATATTGATGGAAATGTAGAAATCTGATCAATGAAAACCAGCTTTGATTTGCACATTTCTAGAAGGACTAGTACTAACAGGGGATAAATGTTCCCTTTCTGCAGGGTAGCAAACTCCAATAATGGCATTATCCCTACATTTATCCACCAATGAGTTTTTCAATTATCTTCCAGAAAGAAATGTTCATCCCATTTACATGAGTATTAAAACTCCTTTTGATTAAAGTAGTAGTGATTTTGGTATAGGAGTTCAGAAACCCTCAGAGGTGATCTTCATTCCTCTTTCTCTTCATGAGAACCAATTCCATTTCTTTCCTCTACCATGCTAGCATTCCATGGTGTTTGGAGATCACACTGTGCAGAATGATCATTGGTTTGAACAACAGCAGTATTTACTTATTAACCAAGAATCTAACTTGGGAAAGTATTCTGAACATCAGTGAGATGTCTCATAGATTACTTCTAATCGTTTTTGATGGTGTAAAATGCCTGTGTTAAAGCATTATAAGTTATGTCTTTCTACTTCAGCATGGTAGAGATATCCAAGGTGATTATTCGGGTAGGTACTAACAGGAAAGAAAACATCAGTCATGGCATCAATATAGTGTATTGAGCTTGCTGAGAGTCCAAGTTCTCAGTGGCTGGTTTGCCTCCTAAGTGTCTTTGCCCTCACTCCCTCAGTACCTGGGTTATTTTAATTAAATAAATGCTACCATCACACTTTGGACTGTAGTTTCCATTATAAACATTGCTCAGACCTTCCCTTTATACAGAAGGAGCATCAGGAAATTGAAGTCAAATCCAGTGAACCCCGGGGCAGGTATTTGTAACATCTATGTAAATTTGTAACATCTATGTAAATCAGAGTGTAATTCTTCGTGCAGTCAGTGAAATTAAAGAAGCTTTTATTTAGTTTCCCACAAAACTAAATGTATTTGGTGTCTGAGGTGGCCTAGGATTTCCAGGACATTCCCAATGGGCTGACAAGCCTGACAAAGGAGCAACAGAAGAAGCACATGAAAGGATGGTATCTTGAAAAGAACTCTGATGGTGTTAGGAACTTCTATATGGAGAATTGAAAAAGGCTTAGAGTTTTCTCCTGACAGAGATTCAGAGGAAGAGTCTAAGAGATCTGGTTTTCTGGAGAAGCATATTTTTCTGCTGTCACCAAGAAGAATCTTGGGAGACAAGTTAGCTTGGTCAACCTAGGAGCTCTGCTAAATCTACCACTCAAAGTTGTGTTAGCTTCTTTGTGGAGGCTAAAGCCTGCAGAAGTGATACAACCTCTACTTACTCATTGTTTGGTGGGTGACAAGTTTGCTTGTTACCTCCAGGACTGAGCTCCGAGTACATGAGCAGATTCTCACAGGTCTTAATTTCCTTGCATTTATTCTGTTCTCATTAGTTGTCACTGGGGGTTTTGGTCTCTGCTATCTAATCTAGTTACATAAAGACAAGATATTTTTCTTCCTATCTGAACCACAGACATTGCTAAATATTCCATATTTTTTGTACTATTACTGGTTCACAAGACATTCAGGATACGCTGAAACCATTTTTTATTAGAGAAACCAAAGGGGAAAGTTACCTCTAATAGTGCTGCAAGAAAATGTCTTTGATGTGCTTTACATGGAACAACATTTCAAAGGAACACAAAGAAAGCAAAAATAAATTTCTTATTATACCTTTCAATATTTCAAATATTAATGACTTACATAAAGATATTTTTCAGTATCTTTTCTCAACAGTTATTTACAACACCATAGGAAGAAAAGGTATTTCCATAACTGTGATCAATTACAGAACAGTTCCAAATTTCTTCTCCAGGACAAAAAGACCAGAGTCAGCCACAAGTATCACAGTAGAAAGACTCGAGTTATTTTTAGTGATCTAGTCCTGAACAATGTAACATAGAAAAAACAAACCTTATTTCATTCCAAACAAGAAAAAAAAAAAAAGACTAATTACAAAAAACCTGGATCTGGTTACAATTTATTTTTTATGGTATTCTGCCACAAAGGGAAAGCCACAATCTTTCACTAAAAAAAATTATGTGAAGTATAATACCAATCATGAAATTTCAGGTATCTGAGAAATACAGAAGCAAAGTCCAAGGAGGCGAGAGCTAACTCCTCCCACGATCCTGTGCTGAAATCTTCACTGAAACGTGAAGCCTTAATGTATTTGCCTTAGAGAGATTTGACATGGTAAGAAAAATATATTCTCAAGGATTTTAATACAAAATAGGAGACCTAGAAAACTAAGGAGATTATTCTCATTTTCATTCTCATTTTTCACTCTCACTTTTTTTTTCTGAAGGATAGAGAGTAAGAGAAAGTACATGAGAAACAGATAATGAGATCAGAGTTATATGAATACATACGCATGTTAGTTGTTTTCAGGCTGGGCTACACTAAACATGAATATGGCAATCCTACTCCAAATAGCAGCCCTTACATCTGAGTTCCTGAAAGTAGTGCTGTGGTAATTCCTGACCAGCTATGTTCAGACAGTTGCAGAAGGTGGACAAGCCTTCCAGTTACTTACTGGCATTGTGACATTGGCTGACATGTTTAGGAAATCATGCTTGCTTTCTAACTTCACTAATTCATCGTTATTATATATCTTTGTTTAAATTCCTTTTCTAGGCATTGGGGCCAAAGCTCAAATAGTACACATACAGGATTACTCTTTTTTCAGTTCAGACACATATGAACTTGAGAAGCTATATACTGGAAAGTAAGGGTGGGAGGGTTGTTTTTTGGTTACATATGGAAATTCATCTGGAAGGACAGAAGATTGTTCATGCGTATTTTAGCAGTTTTACCTTCTAGGCTACATTCAACAAAATTCTGAGACAAATTTTTAGAGGACCTTAATTTTGGTCTCTGCCCAACAAATCATTTAAGCATGAAAATTAAGTAATGTCAAAAGGACTACATCCATGTTTCAAGCATGACTGTTAGGTGCTCTGTTTATACAGGCCTATTGCTATGGTAACTACTTCATGGTACGTGCTTTCAGAATACTAATTATAAAGCAACATAAATAAGGTTGTGTACAACAAGCAAGCTCGAATTTACGTATCTGAGGCATCTGAAAATTCAGCCTTACTTGTAAAATATAATGTGTGATTGATTTTGAAAAGTATTTTTGAGCATTGTAATTCATGCATTGTAATGCTAGCTGCATTTTCTTTTCCATAACACTACTTTGCACTAGGATCAGCAGCACAAGAGGAATGCAATATACGAAGGGAATTAAAGAAAGCAAAAATGCAGGTGCACTAATAAATGGGTGGCCTTTGGAGTACAGTATTTATGTGTGCCATGCCAAGCTAAACAGAAACCTAAATGTTACACACAAGAAGTGGTACAACAAGAACATCTGTCTGTGCTCGGGGACTGAACTGGCATGGCTAACACCTCCAGTGCCAGGTGCAAAGGACATTTCAGTACAGCTTGAGTGGTTTTGACTGCTAACATCTGTATACATCAGATTATCTCTTCTTTTACCTTCATATTCCACTAGAGCATTTGTATTATACATCTGGCTTTAGGTTCTAGCAAAAGACAGGTTTCAATTCTTCATTTCCTGGATCTTAGCCACAGGGTTTTTTTTTCATTTGGGTCTTGCCTGTCACAGAAGCATAAAGCCAATCACTAGTAATTTCTAAATGTATGGTTGAGGAAAAAGAGTATTTTAACCCGAGAAAAAAAGAACCATTAAAGGAAAAACTGTACCTTTGATCTATTTAACGTGGATCAAATGCCTGTAGAGAATGTTTTCCTCTCTAGAGTACTAAAGTTGGACTAAAACTTCTTATTTCTCTGAGAATATCCATTCTTCTGGGAGATACTACATTTTCATGTAAAGTCACTTTTCAAAATCAATCTTCAAAATAAAAACAATTTTTTTTTTAAGTTCAAGTGACATACCTGATTCATAGAAATATTAATATTTGGTAGAAGACTTAAAACACTTGAAAGAATGTTACAGCTGTCTGAAATGATGGGTAGGAAATGCATAACCAGCCACTTGTGACATACTCATTGAAGTCCAAACCTAATTATCTTTGGAATATTTGATATTCAGAGTCCATTGAGACCATGACCTACTGAACTAAGTGGCTCAGGCTCAATCTTTTATTTCTTAATTAGGCAAATATTTCAGGAATCAATTGTTGTTTAAAGCTGAAAACTTCTAAAAACTACCAGTGGCCACACTAGTTCAAGTCGAAGTCAATGGCCTGTTCACCACTACCATGACACCAACAAAAGTTAAGACTGTTCCAAGGACTGTAGAGAGGGAAAAAAAAGGAAAGAAAAAGAAATATAAGAATAGTTCTTGTATTCTGGCATAACAAAATCTACTCGTATTGATGCACAGCTAATGAGTCTGAACCACAGCTTTCCAGGTTTTATTTGTCCAGCACTTCTAACAAAACCCACATTTATTTTCAAGACAGGAACAAAACATCGCCAATAGTAAAACAGGACATAATGAGCTTTGAATGAATTTCTTCAAAAAGCTGTTTCTTTCTCCTGGCAATTCCAAATCACCTCCTTCCATCCCCAGCCACTGATAAAACCTCTTGAATATGCCTAATAAATACTCTAAGAAAGGAAAGGACAAATTATTTAAGTCTACACTTCTCTAGGAATTGGGCATTTGTTTCACCACATTGTAAGTTATCTTTCTTAACTTCTAATAAGGTGTGACAAAAATGAAGTAAATACAAATAAATCCACAGAGAAGAGACTGAAAAAACATCACAAAAGCTTGATTTTAGGAAAAAAAAAAAGAAAAAGCTATAAAAATTTTTAAATCCCTAGTCACTCATCTTCTCTTATTACTTAGTTCTAATGGCAAATTCCTTCATTATTTTTTGACCTGATATGAAACACCATCTGGTAAAAGCATGTTGCAATTCTAAATAAATGAAATAATTGGGTGGTTGCTTTAAAATATCTTTCATAAATAAGTATTAGTATACATTAACAAAACTCACTTCATTCAATTTCTGAGCTCTGATGCTGTGCTGTGATTTTTTTTTGTGTCTGCAGGACCTGGGATTCCCAAGCAGTCTCATGTCTAGTGATAGACTGTCATGAACCTGATGAACTTCCACAGTCACACAGTATCAGATGCATATGTCCATATGTTTCATCTGTATTTCTTGTATGCATTGTTATTATTACTGCTAGACAAGGGTAACACCACAGACTCATCAGAATCATTGCCCTGAGGATGAGATCACAGCCTGGGGCTCCTGACAGATCTGCAGCAACAGATTATAAACCATACGGCTGATGGTTAAAACAAACCCAATAGCTGTGGTTATTCAGGAGACATTTCAAAAGTGGATCAAATGTCCCTGTCATAAGACATCTCAGTCACACTTCAAAAAATCTTCAGAATGATTTTGGCTAGCCAATTACTTCAAATCTACCACCACAAATGTGTCAAGGTCTGAGGAGATCATCCTATTGCTGGAGCCCTACAGATGTATTTTTGTGTCTGCACAGACCCATTTGCCAGTCTGAGGGACCTTCTGCAGAGTGCAGAACACCTTCCTAGGCATGCATCATGGGAGGAATCAGGTCAGAAGAGACAAAGGAGTCATTAATTAATTGGACACGTTACAGCATTTCTCCTCAACAAGTTACGACAAGCGTGGAGTAATAGTGAAAAATAAAATATTTGTTAGTGATGAAAAGCAGTGTAGAGAACAGCAGTTGGTCGTAAGCAAACATTTTGCAGCTATAAAGACCCAGCTGCTTTGGCTGACTAAAATGAAAAGGAACGATGCTTTAGCGGTTGTGAAAGAACACCTCACAACTGATGGATTATATAGAAAAAAAGTCTACTCTATAAAGCATTAGTAGTTATAGTCCTCTTTTCCTAACATACCTAATTTCTTTGAGAATCCTAGGTAAGTGTGCCATGCACTAAATGAAAACCTGTTCACAGCTGGTGAAACTGGTTTGTTCTGTATGCCTGTTTTGTCTTTCATTAAATATTCATTTATTGATATTAGACTTATAAAAAATTTAGCATAATTTTAATCCTCCCCATATGAATAGGAGAAATTAAAGGAAAAGAAAGTTCTTACAGGTTTACAGGTATGTGTGATACAAGTTGTGATATTTCCAGAAAATGACAACAATATCAGGAATCCATGAGAAAAAATGTCTTGTGCATCACCTAAATATTTAACTACAATATCAGCTTATGTTAATCATATTTCAAGAGCTGAGTTAAACATGCTGTAATTTTGCCATCAACCCACATGAATCAAACCTTTATTTAATAACTGTAAAAGCTGCCATTTGCTACTTTTAAGATATCTAATTTCTCACAGCCAATAATGGTCACTAGAGTTACAAGATGCTAAAAATATCAATGTTCTTGAAAACATTGTTTGAGTTCTTACTGCGGAAGCTGAAACATCTGTAACAGTATGGCAGTTATCAGCTTCTTGTAATTTCTGGCACCATTCGGTTAAAAAGGCTTTAAAAGTACAAGTAAAAACATTAGTGTTTTGACTACTTGTAAGAAACTAGTATGTATACAATTAATATAAAGCGAACTGCCAAGTCAATCTGAGCTTAAAATTCAGGGGCTTGTGTTATATTTGTTTTATTTATTTTTGAATTTGTAAAAAAATCCAAGCTGTTGCAAAACCAATTGAACATTCCAGGTATTTTAATTAATAGAAACATTGTTAAATTCAACAGATACACAAAAAATAAACAAGCAAGAGCAGAAACATCCTTATACAGCTAATATATGAAAAAACCCAAGATGCCTCATCCTGATTTATGCAAGGAAAAATCAAACAAAATCACTCTAAGAACAAATGTTCTGTCAATAGAAAGCATAGAGAAAGTTCAACAAAATTTGACTCAACTTATATCCAGATATAATGAGAACTAGACTCAGTTCTAAATCTGTTGAATAAATGGAAAAGTATCCTCTCAGAATAGAACAAAATTCATTAATGCTATTTTGGTTATAGCATGAAAAACAAACAAAAACAAAGAGGAAGATAAAAGGAGAGCAGTAAGGGAAAGCAGTTAATTGCTAAGTTTTGAGATATTTTTTCTCCATCATACATTTTCTTCCAAAATATCCTGGAATATGACATTGCCAATGCTAATTTCCAGTTCTTAAACAGTTCTTTATATCATCAAAGCACAGTTTACACACTCAAGTTCATGGCACTTACCATGGAAAATACAATGCACAAGACTATATGAAGTCCAGAAAACTGTGGTCTTCACATGAGGACTGAATTAAGGTTTGACTGTCTGAATATTGGAAGTTTCTATGTTTTGAGGTCTAACTCTGTAGCTTTCAGATTCCTCTTTTAACTTACCTTTTAAGTTCAGTGTAAATAAAACATAAAAGCAAAGTAAATTTACAGAATTGCCACATGCATATACAATAAACATTTTATATAAATTTTATGTTTATCTAATCCTACTTCTTGTAAATTCTTTTCAATTAAATTTTTAATCTTGTAATTGGCAAAAGCTGTTGGTTAAAAACTTATCTAAGCTTTATCAAACTGAAATTACATTTTGCTGAGCCCCCACCATACAAGTTTTCTTGCTGCAATATTTCAGCTGTAAAGACTAAGACTTCCTATTGCTTTTCCTGCTTCACAAACTAGGACCATATTTTGAGGTTGTATCATAGGAATCATGACTACTGCTAATAATATGAAGTATAGATCTTTATTTGGGATCTGCTCCAAAGCCTGCCAGTTCTGTGGGAATAAAATAACCACCATGTGTTTGGTATCTTAACTTCCTAAATGGATGCAATATCAGATGAGTTGTGTAAGACATTATTGCTTAAACACTTTCATTTTATTTTTATCTATATATTAATCACAGAGTGACAAAACACAGGGAGAAAAGTCAAGGATTTTGAATTCCATTCAGCTCATTTATATAACTGCTATGTAACTTTAGGAAAGCCACCACATCTCATTTACAACCCTGGTCCAATTGTAGCTATTGAATTAAAAGAACTATTTACAATTGCTATAGTTCTGGATTCTTCTGGATCCCATGGGAATGGAAAAACCTTAATTTATACACATTCTTACAAAATTTTCCATACTCTGGTTTCAGGTGTGAAAGCAATGATCAGTCATGATCATCAACAAAACACCGAGCAGATTGCAAAGCTCTCCAGGGCATGGATCACTTTTTTTGTTTGTGTTGTACTCTCTTCCCTGTAACTCCACTGTCTGATTAGGCTCCTTAGGAGGTACTGGAATATACATAAATTATAAGCAAGAGGCGACGATAAAAAAAAATTAATTGCTACTATTAATCTATGAGATTAAGATGTAAACTACATGCTTTGCATCACACTGCTGACTCCCAAGAGAGGTTTGGCAAAGAGAGTGTGCACACTAGGCAATATCACTGAGCACTGTTCCCTCACCAGTTCAGCAGAAATTCCACCGCAGCACAGGCTGATGATTAACTTTGTATTTTCCTTGGCTGAGTTGAGAAGTGTTCCTCACTTTAGCTCAATCACTCAGCCTTCTTGAAAATGCCAGCTTACTGTTTGCAACTATTTTTCCATCCATGGGGATTTTAATAGGCATGAATGAGGACAGTTATGAAAGAAATTCACAGTATAAAGGAAAAACCTTAAATTCAGTTATTATTTGGGCATTCAGGCTTCACATCTTTTTCAAGCTGACTAACTCTTGCTCATTTGAACAATGCCAATGATCTCCTTCTAGGCTGACCATCATAAAGCCACTTGTATACAGTAGCATGGCTTTTCTCTGAGCTTGTGAGTGTGCCTGCAGCTCAATAGGACTATTCACATGAACAGATGTTACTCAATGTGAGCACTGGTTGCAGAATTAAGCCTGTCCTTGCTCTTCCTCTTGCTACAAACATCAGCTGCTCAGACATCCAGACTCTTTTTTTTAATGGCTTTTTGCCATACACAAAGCATGTAAAATGACAACTTTTGTAATTTGAAAAAGAAGAAACGAAAAAATCCCCCTATATTCCATTAGCACTTACATAAAATAATGTTTACATACTCCTCCACGTAGTTTGTTGTATACATGATGATAAGAAATTAAAAGTCCATTTAGCTATTTGGCATAATACTTTCTGGCTTTCATAGATAAACAGAAACCTCTATCTGGTCATTTTAAAGTATATATTTGAATAGGTATAGAAGGATGTTGGACCAACACTGAATTTTTATTTTCACACCATACAACAAAAATTGTTGACTCTACAGATTATGTTTGGTCTATTACAGTTTTTTTCCTTACAATTTTTTCCATACCAAATTAAATATATCTTTTAGAAGTACTTAAAACAGTCTTAACCATTGGAAAAAACCCTAAGAATTATTAGACAGACACTTAACTGTGATGTTTTGAAAATTTTAACATTAAATATCTCATAATATTTCTTTATCTAACTACCCTCCTCAGTTTTAACCAAATTGTGACTGTTACAACCTAAATTCACATTTGGTGCAAGATACTCCAACTTAACACCTGAAAGTATGAGTGTTAACACTTGCTTGTGGAAATAAATTACACATAGTAGTTGAAAATGAACAGTTACAATAACAGTTCTCATACTTATTGCCTTCTTATTTAAGAACTGAAGGCATTTTATTTAGCTTTTTGCTTTTGGGTGATGGCCAAAAGTGATCATTGATATTAGTGTCTTTTTGACCATTTATATTTTTAAATCTCTCCAAATTGATTCTGTGCTGACAGCACAGTCGAGGCTCACAAATAAGTTAGAAAAGGTATAAAAAGATCCTTTGAAAATGAAAAAAAAAATAGCTGAAGAGAGCAAGCTTCACAAGTAGCAACTATACAATGAGGTTTAAAGACCAAATCAGGCTTGTGGGGCTTGTTTTTGTTTGTGTATTCTTTCCTTTTCTGCGTTATATAAAAATCTTCAGTTATTTCTCTTTGTTGCAAACTCTGAACCCAGTAGCCTAGGAATAAAGATCTGGGAGGAAAACTTTCAGAGAAATACATTTCAGATACAGCTGGACCAGGTGGTCCAATCTGCCAGTTTACAACTAATTGGCAAAACATTTGCTCTTCTTCAGACCCCTGGTACATCACCTGTTCTAATGAGTTGTCAGAATTATGGCTAGCGGATCCACAACCTATTCTGACAGTTATTTAAGAACCTTTGACTGAACATCAACTGTTCCCACTGGTTTGTGTATATATTTGGGGGTTTTAGGTATTCTTTTACTTCCTTATCACTCATTGCAAATTATTTTCATGAAGTGTTAACTCACTCCTCTTCTATGTAAACATATTGAAAAAAAAAGAAACCTGAAGACAGGGTGAGGAAGGATGAGAAAAAAAACCCTGCAAAACCCTCAAAATAAATATTGATGAATATTTCCAAAAAACTGCAGGTTCCCTGCTACTTGGTGAGTACCAACACATGCTAAATGGATACAGCTGCATAGTTAGGCCATCTAAGATTACTCCTGTTTAGATGGTACAGCCACATTTTCCAACAAACAAGGGAATTTGGAACACTTACTATTCCCTTCCCCTCTCCTTCCATGCCCATAAATTACTCTCAAGGGAAATAATCCAAATAGTACCAACACTTTCTGAAGCACCAGACATGCAACTGTAGCCCTAATTTACAGGGCAAAAAACAGGTTAAAAAAAGATTCAGAATGACCAAACAACTTTTCCCAATCCAAACCCTTAATAACAATGACCATTTCCTATGGTAAAACATACATTACCTTTTTTATAGTCTACTATTTAGCTCAGATTTCTTATATTACCACCTTTCACTTCCTCTGGAATTTGCGCTGCTCAGACATCCAGACTCCTTGCTCTAGGAAAATTCATAACATATACTTACTAGTCTTTTCCTTTTTTTCTTATTTCTTGTTAATTCCTTCATTTTCTCAGCTTATGGAGAACCACGCCGGTACTCCTAGTACCAGAACAGCCATCTGTTGTGCCTTTATTATTGTATCATTCATTCTATGCCATGTTCCATGTCCTGCCACCTCTTACTAACACTGCTTACTGGATACTGGCACGCTGAATCTTTTAATGTCACAGTATCTCCTTTTAAAACGCAGTATATTTTAATTCTGTTTAGACGTAACTGATTTATTCACTATTATCACAGATTGCAAGCCACTGCATCTAAACGCTAGCCCCTCTGTCCAGGGGATGCTGAGGGAGGAAGGAGCTGAGTGTATCCAACCCTTCTACAGACACACACCCAAGTTGCCTGTCTCACAGAGACCTACCTCCATTAAGTCTCTCTTCATTGGCTGCATAGGGAAGAAGCAAGTGTCAAACACTCCCTTTCACTTAGGATCTGATTACTTTAACCACATTACAAGGTGGGCACATCCTCTTATTAGGAAAGAGAATTATAGCCACAGCAGCAGTACTGAGTGATTAGCTCCTGGTAGCAGGTTTTAAGCCCTACAGAAGAGTGCCTACCAGTTTTCATAGCATGTTGGGGGACCATCCATTTAGCATGTGAGAACAACGATAATTGTCATGGGATTAGGAGGAAAGCAAGAGAAGGTATTCCTGAAAACAGGATTATGGATTCAGCTACATGTAAAGTGAGAGAACAGTACCCAGACATCTTTCCTGGATGAGGCCCCTAACCACCTCACTTTTTCTAATAGCGAAAAAGTAAAGGACCAGAAAGAGTTATCTGTGCTCCTGACTAGTATGGCACTTTGGTTTCTCCCTGTCCAAACTAAGTCACAACAGAGCTTGAGGTAGGAAGCACACTTTTCTCTCTCTCCAGATTAATGCAAGAAGTTACAGATGTTATCAATATCCAACCAAACACGTATTTTCAGGCAACTGAGCAGTGCCTAAAGCATTTCAGTTCCTGGGAAGTTTAGACAGTGGTAGAAGTTAAAAGTACAGATCTTTGTCTGTGGTTCAGATGGATTTTAGGCACTTCAATCACAAGTTAAGTTGTATTTAGATTCATGGGATAGGGTCTATTTATTAATACTAATATTTTGATATTAAAATTGATTTCACAGAACTGATTGGACTACTGTCACCTGCAGATCTTACCAAATGTTGCAATGCATAGTGAAGAGTTATGCTGCACACTACTTAATTTCAAACCCCCAAGCCCAAGTATTTTGCCTTTAACTTCTTGAAAGTCAAAGTTTATCTTGAAAATTAAACAGTTCCTAAATGAAATACAATTAAATTATCAAAGTGTGATATATGCTCATTACACTTTTACAAATTGAACACTAGGATGAGATTTAAAATATGTTGTTTGTCCTTCAGACTCCTGAATGTCATCTTTTGACCTTGGGAATTTCTGTAGCTAGATTAGAAACTTGTGGTAGAATAAGGAAAACACTGAATTGTTCTTTAACAGGGACAGTATAATACTCTACTGATCTGAAAGAACACTGAAACTCATAGTGAAAAAAACCCCAAACCGTCAGCAAATACTGAATGAAAACAATAAATTGTATGAATCCAAGGGACACAAAGAATCATGCTTGAAAATATTATTCCCTGGTAGTGGGCAGCAAACCAGTTTTTATGCCATTTCAAAGTAGTAACATAAAAATCACATGTTTTACGCTGCTCCTGTGTATAATATGTACTATTTACTAACACTGTGCTTTGGGCCCAATAAGGACTAAAGAAGTTGTACATGCTATGTTAGTATCAAATTTTTCTCTCCCCAAATTGATCTGTATCATGTGTTCAGAAGAAAAACCATGTGTAAATCCATACACAAAATGCCTATAATAAATAAATAAAATCAATAAGACATATAAATAATATGTTCCAAATTACAGTGTACAGCTCTCTGGTTTTAAAGAGCAAACAATTTATAGGGATGGAAACCTGGTCGAAGGAAGATTTTACAGTATAGTATATCGTTTTACAGGGGAAAGAATTTTTGGGGGAAAGAAAATTCCCCCAAAGAAAAGTAAGGTAAAAGAGGGGCAGAGAAGAACTAAAAGCGTAAATACTCATACTACACTTGCATAAAGGAAAACATTTAAGAAAAAGAAATAAACAAGCTCTGATCTCTTGCCTGATCCAGGGAAACAATTCAGTTACAATAATCAACATGCCAGATCTCCCTTCCTGATTTGCTTAAGTAAGCTTGCATTTACAATTGTAGAATTAGATTGTGCATATATATATATATGTGAGTGCTCCCCTCCACCTATTCTCCGCCAGGGAAAAATCAAACTTACAAGGGGTCATTTAGCAAACATCATGGGGGATTAAAGGACCTTAGTTCCTAGAATTTTGGCTACATTAAATATAGGACATGTATACATTAAAAGAGGAATCTGGCTCAGATTTAACTCAGCTATTGCTTTGCTATCTTGGCTAATGAAACTTCAATTGGGTCTTGTGTGGTTTTGGTCAGGAACTCCGCACTTGCTCCACAGATTTTAATTTTTATTAGTTTCTATTCTACCCAAACTAAAAAGTTGAAACATGCATTTTTATTGTATCACCTTTTGAAATATCTGCACAAATCAGGTGCATATAATTTAACAAACAAACAAAAAAAAGCACCAAACTCCAAAGAACCTGGCTAGAAGAATAACATAGCATGTTGTTATCTTTATCACTTTGAAACATAAATCTCCAACATAAGTCAAACATTTCTGAAATAGTGATAAAGTGTTAAAGGTCTGTAATGTAACTGAAGGTTATATTCATGGTAAAAGACACATTTCCAGAGTAGATCATGTCTTTGGAAACAAGAAAATAACCTATTTTTTTTAGTGCTGCAACAGGCAAAGTTACAAGAATATCAGTGATGGATACAGCAGAGCACACTGACAGTGATGCTCCCTAATACTATCCCCACGCAGGGTACAGCACTTTGCTGGAAAGACACACAGTCCATAGACTCAGCAGAAATAAAGTACCTGTAATACTATTGTATGCTACGTTAAATTGCACCTACAATAAATTCATAAGACAGTGTAATGATATTTCTCAAGGAATAATATATAAAAGGCTAAAAGGGCTTAGACATTGATAGCCACACAAGTGACAGCAATCCCCAAATTTCTGGATTATGCAGTTTTTCTATTCCACAGAATTCCCACTGCTTGTATTTTTTATTTGTATTTTGCTACACAAAAGTATTTTTTGTTAGTTCACACTTTTCTGAAAATATTATGAAAATTGTTCATCTTCACATTTATTGAAACAATATTTTAAATAATTTCCCTCAATTCTCTAGCTTTCATAATATAGTATTATAATTTCTAAGTTTTTCAATAGATTATTTGATAATTACTAATTTGTAATGATATTTTCACTCCTTTTGTGACCCTAAAGAAAGAGATCTTTTCCTAAAAATCCATTTAAGAGAACACAACTCAAATTAAAAAAAAAAGTACTTTAACAATAGCTACTTAGATTCTTTCTTCCATGCCATTTTTCACACAACACTAACATTCAGAACTCTTTAACCTCTATATTGAAGATTTCCAACTTCAATATTTGCATAAAGATTAACTGAATCATGGTGAATTAAACCACAAACCTTCACATAGTATTTTTTATTTTTAACAACTTATAATTTTAGATTGCTTCTAACGTATGAAACCATGCTGCAGAACAGACAAAGATTTCAGAAAGAACAGTTGCGAATACTGTTAGTTCTATGTGAAAAAAAAAGTCACTAGATTTTCACTGTCAGATCTCTGAAAATAATTTTTAAGAAGAGTTGAATATTGCCATTTCACCTGCTATCTCTTTACTCAATAGAAAATCAGGTAACAGCAGAGTTCATGCGGTTTAACTTTGTACAGGCATTGGTGGGATTCATGGCTCCCCACCTGGTACAGATCTGAGCTTCCCGAACACCGTTACAGTGCATTGCTGGGAGACAGGAATGCTTTCAGAGCAGCTTTTATAGCACAGATTTCTCTGTTCTCTCTTTCAGAGAAGCGTGTCATAAATGACCATGAAAGCTGTTCTGTGAGCTCTGGCAAAGTAACAACAAGGCATGCAATTCAGATTTCTTGGATTTGGGTATTCTATCGGTGTTTTCTTTAAAATACTGTCCTAATTAAGGACCAAGATTTTAATTTTAGAAGGCAGTCTACCTCAGACTGAATTGCACTAGGAAACAAAGCACATAGGGAATGAGCATATTCCCTCTCATGAAACTACTTTAATAAAGACATATAAGCCATCCATTTACTTCTCCTTCAGTCTGCTGAATTTAACCACACCTTAATATCTAGGGAATCCTGGCTACCTCTTTGACTCTATTGCAAGTTCTGGGAACCTCCATAAAAACCTATTCCAGTATTACCCTTTAGTATTATAACCAGGAATCAGTCCTTTTTATGACTATGCTCATTAGTGTTTCAACTTACATTTGAGCAGCGTGATGTTAGAAGGAGAAAAACCACCAAGTCTCAAAAATTAAGTTGAATATATTAAAAGAATGTACTTGGTTCCAGGTTAGCATAATTAATAGTGAGGTTATAGAACTTAGAACAATTCATGTTGGACTAGAACAGGTGGATAACTATATCTGCATGCATATATGGTTTAAGTTACAGTGACTTCATTCTAGAATGGTCCAGCATACAGATCCTGTCATGCAACTCTGCTTTGCAAGTCTTTATTTGGAAATCCAATATCCAAACATTTCTCCTTTTTACATTATCTGCATCTGCAAACATTCTTTTGAAGTTGTAAAAACTAAAGCAAATAAACAAGGAACAACAAAAGAAAACAGAAAAGCACACCCAAACAAACTTTCAAATATTATGTACATTAGTTTGATGGAGCAAAAACATGTAAATATGGGTATGTGTATTCATATGCAGGTATAGGTACTTTTGCAGGAATGGAGAAAGAAGGCAAAGAGGTATAAGGACTTACCTAGCTCTCATTGCAGAATTTCTAGTTTTAAAAGATTAGAGACTGTATTATGTCATAAGTCTCTAGGCTTCACTAATACCAAGACTGTAGGCTTCTTTTTGATTTTGATTTTGCAACTAAAACTGATTGGCTGGCAGACAAAGGGACAGAAACAGCTGCAGCTGGTATTATTGATTATTTCCTCAATTTAAAGGAAGTAAATGAGGAGGCTAACAACATTGAAGGATAAAGGCTAAGTTGTTGCTCTACAGCTCTGGCAAAGCTAGTCACTGTCTACTACCACATGATCTGAGTTAATTCATAAAATGCAACTATTATCATTTTAATACCAGAGATTGCTGTAGAAGTCATAGGGACCTGCCTGTTATGATAGTGAATCTTTAATATCATTAGTTTTTTTAGTAAAAACTGAAATCTCTAATATGGAAAGACACTAAACCTAATATAACTAGTCTAGAAACTGCTTTTAGGATGTGATTAGTAACATGAATAGCTTTCTAGAACTACACTGAGCTTATAATAGTTAATGTCTACACTAAGAGGTCCTGCCCTCTGAATGAGAATTGTTACTTCCTAAAGGAAACAGAAGATAACTCTTGAAAACCAGAGTCAGTGATCCACAATGGAAAAAAATATAATCAAATTTGCGTAGGAAATGTGTAAATGTAGGAAACAAATGATACAAATATTATTTGTTTTGCACCTCTTCTTTACCCCCTTCGAAGCACTGACTTGACATTAGCCACTGTTTTCTTATGCAGGGCTTCAACTGGAGGGAAGTAAAGCAGAATTGAGTAGGGCCTATCTCAATTAAAGAAATGTATATTTTTGTAGATCCATGCTATAAACAACAGCATATTGTTTTACACCCTCTTAGTGTAAAATTAGGATTGTCTTCACACAGCTTCCACCAGAGAACTTACTTGATGGAGTCTCCTCAGGCTACAGAACTTTAGGTAGCATGCACTGCACTGTTTGAAGATGCAGTTTTTGAGCAACAACAGCAGGAGGAATCTGATGCTCCCTTGCAACCAAACTTTTACAACAAATCTTAAAAATTACCAATACAGATGTCAAAAAAAAAAAAAAAAGGCAAGCAGAGGTTTGCAGGTGGTCCCTATGTCACTCAGTCATTCTCACAGCCTTGCTCTGACAAATCCTCCCTCATCTCCCTAGGCAGCCTATTTTCTATCTCCTCACTCTCATTACCAAGTTTTTCTAGTTTATCTGAATCTCTTGATAGAATTTAATCTCATTATTCATTGTTCTGTTCTTCATGTACATACAAAACAGATGATCTCCTTCTGCTTTAAGGAGCTGGAAGCTGTCCTCATGTTTATTTTTAGGCTTTCCAAACTGCGGAAGGATTTTTTAAAGAAACACCTTCTAGGATCTGAGACCATGCTTAAGTGATCATAAAGACACTACATCTGTGCATTACTGGATCATCTGAGAATATATATTATCTGCACAAGTAGGTCTCAACATTTCGTTTGAGAATACTCTGTATGATGCCTCCTCCTACACCTACGGATCAACTTCTGTGTTCTCTGCATTTTGTCTTACCCTCCTCTTGCCTTCCAGTCAAAGTATTCTGTCTGTAATGCTAAACTAAACAAGGTCAGGTTTTCTGGCCCTGAGGCTAACTGGCACAGAATGGCTTCCTTCCATACAGTTAAATCTCTCATCACAGATAACAGTATGTCTTTGTCAGTACTGCCTATTGGGAACAGTCCCTGGCCTGCACCCAGACATTATCTAGGAAAGTTACTTTCCACCAGGCAGTAGTCTGTAGTAAGCATGTGCCAGGGCTTGAAGCTTTGCCCTGTTTAATTTACAGCCATAAATGTAGCCAAGGATGTTGACCCTATCACGTTTGAGAAGTTTATGGCCACTAACCCTTTGGTTTCCTGAGATTAACTACCACCTTAGAAATCAGACTCCAGAAAAAGCCCTTATGCCCCTTCCAGGCTGCTAGTTTTAGCTGGTAAATACTACAACCCTGGGCTATTTACATCTCCCCACTTTCTAGGTATTGTTTTTAGGGTAGCCTAAGTAGAAAGCCCTATATGGGTCTATATCCATGCAAGGTCCCCTTGTTAGACACACCATGAGAGAATGTGAATCCTTTGTTCAGATGCTGAGAAGCCTTCATAAACCACAGGAAAGGAGCTGTGAAATTACCTCATGAAATTCATCAGGGCACAGCACAAAGTCCTGCACCTGCGGAGGAACAATCCCAGGCACCAGTACATGAGGGGGCTACCCAGCTGAAAGCAGCTTGGCAGAAAAGCATCCAGAGTTCTTCATCAAATTAAAGCTGAGCCAGCAATGTGCCTTTGCTGCAAAGGTGGCCAGTGGTATCCTGGGCTTCATTTGACACAATAGTACCTCTCAGCAGATGCAGAGAGGTAGGTGATCCTTACCATGTACTGAGCACTGGCAAGGCTGTGCCTGGAGTCCTGGGTCCGGTTCTAGGCTCCTCAGTGCAAGAGAGACATGGTGGACACACTGGAGAGGGTCCAGTGCAGGGCCATCCAGATGATTAAGCATCAGGAACATCTCTCCTATGACGAAAGGCTGAGAGAGCTGAGACTGTCTAGCCTGGGGAAAGAAGGCTTGGGGGACTCTTATTAATAATGAGTACAAATATTTGAAGGGGGGTGCAAAGAAGATGGAGCCAAGCTCTTTGAAGACACTGGATATGTGTCTTTGTGCAAATTTCTTTTTCCAATGCACAAGATGAATCATACTATCAAACTGCAAGTCTAGAAAACACTAATTATTTAGCTACTAATTATTTAGCTCCTTTTTTTTCCCCCTCACTCTGGGGGAATGGTTTAAGAAATATATTAAAAACTTACAATGCAAACCTTTTTTTTCTTTCAAGTTGAAAAATTTGCAGCAAGTCAGATCACAAAGCAGATTCTGAATAGAGTATCCCTTGTCTGTCTGCACAGTTCATATTCTGACAGTACGTTGCTTCTCTGTTTCATTCCACAATATTTCAGAATATTTATGCCACTTTAAAAGAGCTGTGTAATCTCCATAATTAAAAAAATTGTCATAATTACCATAAAATATTAAGAAAGCATAAGACACCTGGGGAATTTCTGATTCCGATTTTGTGTTTTGTTTGTAATCACAAGAGATGTTTTTTGTGCTTAAGAAAAATAATCAAAGGAAAACCACTGTCTGAAAGAGAACATATAACTACTGATCGGTTATCAGGAAAGGAAAAAAAGGCACTAAATTCACCTCTGTAACAAAATACTGGCATGGTGGGCAGCTGAAGCCCCAGTGCTCCCTTCTAACGCCTCTGAATTGGCAGCACGCTTAAGTTGGAATGGGAAGCAGGATGTGTGTTCAAAAACCAGTAGTTAATAACTTCTATACTGTCCCATTAAGAAGGATGAAGAAAATTTCTGAAATTTTCAACTTAGTCATTGTGTTCATGGGCAGGCCCAAGATGGTAAAAATCAGTTTGCCTGAAAAGAGATGTAATACTAGCCCACTTAGTTTATCCAAGTTTTGTGAATCTCCACTGTTGAAATGTCAAACCTGAGGAGAGCACAAGGCTGAGATTGCCTGTGCTCTGTTAGTCTGGGGTTTTATATCATCACACAGGAATCATGCAGATAGGCTAAGCTAGGTCAGCTAGTGAGCCAAGTTCTACTAATTTTTTTTTGAGGAGAAAATAGTGATCCCAGGTACAATGTTCTTCAAAATCCTTGAGAAAATTGGTGAAGATTCATAGGGCTGTGGCATAGAAGTAGCAAGCGACATGCTATGCCCACAGAGAAGGACCACGTAAATGGAAGAAAAATTATGAGAGATTATTGCAAAAATGAAACCAGAGGAGAACTGCAAAGAGGCAGCAAAGCACCCAGAAGCAATTGACAGCCTGGTTACTGCAGCACACATTCCCCAAATTTTTCCATGTAGGCAAGTTTCATATCCAAAGAGTAGAAAGATTTTTAAAATCCTAATGTTGAATTAGGCAGCAGCAGTAGTAATGGTGTCCTTGCACTTCTGTTTATGTAAGTACATACTATGTTCAGGCAAACTTGCATACTGGCAGAATCACCCCTTTGAGACACAGGAAGCAAACCACGTTTAATGAAAATGACTTTTGGTCACTTGCTGAGTAGAAATGGCAGGAGATAACGTTTTTGGAAAACACTGAAAAACTCTGTATAGCTTATATTATCCTGCATGAATCTCTGTTACTATGAACAGTCTAAACTAAAAGGCACACAAGTCATATTTATGCCCTAAGTTCTCAAAAGTATGTATAACCTCTTTGAAAGCACATGTAATGGTGCAGTAGAACAGAACAGAGAGGATGTTCTCCCAGCCCATAGAGAGACTAAAAGAGAGGCCAGAAGACCTATAGGTTTACTGTGACCAGCTGACTGCACATGTTCTGCTGCTCTCTCTATGCCATCTGGAAACACTGTGAGAGTCCAGCCCAGCACTGACATGTATCCTCACGCTTCATGGCCATCCTGTATTCTTCTTACAATGAAGAAGATTCATAACAAGATAAAACTGAATGACTGAAGTATTTATTTAGACTGTAGTTCTGATTCAGCACCTACTTCAGACAACAGCAAAATCTCCACTGGTTCAACTGGAACAGAATGAGACAGCTATGTGCATGCGTGACTGTAGATTCCTTTGTCTAATGCTGCTCTCACTTCTTCTGAAAACACCTAATCTATTCTTGCATACTTAAAGAGGTATTTATTAATTTTTAGCTTCCTGTAGATAATTTGACTGCTCTGTGCAGCCATAAAATTTTATGACAGTAAACATGAGACATGTGCCTAAATTGCACAGAAATGTTTCCAGACTGCCTGTTTTATTTCTCTTTTATAGTGTCAGTCCCATTAAATTTACATTGGTGCTAATTTTATAAAAACTTGGTGTCAAAATTATTAAGGTGACAAATATGCTGAGTCAATTAATTTTACCTATGGCCCCTGAATGATTGTGCACTGTACTTTTCAGTCTGAAATGTACATATGTGGAAACACTACAGAAAATGCTGCTATGCTTATCCAACTCCAATTATGACAGTAATAGAGATCATTAAAATGGGATTTTAATTGTTCAAATCTCAACATGCCCGTCAGAGCACAATTCTTTTCAAAATAAAAAAATAAAGTTTATTTCTTAACATTGTGAAAAATCTACTCTGACAGTAAAGAGAAATATAAAATTATAAAATGATATAATTTATTATTAAAAAATAGCTGAATATTATACTGCTGAGGGCAGATTTATCAATCAGCTGCTAGACCTTCGCAGTACAAAAGCAGAGTGCTCCGGAGATTTACACAAAGAGCTACAAACTATTCCAGAATTAACACAGCACAGATTTCTATAGACTGGAGAGAAGATTAAGAATATGAAGAACTGATACACAGCAGTATATCTTTTGACAAGGGAATATTTCTGCAGTTATGGTCTGTGCCTACTTAGGTGAACATTCCCAGTCTGGCAGTCCTTAGCTGAAAGAAACAATATAAGGCTTAAAAGTCTGAGCAATTCAAAACACTTCTTCCTTACACTGAAGTTACTTAAAACAAGATATTTCTTCTTGCTCCATCTTATCCTTATGTTAGGGGTTAGTACGACTTTCAGTCCCCTCTGCCTGAGGCGATAGCCCCCAAATGGCATGCAGGTCAACAGCTTAATCTCATCTGTATCCCCTGTAACTCAAAACACTGCAAGTGATCCCTATCAGTTTGTTTACAGTCAACATTAACAAAACTAGCATGATAGAAATGACACACACCTCAGTTCTTCAATGCCAGCATGTTATTTTTCTGCATATTTTCTCTATAAGTATTTTTCCTTTGCCTGCCTTCTCTTTTTATGTCTTCCCTCTGTTTTCTTTCATGTTTTGGTGATGCTACTAAATTTGAATTAAACAATGCTTTAGTTATGAAAACATAAGATAATGGTTTTCACTTTCACAACAGACATGATTCTTCTAAGATATTTTTATTTGTCAGAGTTCACAAAGCAGAACCTTGTTTGGTCTAGTAATAACCTAGAACTACATATCTGATGAATAGCTCATTTTGAAGCCCCACCAAAAAAGTTCAGTAAAGTGCATGTGCAGATTTTTTTTTTTCTTTTTTTCTTTTTTTTTAAAATATATGCTCAAAGCAGAAAGGTACTTCTGGAATTCTGTTTGACTGTACCACAAAGATCTGTCATGCCACTGGCACAATGTTTTCCCAGAAAAATGATAAAATATTCCCAAATCCTATTTTCCTAACTTTTCTTTCTATTTGCTTCCCCTCATCCATTTTGCATGCATCTTTGACTTGCATCTGTTTACATACTAGTCTATTATTCATCTACAGTGTAACAGCACAGCAGCCACTGCATCCTTTTCATATGATTTTTGTAGCTTCTGTTTCCATCTTGCTGGGGGTTTTTTAAACTTATATAAGCAATCAAGCCAAGAAAGGGTATGAGAACATAAAATAACACGTAGCTTGAACCCAAGCTTTTACAGCTTAGGCAAGGTTATTGCTGATGCCAGAGAAAAGTAACGTTCAAAATTGTCAGCTAGAAAGTTTTAGGCTCAAAGGAATGATAAATGAGAAATGTCTGGGATCCAAGATGTAGGAATCATAACAGATTTCTGATGTCAGGGAATAAGAAATACTTTACAGGGTATCTGGCTTTTCTCTATGAAGGCAACAAAACAGAGCTCCTCCAAACAGGACAACAAACTCTTTAAGCATCACCTTACAAAGGCTGTCCTTTTTTACCTCTTTACCTACAATTTTCCATGCAAAAAAAGTGATTTAAGGGAAGTTTACATAAATATCACTAAGCCCAAAAGAGATGCTTCAGCCTCTCCACTATAAATCCTTTTCGTATGTACATCAGCATAATTTTGTCCTATTTTCTCTCTCATCATCAGTTCTCATCTTAGCTTTTCCTCCAAATACAAGACTTCACAGCTTCCTAACTAGGCCGATATACTGTTTTATAATGCAAGAAAATGGAAACACTCAAAGAGAACTTAAAGAAGACAAAGTTAAAAAATAATTCAAAATAAACACCAGCTTCCTTGTGAAATAAACATATGAAATAAACTATTGAACTCACAGCAGAAAATGTTATGGGAAGAGTGAGTAAAGAAGGATTCAGAAACAAATTCCAATAAATAAGATAAACAGAAATATTAATTTAGCTATGATTGCAGTTTCAGGGGTAATAGAGACTTCGTGGCTCAAGACATACAAAGCAACTATAATTTGCTTGAGGTAAGGAAGTATCTTCCTTTTCAGGTGTTCATGTTTATCTTGTGGGAATTCTTGCCATCTCTGTTCAGCAGCCAGGATAGCTATTCAGAGAAAGAAGAACTGGATAAATGAGTAAGTGACATAGTTTGATTACAAAGCAGTTATTCTTCTTGGATTCTCGTGCTTTCCATCTAAAAAAAAAATCACTACTTTGGTGATAAATGTTCTTAGAAAAAATATTTTTGAGCTGAATGTGCATATATTTATTTACTGAATTGGAAACCCTATTGCACAAGTCAATTCTGTAGTCTCAGAAAATGTTAAAGGAAAAATAAACTCAATAATTGTCTGAGAGAACAACAACATGGCTTCACACATACAAAACTTACAAAGGATAAGAAGTCTAAAGCATATATTTGAGAAGGAGAATGTCAAATGCTCTTCTTCAAGAGCACTACAAAAAGTAATGAAAAAGATGAAATAAAATACTGTGTGGCAGGGTATTGTACTAGCAGCAGCTGTAATACAATAACACAGAAAAATATAACAAACTGCAGCAGATTATTGAACTTTTGCAATTTGTACATTTCCACACACATTTACATAAAAGCCCAAGTGCAAGGTAAATATACATTCTTCAGTTCAGAGTAGGCAAGAAACTAAATAGATTTCATTTAACTCAGTCAATGACCTGCCTGCAGGCTGACATAATTTTCCTTCACTATTACTAGTGTCTGGTGGATACAAATTTTGACTTCATCTACAAATGATATTTCTGTAAATTACTGAGCAATCCTGATTTGGACAAAAGGCTAAATAAATCATCCAAGACAAAACAACTGTAAGAAACAGTTCTTATGCTGCCCTAGCAGTGATCTCCAGACCACGTTAGAGGAGAGAGAATTCAGGCTACATGCTCAGTATGTTCATCCTTCCACAGTAGATTACTGGCCAAAATGTCTGGCTGTTATTTGTGGAGTTGGATGCTGTCCACTCAGAACAAAGAGTAAAATCTGCAGTGACCATGTTTTCTGTTTAGGCATGGGTTATTACTTCAAAAAAGGCAGAGACCTATCAAGCTTTCATCCTAGGCAATCTAGGTCAGCCTTTCACCAGAATTCCAGACCCACTGATGTTTTAAAATGTGAAATAAGCCTTTAGGAAATAACTTATGACTATTCAAAACTTACATCACTAACAGAACGGAGGAAAACTATTCTCCATAAAATGTAATTGGCAACCTTAGAAGAGTGCTAATACCTAAAATATAACTACTCCTCTTATGACTTCCCAAATCAATAATAATAATGTTTGAATATGAAGTTAGACCTTCTAAATTCAATAGAAATGTCAGTGACAGTAAATTTTAAGGAGACCTCATACCCAAAGACATGAAAGCTCTTCAATAAACAGAAGAAAAAGTATTCTGGCTCCATCCCAAGAACACCTAATGTATCTCCAGTGTAGAACACACATCCTCAGTTGTTCAAGAAATCATCCGTCTGCCCCCTCGAAATGAGACTTTCTTAAAAACATAAATAGCCTGGAAGAAGAGTCCTTTTATTCATGTTTAGGTGTGATGAAATAAATACTTCCAAGTGTTCCTTTGTGTTCACAGAGGCTAAAAATGTTCTTTAATGTTTCAGAGGTTGTTTGTTTGTTTATTTGTGGGGTTTTTTTAGTGTTTTTTTTCTTGTGTTTTCTTTTTTAAATAAAATGAAAGATATTCTTACTGCATCACATGATACCATGGTTTGGGGACTGAAGAAAAACACCAAATGTCTTGAGCGCTGGCAGCTCTGAGAGTGTTACAAAACAAGCGCCTGAGCCAACTAGACTGAGAGATGCTGGCCTCACAGAGTTGCTATAGTGTAACGATAAATGTTTCAGTCAAACGCCTATATAGCACCGGGAAGCTGCCTCCAACTTTATGTAGGTACTTGATTAGGATAATAGCAGACGCCACCGTACACAGAGCTCTCACGAGAAAATATACTCCATGTTTCCCCCAAAGCAGACGCAGCGGAGCTCTGGCTCTGCTGGCCCACAGCCCTCTGCGTCAGCCAGCAGCATCTCTGGGCAAGCAGAGAGGTGAGAGCAGAAGGCATGTGTTATCCTGACAAATATGTAGCAATGCAGGTGCACAAAGTTCTTTTGCTGTCTCAGGAAAGTAGGCTTGAATTCCATTGGGGCAGAGCAGCTCTCTTCCCATCTAAATGATGTACTGAACCCGTGCAACCAGGCTGCGCATTTTACTGAATTTTGATTCAGTGGTTGCTATATATATATGACATGGAATCATTTCTTAAAATTCAAACTGCAAATCTCCCCAACAACTTGGTTTCTTCTCCAGAGGAATGGGCAGGAGAATGAAATAAAAAGAAAGATCAGGCTTAAATAAAAGCTATATTCCTGTGCTTGCTGGCTTGTCTTTGTTACTCATTGAACAGTTATACTGAAATAAATAAAACTACTCACAGCAATTAACAGAACAGAATTTGGGTCATTCTCTCATTTACTCGATCTAAAAGATTGCTCTGCTGTGCAAATGTGGTCTCAAAGCATATTAGCAAAGATAAAAACTACATAACTGTCATCTGAAAGAAACACAAATTTTACCTGTTTGAGTTCAAATCCAAAATGAGAAGAGACTGAAAAGCTAGCAGCCAGTTTATAATCCCATCATGGAGGAAAGAATGTTTTTAGTGTTTTTGGAATAAAAATTCAAAATGTTGAAATTTTCTTAAAATTCTTACAAAATTTATTCTAAACTAATGGAAATATTTTGCTTTAATAACATTGAAACATTTTATTTTGATTCTGACAAATCTGTTCTTATCATATAAATCATAATATGGGGGGGTTTAATTGCCTTATAAATACCATAAATAAATTTCAACATTATTAAAATAGAGTGAGAGAGTAAAAATTACTGTATTGATTTTTTCATTGAAAATCTTATTTAAATCATTTTTATAATATGTATTTAAAGGAAGTTTCAGGTTTTATGTTCATAATGGATCTTTAACTACAAAGCTTATTCAACATTTAAATTACATTAATGAATTGATGGGGTCTCACAACCTGAGAGACTGATACAAGTATTTATGAGAACATTTAGTACCTGTGTAAATCCAATGAATGTAAATTGAAAATAATGTAATGTTCTTAAAGCTGAGGACACACACAACTAACCAAAACAAGGTCTACATTGGGTTGAATCTGGTTTGAAATTGAAATCACATCAAAAAGGCTTTTATTTTAAAAAATGTGTTTGCTTGGAAAAAAATAATTTTGAAGGTACTTTAAGAACTTAGAGAATAACAGCTCTGAGTAATTATTTAAAACAACATATATACATTATTTCAGGAAACAAAACCTGTCCAAGTGGGGATGGAGAGGGGGCAGTTGGGCAGGAGAAAGTACACCCTCATTTCAGTTGCATTTAGGCACTTAATGCCTGATGTCAGTTTGTCATCCCAGGTCCCCTCTACAACAAATGGAGAGAAATGGGTAGTCCCAGATGGTGACCCTGTATGAGTCTCAAAGTGCTTAAATACTTATGAGTTCTCATTTCCCAAGCCTTCCCTTAGTGATCCTGAAAACACAAGGTGTCTGCAGACACACAGGAAACTCATCACACCACAATATGCAATCAGTAAAAGACACTTGCCATCACACCTCAGTTCAACTTTTATACTGATACAAAACAGGAAAGAAATAAGAAGACAACACCTAGTATTAAATTAAACGGGATTTATGAAGAAATCACTGCTAAGGGGCACACAGATTTTGGAAAAACACATAATTCCATCCAAAAGGAATTTTTACTGATCTATGTTTCGCATAACCTGTCCTCCTTTTGCATGCTGCAATTAACAGCAGTGAAAGAAATATCTATGGATAGTAAACACATCACAATAATCTAGTAAAAGAACAGCAAAATAATAGCAATTGAGAGAGTAACTTTAGTAAAGATAGGAAATGGTTGGAGACTGAATGTGATAGGCCAATGAATGACAGCTCCAAAGCTCTAATGGAAATAAGGCATAAAATAAGGGTGATTTTTAAAAGCAGTTGTATCATTGCCTGTTAGAACCCATTGTCCTGTGACAAAACTTGTTTACGTTTCATGATGTGGTCATTGTTTCTGCCAAACAAGTCTCTGCAGGTCGTATTCCAATAAATGTCAATTCCTAACAAATACAGGTTTTTTTTGAAAAGAAAATAAAGACAAGGCTAACATACTATTTCTTCACAAGGAACAGTGGACTATCAAATAGAAAAAAAAATATTTGTTGATTCATGATTCAAAGGCAAAATTGAAACTGTAGATGGAGGTCACTGGGAATTGTTCTAATTAGCAAAGTGCAACAAGATAGATCATCTGTTTCTGCTTCCTCTCCCTAGTCTCCAAATATATCTCATCAAGAACAGCTGCCAGGAAATAAATAAATAAATAAGCCACGTGAGATAGAAGTGTCATGAAAACTATCAAGTGCCAGCCACAGCTTCTTTGGGATCTAGAGCTGCGCTTTGCTAAGAATTCCTACCAAAGAAAGAGTCAACATACCTCTGTTTCAACACAAATGCATATTGGAAGCGCATCCCTATAGTTTTACTCTAGCTCTTAATAAATTGATCATCAAATCTACACAGATATATGCTCACATTAAGCTTGTGGAGGCTTATATAAGCAATATAATTCTCCAAGGCACTGTGATAGAATTACAATAGCAACTCCAGCATTGCCTTCCTCTTTACCTGAAATTGATGCTATTGAAGCCAAAAATGCCCTTTAAAAGCAGTGTAAGTTGCCGTGCTACAAAACATGGTTCCACAGTAAAAAAAGAAACTACTCTCCACTATCTTTATGATGTAATTCAAAACATTTCACATTGTATATGTCACCATTATGAATGTCTTGATTTTGAAACTTCACATAACACAGAAACATGGTTTATTATGGCAGAGAGGAAAAAAAGAAAACATAGAGTTTACTTAGGGAAAAAATCCTAAATAAATAATTCATACTTGGATGAACTGAATTCTAGTCTGTTAGAAGGTGCCAACAGATGGTTTACATTTATAGAAAGTGCACTTGCTGACTTTTAAAACACAAATTAAAATTCATAAACTATATCATTAGTTCCCCTTTGAAGTGCCATTGTATTTATGAGGAAGATTTGAATTTTCCCAGGTGAACAGTCTTTAATCATAATTTTATTACGGAAAAAGTGCAACGTTACTTTTTAGCTACTGTTTTATGTTTGTAGGTTCAAAGTTAAACTAATCTAATGATCAGTCAAAGGACAAACAGAAACATGTGATCTGTACAAGGCTGATGTTTTCAGCTATTACAAATTTCAAAGCAGTTTTAGAGTTTCTCATTCCTTAAATGAAGGGCCTGTATCATCAGTCCTCATGCGGCAGGGGCTCATATACTTGGACTTCAGTTTACAATATCTCTGCTTACACTTAACACCATATCCACCACAAAAAGCAGTGAGCTTGCAGCTCATGTAAAAGTGGGCATGGACTCCCTCTCGTCTAAGTTTAGCAATTCCCTAGTGGAAACACAACCAACATAATATCCTGGTATTATTGAAACACTTCATTGTTGTTAAACTCAACGTTAGCACCTAACAGGGTTATGATTAAGGCTTACTTTGCACCTATAAAATATACAGTGAATAGCTTTCATTAAGTATTTTCATACAACTTTTTCCTTGTTCCATTGCTGATTTATTGTTTAATATCTATTTTTTGATGAAGCAGAGTAATACTAGCAGGTATGAAAAAATCTCACTAGATGGGAGAAGAGTTTGCTGTCGCAGTGTCAGGATTAGAACACAGGAATCCTCTTTTTCAATAGAAAGCTATTGAATTTAAAAATAATTTAATAAATTAGTTTTGTCCAAAGAAAGTTGACCAAGTAAGAACTACTAGGGAAAGACTGTCTGCATATTTAGTCAACAGCTCAAATGCCTTTATACTTTTGGTAGCATTATATATCAAACCATTGTGATGCACCAGAACAGCCACCTGGGAGCTGTGGGTAGATATGAACAGGCTTCCCACAGTTAGGCACCTAAATGAAATATCTAAACGAGGAGATGTGTGTCCCTAGGATCACCTTTTCTGAAAAGTAATTACATGCAGGAGGCAATAAGCGGCATACAGCAGTCTAACATCAGTACCTAAGTTAGGCAGTGGAAATGTCATTTGTTCCTAGAAGTCATCTCCAAAGACTTTTGCAAGCTAATGTTTTGCATAATGCTTAGTCTCCTCTTAATTCTACAATCAGGTGAACAAAGTTTAATATTCTTCACACCAAAGATTTGAAAGAAGATTAATTGTGGTTATTTCTCATCTGAATTACCATGGCCACAGAATGCTATTCCGAGCCAGGGCAGGGGCTATACTAGGTACTATACAAACAGGAGTACATGCTTGTTCTTGCCACTTGCTCATGTGGTCAGACTGTTTTTGTGTTTCCTGAATGTGTACCTTGTTTACAGAGAAAATTCTAAAGGGCAGACTGGATTGTTTTTCATAGTCCTTCTCACTGGTAATCCTGGTCTAGTCAGCCTAATGAAAGCATTTCTCATCAGACAATGTGTAAACTGAAAATTTTTGATCTTCTTAACTAAAATAATTATTATTTTAAGTAATTTCCACGTAACAGAGCCCACCATATCATGCATAAAGCTGAGTATGTTCTCCTTCAAACTCCCACAGGTATGGATCAATCTCCAAAACCTTTCTTATTTTCTGCACAAGACAAAGGAGAAGCTAGTGCCAACAACAACAGCAACATCAAAACAAAACAAACAAACAAAAAACAACAACAAAAAACCCCAAACCACAACCAGCCAACCAACCAAAACATCAAGAACCAGAAATTTGGGATTTTGAAGACTTTAGCTTTCTTCAGTGGGCATAAAATCTATCAACAAAACTCATATGTAGTAGATCTCCATAGCTTTTTCTCCACACTGTATCACTGGCAAAGTGAGGTGACCAACTTGTTGCCTTAAACTCAAACATACTAAACATTTTATCTAAATGTTTTATCTATTAACCTCATTACTCATGTTTGATACAGAAAGTTTCCTCCTGATATACAACAAAAACACAGAACATTCTTAAAATATCTTGTTTACCAATATACAAGACTACTAGGGATGCAAAAACTAGGAGAGAGTCTGTCAAAATTGTTGAAGAATGCATAAAAATATCAAGTCTCATGGGGGGCTGTGTCTTCTAAATTTCCTGACATTTATCTTCTACACATTCTTCAGTGCTCTCCTCCCTGCTAATATCTATCATATATTCCATCATATTAAATCAGGTGGAAAATGTACTTTGGATCTAGATCACTGAATGTTATGCATGTGAGAGAAATAAACCAGGGCTCAGGGTTACAATTCTGCTAATTAATCAGATTGTTTGTATATATGGATAATCATTCTGGTTTTGCTAAACTTGATCCAGTCAAATAAGCCTAGTATGGACATACAGTATGTAATATAGACTAAGAAGGTATATGGATCACCAGTGTCCTATCAATTAATTTGAATGGGAAGGGTTTTTCATCTGAGAGCATGAAACATGACTGATTCTGTCAAAGTGCAACCTGAATTTTGCTAGTTCTTATAATCATGCTATATTTACCTTCAGTAACAAGCCCCAGGAGAGCACTACGTGTTACACTTGGATCTGGATTGAGTCTTTCACTCTCCATCCTTCCATGCACTATTCAAACAAACACATTTTCCCTAAAAGGTTTCATCTTATTCTGGAGAAGGAATACAGCTTTATATATTGAGAATTAGGGGGTCTATCATTTAAACAACAACAGACAAAAATTATCATTGCTTTTACTGCAAAGTGCTAAGATGTGAAAGAAAGCTACTTTATATGACCAGCTTAGAGACTGGTGAAAGTAAAGTATAGCCTGTAGGAAAACAGTTTTCTTAAGACTTCTTCTGGAACCCAAAGACAAAGGCAATGTATTCAATTACTGGAAATAGTTATTTCCAGTATATTTTATAACTACTACTAAACTCAAGCCTGCTATCACTCTCTTGGGGATTTTATGCATTGGAGTCTTTGTAAACTAATAAAAATGAGATGCTATCATGAAAATGAGAATGGGCTGTAGCCCTTGATAGAAAATAATGGAGAAACTCACAAATCAAATTGTTTGACACACAAGTTCGTTCACAGCAGCTTCAGGAAAACATATTTTTTTGTTTTGGTCTATGAATAACTTCCATGCCTAATAACATATAAAACACTAACAGTGTATACAATACTGTTACAGTTACCTGTTCAGTTTAGGTGGTTTTCAAGTATATGTTTTGCACAGAAAGAGTCCTTTGCACTTGTCCTTCCTTGCAGACACACTGGTCTGAAAACATGTGGAAAGTTACCTGCCTTGCTTTGTCAGCAGAAGTCAGATGTGGAAAGAGTTTACTTTGGGGGATTCCTGAAATATTAGGCTGCCACGTGCATGCTGTCCTGTACATAAGTGACTTCGCTGGACTGTTCGCATGGTGACGTAAACTGTTTCTCTCCTATTCAGGTCAGAATGTGAATGCTTTCAAAGCTCTGGAGTATTTCACTGGGTTAGATTTAGGTCCATTATTAATATCTAATTTCCTGACTGATATTAGAAGCCTCATTAATACTCTGAAATTTGACCATTAATATCAAATATTGGTAGTTAAAGGGTTGGAAGTTTCTGATCCTTAAAATATTTTTTTCCTTAAAAGCAAAGATGTGTATTTATATACCTGGCATCTAAGTTTCCTGGGACTCAAAAAAAATAGGTAAACAAAACAAAACAGCCTATTCATTGTTTGTTCGCACAGAGGCTTATTCAAAACAAGAGATACTTTGATTAGGTTTCTTCAAGAACACCTGTAAATCACTGTGCTGGAAATCTGCCTGTAACTAAAAAGGTTATGAATAGCATAAATAATTTAATTTATGATCTGTAGCTGCTTATTATGCTTTATACTTTTTGCACTTAATAAGGGGACAAAATAATAAACGCTGTTGAATTATTCAATTTGCCAACACTCAAATAGAACTTCTTAGTCTCCCCTATTCCAAACAACTGAGGGCTCTTGGCCTACTTGAATGAGTGAGTATAGCCTTCCAGATGCAGAGAAATAAACTTGCAAATATTTTATTTGCCTGCTAGTAATTATATTAAAAAACATATCTCCACTGAAAAAATAAATAGTCACTTATGTAATGCTATTTATACTCTGAACTCCTTTGGAATGCTGAATGTTTCACAGGTATATGGGTCTTATATTTTCAAATATTTCACGTGCTAGTTCGCACAAATTATATATTGACACTCCTGTAGATAAGAGAGGAAGAAACTCATGCTCACTTCCACCTTCACATAATACTTTTCTCATTATCACAATTGGTTCTAAAGTACATTTCTTTTCCTAAATCATATTAGCATTGTTACATCTATATATACATAGCTGTAGGAACAAAACCCACAGTGACTTTGAATAGATATACCTTGGACATACTTACCATTTTCTATTAAAAAAGAAAAATCTTTACAAAGGATCACAGAGATTGGCTGCTTTTGGAAACAGAAGAGAATCTCTTGATCTTATCGCAGGAGAAAGATATCTTTAAAAACACAGCCATCAAAAACTCTTAGTCATTACCAAGGAGCTCTGCAGTATATTGATCCACTGTACAGCGAAGGTGTGAGCTGCTGTTCTACTCAGTCTGGTTACCCTACCCCAGCTACAGTTGCTTTGGTCTCCACCTGCTCTTCGTGGCCTGTTTTCAGTGTAGGGGTGCATACAAACAGCTGTGAGGGCAGAAATTTCTGGGACAGCTGCTGGAAAACTCAGCATCTGTCATGGACTCATTCAACCAAGTCTCTCACCTGGTTTGAGTCATATTGACTCCCACACACGGAAGTAACTCAGAACAATTTTAGCATCTGGAGGCTTTATTAGCATTCCCTTCAGAGCATGGTCACACAAATGTAAACGAAATATTGACACATTAAGGAAACTGGCAGACAGAAGGAAGAAGGATTACCACAGCAAAGCCCTTCAGGTTTATCACGTGCCCCTTTTAGACTGTCCTATCAGAGCTGCATTGGTGAGTGGGCTATTGGGACATCTTTTTCATCAACTACAGGTTAGCAAAAAATATATCTGAGGGCAATATTCCTGTGGATAATTAATTCCAGTCATTCATTACTACAAGTGAGCCTGAATAACGGACATGACTATAATCTGATACATCTGATCTACTTCAAACACCTACCTCAGGAGCACAAGAGGAAACGTGCCCTGGTTGGGCAGACAGCTGTGGTGCAGGTACTCTTGAAAGGTAAGTGTGATAAACATGAGAGCTGATTTCTATGCCAAGGTTTGCAAGACCTAGATTGTACAATTAAAAAAATCTACTTTTCTTCAATTTCCAGTATTACCTTTTTTTTTACAGTCTTTCTCTACATAAGTCTTATCTTACACAGAATCTGAAGTGTAATTAGGAAGAGATCTTTGCTTGCTTTTGAAGGTAGGTGATAGGAGAAAATTGTCAATCACACATAACAAAGTAGTCTAAGTATTTTCTGCTTGCTTTCTAAAAGGACTACATGGCATTTCCTATAAAAATGAATGGGAATATATGGTTTTTGGATTTATTTCTAACAATAAGGCATGCAGTAAAAAGGAGTACCATCAGTGCAAATTAGGAGCTGTTCCTTTTAGGTAGGATCTTTAGAAGCAGAGATAAATATCTTGATTCCTACGCATTTAAGTACACATATATAAATCATGTCCTGTCTTCAAACATCAGTATCTGTACAGAAAGAGGATGATTTCTGAGAAATTCCCAGCTATGGAATTAAAGAATTTCTCTAAGAGTCAAGCATTAATCTGACTTTCTATCTTAATTTTGGGTCAAAGTATTAAACAAATTTTAATCAAAACTTTCAAAGCTCATCAACAAGCTATATTTAAGTGGACTATGCATGTGTTTAATCATACGTGCAGTCAATAATCCAAGAGAAATTAAGGCTACATAAGGCTGAACAACTTTAGACTTACTGTAGCTAAATTTAACATAGAAGCAAAAAAAAAAATCCAAAAATTATCAAAAAATCTCAAGAAAGTTTATCCTTACTTTTGTCTAAATGAGAAATGATACAGAATGCAGAATTTTGCCTGTATGAACAGATGTTCTGTTGTTCTATACACTATTGGAAATGAAAGTTTGATTCAAGACTGCCTCTAAAACATCTTAGAAACTTAAAGCATATCTTTCTAACAAAAAAAGTTTTTGTTTTTTTTTTTAACATGTCTGTAAGCAGTTTGCAGATATTTTAGATATATATGAAGAGTTTTCTGAGGAAGCTGTGTGTGTTTCAAACAGTTGTTCAGAGACTTCTTTCCAGGTACCAGCAAGATTAGCTCTTACCACTGTCATTCCCTTAACTATGTCTACTGACATTCCACTTTTGTCTTCAAACCAGATGTCATCCATTACAGAGAACATTCTCTCCACAGGTGCATTAGTGTCTCTGCATGCCAAAACAAATTCAGCAAGGAGCAGGAGATTTTAGAATGTATAGTATTTTTTTTAAATTATTTACAATTTTCACCCACATTTCAGTGAGCTTTCTGCACCCAAAACCCCCTGACTGAAGGAAGAGAAGAAACCTCCAGCTGAAGGCAGGAGGTTCATTTTGGAATGCATAAAGGCTCCATTATTTAAAAATAAAATAAAAATGAATTTACCCTCCTTGCAGTTCTGGGACTATGTTCCGCATGCTATTAAGAAGACGGAGGATTTTGATTTAAGAAGAAACTCAGATTTGAATACCAATGACCATGTAAACAAATGTTGCAGAGATGTATTTAGCACTGAAGAGGAAACACCCACTTTTGAAGAATAGGCTGGAATAAATCTGGGTAACCAAGTTAGTCCAAGTAATTTGTGATACTAAACTTGCAACATTTTTCAACACAGAGGATTTAAGTCTCCATTACAGTAACTGAAGCTGCACTGCAAATCAGAAATGAGGCCACTGAAGAACTCTTTTGTCAGCACCTTGACCAAAAGTGCCGGGACCAAAATTTTCATGTCAAATGAGATTTGCTGCTACATTATACTGATCATAAGTCTCTCACCTCCCGTGTTCCACTAACTCTGGTCTTGTCTTCTTGGGAAGGTTAGCACAGAGTAAGCTAGGATCTAGACTTAAACAGCAACTCCTTTTTAGACACTTGTAGTTTATATTACAAATGCTATTGTGGAGGACAGTGTAGGAGCACTTCCAGTGCTGTTAAATCATACATTCAGCAATTCTTCCTGAGTAGAGGCCTATATATTTGGTGCTAATTACTGCTGACACTGCATGGATGCAGTTGCTGATGGCTCTGACATTAGCGTAAATGGAGTCTGTAATTAAAAGACCATGACTCTTCCTATACAAACATTTCTTTCTGAGTATCTCATGCAGTGATGCAGATTTCAAAATCTACTCAGCATGTCAGGGAAAAATTGAAGGAACACCTCAGGTGAAAGCACACAGCTTTTAGATGTTCTTAACTTTCAATTGCCACAGTATTTCTAACTTTTGAGTTTAGAAAATTTTAGTAGTAAATCATGTATTGCTTCTCTTACAAACACCTGAATTCCGCTTTTGCTGTTTTTCCTTATAATGAGTGGCAAAAATTCATAGTGCCCCTAGTATCAGGCAGTTAGGAGTAATATCCCATAGCCATGAGATTTTTTTTCCTCAAAAGAAATATAATTCTTTATTTTTTTCCTTCTAATTTTTGAGTCTTTAAGTTTCAGTCAGGTAATCCTCTGTCACTAGATAAACCAAAAATTAGAGCCTTCTTACTGAAATCCAAGCTTTCGAAAAGACCTTGAGCTCTTGGCGCAGACTACACGTGGGGCAAAATAAATCAGGTCTTCTGTGAAGCAGGGTGGAGGGACAACAAGTACTTTACCTACTAATTCCAGATGACTACTGAACCATCACATCAGTCTTCCTTGTCGTGTGGTAGAATACCCACTTTTTATTCTTGCCTCCAGGAGACTGAGATGACTTTCAAGGTTTTATCATTTTAGAGAAAAGTGTCACTACTTTTATATAATAAAGAAGCACAAATTAATCTCCTCTCCTAAGAGGATTTTTATTATAAGCCACTCAGATATGTAGCTTCTATCTCTGGACTAGGGAAAAATCATGTAAAAAGTTGCAGGAATATGCTTGGTTCTCAGTGAGGGGAAAAGGTGACAGTGCTCCAAGAGCCTTTCCTGCTTGCAGTCTGTTAGGTTGGAGGGTTATTATTATTCTTAGAGCCAGGGGATGTGGACATCTGTCAGCTTGCTTCCCTCACATGTGCAACAACTGTGTGTGGTCCTCTAAATGAAACTGTTAGCTATGCAGTTCTGTATTCATGTACCAATTCTGAGTGGGCTGAACTCGTGCCAATTAGAAAGTATTTTATTATGGGTGGGTGAAATGGGGATATGTAAATACAGCAATAAAGTAAACAATTGCTTTAAAACAACTTCTTTTTCTCAACCTTCTCTCCAAATTTTAAATTTATTCTTTTTAAAATGAAAGTATACACTAAATTAACATGCCTATTTTGAAAATGCAAGCTTGTTTTACAGCAGCATGCTCCATAGATGATAATCACTGTACAAACAGCTGCTGTAGGAGGTCAGTGAAGTCAAAGAAGAGAAAAAGTAGCCATTGATAGATGAAGTTGGGTGATCTCTAGATGCAGTTGGTTTAATGCACAAAATCTACATTACTAAGAAGACTGCATTAATAGAGACTACTGGGAACCAGTGTTTACATTTAAAAGTTGTTACACGCATAAGGGTAGGCTACTATACTCATTAGTAAGTATCTTTGATTGCACAGGTGTTTACTAAATACTTGGGAAATTTTCAACTGATGCACAACAAACACAAATATGCTTCATAACACTGAATTAAGAGATTTACTTTGTTTACTGGTTTAATTAACTTTTCAGATTAGGGCAGCCTTCAAGATTACACTGGAAACAGAGCCACTGTAAACACACATACTTTAGAGCATAAATCCTGCAGCAGAACTATCATTGTGCAAACCCATCACAACAGCAATGTCTTACTGGTGCCTTTTTGGGGTCTTAACATACAGCAGGAAGCATTTTCTATTAAGGAGCAGAAATACACACTCATCCGACTTCATATTCCTGCCAAAATAATCCAGCTATGCCACTTCACATGCTCTGCCAGCTTTTGTTGCTAGATATGTAACAGTGTCATCTACCATGCTCTACAAGTAATATATGTTAGTTAAATGGATTTTTCTTTTTCAATTATCTAGCAACATTTTGTCAATTATCTAGCAGCTCACATTGGCAAGACTTGTCATAAACTTCATAGGTCTGTCAGATTCCTATAATGATAGAACATATGTTAAGAAGACCCCCAAATCCCTTCAAAAAAAAAAAAAAAAGAAAAAGAAGAAAATCAAACATGTGGCCTAGACCAAAAGATATTTAATGCATGTACAATGAAAGGAATCTAGTGATTTTTTGAATTCACTGGTCACAATGTCACTCTCTCTTTCAAGTTCTTGCAAGTAGTTCCTTCACTTTTAAAGCTAAAAGGCCATCTTCTCTCCTATTAGCTTTTGTTTTAACACAGTCCTTTCATTTCCCCAGTAGAACAAATCTTTTTCCATAAGCCAACTGCCAAGAGAAATTTTCTTTAACTACCTGTCTCTCAAAGCCACCCAAAGCCTTGATATTTCCCTCAAGAAATGTCTGACAATTTAGAAATTTTTTTCAGATTTTGACAAGACATAATATTCCACACATTTTTCAAGTTATTCAAAATAGATTTTATAAAATATTCTAGTCAGCTTGTAAAGAAATAAGCTCTGAACTCTAAGGCACTAAACAGACATAATGCCAATTTGGTATAGGCAGTCCTAACAGTATTTTGGACGATGTTTTAAAAAGATAATATGCCATTAAGCATACCTTTGCCCCATCAGTTTTATAAAATACCTCTTTTTCTATTTTTTCAATAATAAAAATAAGAGTCATACTCAGTAATGTGATCTAGAGAAAGACAAAAAAGAATTTATAAATATAGTACTAATTTTATACCAGTGATATCCTTTGACTCTGTCTGAGTCAAAGCAACATAAAAGCGAACTTTTACATTACCTCTAATCATTCAAACAAACAATTGCCATCCCACCCACAAAACTTTGGCTATACAAAAGGAAATTAAACGTGACCTAGATAAACATGGTCAAAGCCCTTCTGATCTGTGTCTCTTCTGGTACTGCCAACAAACTGTCGTGAATTTTCTGACATATGACTACTTCATAACTCAACATAGAATACAAGACACAACACGTTAAAATAATTTAGCAAAGCAGACAGTACTTCATAAAGGTGGACTTGTGAGTAGGAAGTAATTAAAAAAAAATATTACTGGATCAATGCAGTTATGTAGACGATGTCAAATGTTCATACTCAGAGTAGAGGTAGTAAGAACGTCTGAAGAAAGAAAGGCCAACAATATTCTGCTTATTACACAGATCTCAGCAACCAGCCTCAGCAGCTCAGAGCAGAGGGTCAATAAAAGCTGCTTTAGACTCCTTCCCAAGGAATTTTAGTGCGGCCAAAGAGAGATGCCCAGGTAGGAAAGCCTTGTTAGTCATTCATCTGCATTCTCTATGAGGAGAATAAAATACAAGAAATATCACAGCAGTTTTTCTAGCTGGGATAAAATATTTGGGATTTTCACATGCTGTACTGCAATCTTTTTAGTTTGTCTTTATTAAACTGACTTTTTCATATATTCAGGAATCACTACTCTAAGACAATACTGTAGCAATACAATGAAATGCTTTAGTAGGGGTCAACACAGTACTCAACACAGTAATTAGCAGATGATCTTAAATTTCAGTCATTATAAATATATATGTTTTAAAATTATTATCATAGCAAGCAATGTTAGATTTGATGTTCAGTGTTCTTTCCTTCAAGAAGGAGAAATTATTTCATAAAGGTCTGATCAAAGTGAGCTCTTAATTTCTTATATTCAAACAATTCTTTTGATACCATATAAGCACAAAATTCATACACTGGAAAACTGAAAAATTATATATTGCAGGTACATATCATGATTTCCTCCCTCCAGTAGGTGTCTATAATGTAGAAATTTTTCCTTTGTTTTTTTATGTTAACATTGGGTTGACTCTTACTTTAAAATATAAGTTACTGCAGAGATATTTAGTGGTATGCTGTCTTAGACCCAGCTAGAGCTTAGGTACTCATAGAGTTTTGCAAACCTGGACACAGATAAACAAACAGAGTGACCTCATTGCAGGGATATTTTAACTAAGTCTTAGTGCCTCAATATAAAAAAGGACCTGTAGGCTGAAAATATTAAAAATAAACATTATTTATCTCCACATTAATTGATACCTAAATAACTATCTCTATGTACTTTGATAATTGAGTTGCAATTTTTTAGCTGAAAAATATTATCAGTATATATGGGACTAACCATACAGATTTTTACCTGTAGAAAATGATAGTTTAATAAATTGCCTCAGACAGAGCTAGATTAATCAACTCCATCACTCCAATTAATTATACAGCAATTACTTTCTGATGTTTTAAATGTCTTCTGATTACGTCTTACTCAGTAATTCTCAAAGTGTCTACATCTTATTATTATTTCCGATGTTATAACAAAAATTGCTGATTGTTTCTTACTAACATAACTTTTTCATGCTCTAAAGACTTAATCATCCATTTTATCAGTTCTTTGGTAATGGTTCTAAACATTCACAAAGTGGCAAAGATTAGCTTAGCTGGTTAGAGCATGGTGCTAATAATGCTAAGGTCACAGGCTTGATCCCTGTAGAAGCCATTCACTTCAGAGCTGGACTCAATGATCCCTTCCAACTCAGAATACTTTGTGACTCTTGAATTTTTAACTGAATAAATCAAAAAATTTGGATTGTGAATAATTTTTTTCCACACAGCCTAGAGAAAACGGCAACATATGAAAAACTTTTTACTATCTGTGGAAGGTCATGTAAATATGATGCCATTTACCAGGAAGCTTTTTACTATTATTTTTACAGGTCTGTAAGCTTTTTGAGATCCAGAGGTCCTAAACTTTCAACCACTTTCTCATAATAAAAGGGAACTGAAAAGAAATTCGAAGTAGGTCAATAAGCAGAAATTAAACACTTTAGAAGGGGAAAATTTTATTCTCAACTATATCTAGAGTCCAGATAAATGGAAGGGAGGCTTTCTAGAAGATACTACGGGTTTAAGAACTCACCTAAGTTCAATTGGCTCTAAATGGTTTTAAACGCAAACTTACTATTTGATATGTGCCTCCATGTTGACCATCAATGGGCTAACCAGGTCTGTAAGGAACTGATGAACACACTGGGACTCCATCCGAAGCAGTCAAAAAGGTTGTTTACAAACTTCAGATGAAACGAAAAGGCAGGGAACATTGATCAGAAAACGTAATGAGAGGATCAATTCCAGTGCATTGTTTTCCAGCAGAGGTGACACTTCCACTGTGGTTTCACATGACAGTGCTGATTTTGCTCATGGGTGAGTATTCTGAGGCCTTTTCCAAAAGGGAAGTACCCAGTAGCGAACTCTTATTTCTAAGAAGGAAGTAGGAGCATTTAGGATAAGACTTTTGGGTCAGCTAATGTTATGATCGAATGAATAAGAAAGATGAAAAAACCAAATTACATACTGACTGCCACATACATGCAGTTTGAAATTGGACTTTTTAACCTTGCATTCCACAACTAAACCCTTAGATTTTAGCAAATAAACTTTAGATCATAAATTCTTAGACATTTTGGAGTGCAAGTTCTAGATAAGCCCTTGAACAACCTGATCCAATTAGACCTGCTTTGAGCAGAGAGGGCTGGTCTAGATGACCTGTTAAGGTTCCTTCCAACCTAAATTATCCTTTGGGTCTCTGATACTTCAAGCAGGAAATGTTCATTTGATCTGTGTTTATAAAGCTCCTAGTGTCTGAGACCTTTGGGTATTATCACAGGAAAAATAAATAATAATCACTAACTGCCAATTTGTTCATATGGTTGATACAATATAAAGCAATACAAGGAATGGTTTGGTCAGCCTCAGATTATTTACTGATTCTAAAATTACTTCTTTTTTTTTAAGGATATCACTTATTTTCCTGAATTCAATAGTATATTAGACCCACAAGAAACTAAAAAAAAAAGTACACAAATATCGTCTGTAATCTATTGCAAATCCACGGCTCTCTAGTCCATATTTTAAAGAAGGCTTCTTAATGGTTGGCAGCTGAAGCCACTGAAAAACATAAGCAAGCCTTTCTGATGAGATGAAGTTACTTAACTAGTAACCAGAGTTCGCATTATAAAACAACACACATAGAAGGTATTTACAACTTCCATTGAGGATGTGCAAACCGGAAAAAGAAAATTTAGCTCAAGACTGTAATTTTATTATTTCTGCAGTGCTAACAACTATTGAAGGTTATTGTAAGCGGAAAGACATGTCTGAATACTGATAAGGAGGATGATGGGTCAACTCCTGAGCCTTGCACAGTGGACCTTTAAAATTGTTCAATTAGCCTCATGAAGATTTCTACAGCATGGAATGCAGTGCCAAGGAGACAACAAAGCAAACACAGTGGCTTTAATCTGTGCCTTCTCAATATCAGGGAAACAAGCACAGCCAGAAAATGTGTTGCCTGCAGGAACCACCCACTGGGGCTATACATAGGCAGCATGAGATTTAGTGTTATCAGAAATCACAACATATACAATAAATGGTAAAATCTGTACCTACTTGGATTTTACAATTAAGTGTATACCTCTGCTTTACTGCTATTTTTCTTATGTCAAATTTCAAGGACTTCCGATGATAATAAAAAGCCTTCCCACTGACATATACGAAAGATAAGCAGTGTGTTTGTGACCCTGTTGCCTGGAAATAGTAGGTCCAGAAATAGTTGGCTCTAAACTTTAAATAAAATTACAGAACTCTTTCAACCTTTCTACTCTTACTGTGTAAATGTGAAAGTATTGTAAATCTTGTTGACAGTTATTGCCATATCTATTGGCACATATTCAGCAGCAGTTTGAGAAGTGTTGTGCAGCATAGCTAGTGCCCATTACCTGTCTCCCTATATTTTCTTACAATTTATTTTCACCACAGCAGGCAGCACCTCACAATGCCATTAATTTGTTGGGCAGCTCATACTTTCCAACACAAACTACTTTACAATGTGCTCTTATAAACAACCTGGTGGTTTACTGGCAATGCTTAAGAGTGTCAGGAGGGAGGCTACGATTTAAAGGCAGTAGGTGAAAAATAGAGCAGGTCACAGAGATGACATGGTTTGACCAAACCTCCTCTCCTGTAATTTTACTATCGTCAGCACAAGTGCACAAAATTGTCAGACTTACACTTGGTTTCTGTAAATATTCAACTGAAACAATGCTACTACCAAACAGTGCTTTTTGTTGGTGTGCTTGGATACATGCTTTTGCTACACAGTATTCTGCTAATAGCATATTTGCCAGCAGTCCACAGGTGCTAGAAAACAAATGGAGAAAGAGGAAAAAAAAGAAATCTTTAAATTGATTTTAACAGCAAGTAAGAAAAAATCCCACCCAAATCCCTCTCTTCTTGCGGAGTAATTAGGCACTAGTCAAATACTTGCATGACTCCAATATGTATTGATAGATACACATATTTGTCTGCTTTGGTTAGTACAAGTCCTAGCAGAAAGGAAAAAATCCACCACTAACAGAAAAAAACCAGCTTTTTTAATATAACAAACTGAATCTGACTATTTTGCTTTATTATATGCTCCTTTTTTCTACATCTCTCTGTTTCATACACAAACACTAATAATTCTCTCTTGTAAACTCTACTTCTACCTCTAGTAAGTAATGCAAATGTATATACACATAACCTGAGGTCTTACCAGGTTCTTCACATCACCAACATTTTTAGAATATTTTACATATTTTTTTATCAGTAATACTACTGTGTGCTGAAGCTGTCTCTCCTGTTGTTACTCAAAATTAAATTGCTGTCAATCTGACACCTTTTGCAGACACTCAAGGAACTTGAAATTTTCTATTAACAAGTAATAGAAAGCTAGAATGGATCAGAGAATATGATTACGTGTTATAGCAGCCAAAATGATCTGCTAGGCTATTCTATTTTTATTTCTGTATCTTTAATCTAAAGATTCTGGCACCTGGGGCAGGGTTAAATGAGCAAACAATCTGAGTAATATGCTATCAGTATTCCTATGGAATACTTGTCTGCCATTACACAAATTGAATATTGTAAAATGGTGATTGCAGCTTTTTGTACAAAGGTCAAAAAACAAAAACATATTTTTGGAATCAAAAAATGTTACTATAAATCTAAGCCATATATGCATGTATCAAGTCATTCACTTGTAAAGAGAGCCTGAAGGAGTTAAAACCTGTCTCAGTCTTAAATTCATCCAACCTTTCTACTTCAGTTTATACATTTTCCAAGTGCTTGCAATGTTTTCTAATAACAGGCCAATTCCTTAACTCACATAGGAATCTAAATTACAATAATCATATGTATTGCTTTCCCTGAGAAAGGAAACACCTGTTGTAGTTGGTTAATTGCTGACTTTTTGTAAGCTTTTGGAAGAAGAGTAACATTTACAAATAATTTATATCTGAAAAATTTCAGAAGCAGAGGAACACATGAATTTTAAAACTGATAGGAAACTCAAAACCTGTGTTGAGATAATAACAGATGTTTTAACTTTGTTAATTAAAGAAAAACTCTGTATCAAAGTACCATAATAGGATATGGCTATTATATAACTAACATGGGGCTACTTTCTGTTCTGTTTCACTTCTGCAATAATTGTTACTTATGCAACTACACAGCAGTAGGGGAAAAAAAAAGCTCTACAAAAAACATGAGAATGAAAAAAAAATGTATGTGTACTTAAATCAATATATAGTGTAGAAAACACATCCAATGAGGAATTTAAAAAATTCATTCGCTTGTTTCTATGGAGTTCTTGGTGAAGTACAGAAAAAGGCATGTGATTACAAACCCCAAAATGTCAATTAAACCCATATTTTTAAAAATACACACACACATTACTATTATTATTAATTAGTATTTTAATCTGAGACTTGTTAATTTTTTCTAGTTGCATTTCAACATATAAAAGATGTGAAATTCTGCCCTAAGCCATGGTACTTTATTATTCATTCATAAAAATCTGGTCACAGTGGAATTGCCCTCAAAAGGAGTTATGCCCTGTGCTAATGCTCTTGTACAAATATCTATATTTAATGCATGGCATGGTAAATTTTAAATAACAGCTACTCATCTGCTATATCTGCTGTTGTGCCACTAAGCCGGACATGGTAGTTGAAATATGGTAGCAAAGGTATTGTCAGAGCAAGACCAATGTGGAGGAAAGACTCAAGGAAACAGTTCAGGAAAAGCAAACTAACTTCTCCTATCATGTACAATTGAGATGGTTATTACAGAGCTTCACATCCTGCAAGGTGTATTTTCAAACAAAAATGAAGTCTTCATACAGATAAATAGCAGCAAAACTGTTGCCTTCAATACTAGAAATGGGGAAAAAAACTAAAAAAAAAAAGGAAAAAAAAAGGAAAAAAGGAAAAAGAAAAGAAAAAATAAAATGAAAAAAGCCTTGGTAAGCTGATTGGTTTTGTTACAACAAAAAATGTTATTTGCTACTAATTCTGCAGTGTGTGTGTGTGTGTGTGTGTGTGTGTAGGAGGAAATCAAAATATCTAGTTATTGCATTGACATCCCTCATCATTTACATCTTAACTAAGTAAGTGCTCATTTATCTGGGTTATTGAGGTGAAAGACTCATGAAGGGTTCCCAGCAAAGCCAGGTTAAGCACTGGGAGTACTGTGCAACAGTACTGTGCAGACACCTGTGCTGAGGTATGTGCCATAGGCCCTGCACAAGGTGTACATTAGGGCATATCCCTTTTCCAGGTCAGCCAGACTCAGGCTAAATTTACCTTGAACACTGCAGAGGAGCCTGAGCTGCTCTAAGTAGCTGGCTGAATACAAGACACGAGGTGATGTTTCCACTATTTAGCAGTCAAGGTGAGCCCAAGCAGAATACTGCAGTAATGCTGTCGGCACAGGACTTGGTGTGATAATTTGGATGCTATGCTGTAGGTGTACCCTGAAACAATAAGTAACTTCCTACTTCTTGTTGCTACTTAACACGCCATACCTCCCACCCTCACCTCTCTGTACAAACCAATTTACCGAGACTTTTTTTTTTATACAATAGCTAGAGTTAATTTCACCTACTGCATTTAATGTCATAGGAGTTATACATGTAAATCCCTGTACTTAGAGATAAGATATTCTTTTATGCCATTTTAATCAATCTTTGTCATGGGTATGTTACTTAATAGCTCTGTCTTCCTATAGAAAATGAGCAACTTAAGGGAAATGAAACTTTTCAAAGATACATTTTCCTTCTGGCAGACTGTGAAATACACCATAATTATCCTCTTTCGATGAATAACGTTTGAAAGAAAATGAACATTCTGTGCACCAAAAGGTATAATACAATGACAATCTCAACGGCCTTGTAAATAAAAGGAAATTGTTTTTCTACTATGATCTATATTGCACAGAAACATATATACATGCTTTATAAATATAAAACCAAATCAGACTATCAAGCCACTTTTCATGGTCCTACTACTTTCTGATAAAAATAAACTCAGTATTTCATAGCTGAAAGGAATTGTATTTGTATTTCTAAAAGATTCAAACTGTATTATGAATTATGGACTGCATCCCACACTCTGATGGAACTACTTGTACGAGTAAGGCTTGGGCTAAACACAGCATCTTTTTAGAGAAAAAGATAAAGGCACCCTAAAGCTTTACGGCTGGGGATGGGTGGGTGGAGGGTGGTGGGGGTGGAAGAGAAGACAGGAAAAGGCCTTTTTAATAGCATAATCAAATCATGACATTCCAGCCCACATTCTCCTATTATGAAACCTGTACTATCTTTACCAGCTTGGTAAAGTAAATATTTGAACACAGATCTTACAAACTAATGGTGCAATGCACAATTTAACTAAATGGTTAGGACAAAGTGCCACTTAGCCCTTTTTCATATCTAAATATGTCGTTCCAGTAAATATGAGCATGCAGCAAAAGTAAGGAGCCAAGAAGGCTACACAGTCTTCAGTAGCTAATATGGGACAAAGACATTTGAATACCAACCTTTCCGTCACATAGTCTGCCTAAATCCAAGTTTTGAGTAAGGAAAATTACCTCTCTACCAAGAAGAAACTTGTTAATGTGAGAAAACTGTGATGTTTATGTCTTACCTCCTTTGTTTTTTCTTTTTCTTCTTCTTGTCCCCTCCCACCCCACCACCCCTCCTGCCCCAAAAACACTGCCTCCAAAGAGATAAGATACTGCTCATTGGTGGTTACACATATCACATTATGGAGCGTTCTGTTCCACAGTTTCTAGAGGAACCAACAAAAACCTGGAAACTAATATCTATCAGTAGAAGGAACTTCTCAGTTTCATCCTGCCTTATAGAAGTCCTTCCACTGGGAGAAATCAGGAAAGCTTCCTTGCCCTTGTTGAACCTGCAATCTCAGCAAAGCTAGAGATCAGCACATCACATACTGATGAGTTACGCCACTCTGCTACCCACAGCGAGACAGCAGCTCCCACTGCCTGCTGAGTTCTTGCTTCAGACAGTGGCCACTTACTGCTGTCCAGCAGATAGAAGAGGCCAGTGTACACTGGCTGGGGGCTGCAACACAAAGGCACACAAAGGAAATGGGATATTCAGTGTGTCATTCGGATGTTTAAAAGGTGACAAAATAATGCAGTCCAAACTTAAAACAGGGCAAAATACAACACCATTGAATACTACCCTGTTTCCCAACCCTGCTTATACTATAATATCTCTAACAGGTGTTTCCCTACTCTAGTGCCCAGCACTTGGAAACTACACTCCAAGCAGGGCTTGCACATACTGGAAAGACAGATCCTCTGCCACAGTCCTTTCTGCTCAGTAGATTGGTGATTACAGAGCTCATGGAAGACATGGGACACATCAGCACCAGATCCACAGAAGAGAACACAGTTCAGCTCAAGTCTTATCTGGCAGAGTGACGCCCAATTCCCAGTCCTGCTCCAAGGACTGTTCAAGTACTTGATGAACTGTTACCATGTGCAGAACATACAGAAATTCCTCTCACCATCCAGTCAGGAGGAAGTGAGGTGTCTACTCCAGCCTATTCCTTAAGTTCCACTTAACTGGAGTGGGAGTTACCTCCAGTGAGCATTTTATTTTTCCTACCTGAGATGCTTATTTGAATGCAGGATAAACACTTTTGTTCAGGTGGCTCTATCTACTGGCTATAGGGTTGATTTTCAGACACTGAAGTTAATGTCACCCTAACCTTAACAGCCCTTAGAAGAATTTCATTTACTGTAAACAACACACTCACATAATTGTAACAAAAAATTCTACACAGAAATATGTGACCTTTAGCTTAAAGCTTCATTTTATGTTGTAATATGTTCAGAATAGCTATGGCACATACTTTGACAGGAAAAAAAAGTATTGTTTGAATAAATTTAGAAAAATTTTTTCTAATGTTTAGACTAAAGTTAAAAGTTTAATGCCTTAACATAGACTAGCTATGAAATAAATCTAATTAGCTATTTTTCTCTGAGGTAATGTCTTAATGTCTATGTTGTTGAAAGCTGTCTAAACAAGACAAAAAATAAGGGCTATTACCCTATCTAGCCATGACATTATCAACATAGCATTTAATAAAAATATTATTATAGAGAGTCCATTATACATGCCTTGTTCCATGTCAAAAATAACCTGAAGTCTACCAATAGTGAATATACACTTCGTCTATTTAATGTATATAATACATATATTGTGTATATAGAACACAGTTTCTAACTTTTTCAACAAGGAAAGGTGACCTGGCCAGAGTGTAGTTTATGAGAGACCTCCATAAATCAAATAAGCCTGCTAGCCCACGAAGTCATAAGTTGTTTAGAGAACATGTCAGGAATCCCCTTGCTATAGGGAAGCGGAATTTGACACCTAATAAGAAAGGTATCTTGTATTCTCTTAATATATAGATATTTTGAAGTGTTTTAAGGCCTTCACAGTCTCTACATGCTTTTAACTGCTTTTAACTCCAGGGAACTGCCTGCATATACACATTATTCTACATCTAAAACTTCTGCATTTCCATTCAGAAAGTCATAATGCAGTTATTAACAGAGATTTCCACACAGAGGTATTGAATCACATTAGTAAACTTGGTTTAGGCCTGAGTGCTCTGACATGAACGCACATTGTCTTGAACTAGTCTAGGGGTATGTCACAGAGTGACAGCGCACTGCAGCTCTTAACAAGATGCGCAGATCAACCTGGTAAGTACTCAGTTAAGTATCAGTGTGCCTGGTGATGTACAAAATAAATATGAAGAAAGTATTGCACTGAAATATTTATATCTAAAGGTTTCACCCATTAATAGTTCATAGATATTATCTTCAGGAATGAGTCCATTGAGGCGACTGGAACTACTTGTGCAAAAACAAGTTACCTTTGCAATAAAGTCTTAAGAGACTTTGAAAGAGATTCCATTTCACGACAAGGCTCTAACTGAACTTCAGCAATGAAAGCAAATCAAAGTATAACAATATCCACCCCAAAGGAACCCTAGTTCATTTAGCAAAAAGTTTAATGAAGACATTTTGAAAATATTCTTTTTTGTCACAAAAGGTTTGAAAATTTTATTTAGTACCTCTGTGAGGAAGAAAACTGTTTAACACAACATAAGTGGTATATATATTTCATGAGATAAGTTGTCATGATTCAACTTATGTTTTGGATGCAATTTCCGAACAAGTAGCTCAGTTATTTGCATTTATGTTTCTCAACTCATAGTTTACTTTCTATGAAGTATGTTCATCTTTTTAAAGCAGTAATTTGTGGCATTTATCAATATTTTTGTACATCCAAACAAAAGTCCTACCCATATAATGTTCAAGGATAGTTCACAGTAACATCTAAAACCTGTAAATGGGTTGTGGATAGGTATATCATAGCTATGTACGTCCTAGAAGATTTTAAACAAAACAACAAATGGAAACATTGCAAGTGTCAGATTCATAAAGTCAAAATACTAATTAAGTCATCTACTTTCACAAATTGTCACATAAATCTGCAGTTACAGTTGTTCTAAATGCACTGACCTTGTACAAAAGAAATTGTACTGATAAATTAGAAATTAAAATTAAATTAGATTTAAAAAAACCACCTGCTTTTTACCCTAATAACATTTGATGAAATACCCTCTCCATTTCTGCACAGAAGCTGAATGAAAGCAGTAGTATTTTTTTCCATTAACAAAGATTATGATAGCATTTAGTACAGTACAGGTAAACGTGGGGTTTTTTCCCCAGTTAGTTATAAGATAATCAGAGAAATATATTTTCATATATGTTTTATATGAAAATATTAAAGCCAGTTACTAGTTAAATAGAAATACAATACACACAGACACACACACACCTATATGCCCTAAGTGCCTGATGTTGCTCTTTAGCATACATTCACAAACTCCTAATGAGATAAGCAGGGAATGTTTTTAAATACTGCACATTTTAAATTGCTACATTTCAATATATTGTTTTTTTCAGACTACTTGCACATAATCGGATTGTTTTCCAAGCAGACGTCCATTTGATTACTTAAAGTGCAAATTGTGGTCTGGCTATTGAGTATGAAGAGGTGGATAATGGGAAGGGCAAAGAAAATACAAGCCTTTTTGCATCAAGAGGTGGAAATGGTAAATAGGGAAAAAAAACAAACAAACAAAAAAAAAGAGGGGAGTAGGCTCAGAGGAATATACCTTCCCTCCATCGTACAGATATACAAGAAAGAAAAAATGATTTGGCAGAAATTTACGCTTTTTCCTGCAGTGATGAACATGTTGTCCTGTACCTGGCTTGTTAGGTGATACATACAAGAGGGGGAGGACAGCAGGACCTCACAGAGGTTTTTTTGGAAGTTTGCAAAGTCCTCCCAGGGCTGTTCTGAGAGGAGCAGTGCAATATGCTCAGGGGCAATGAACTACCCAGAGTAAGGAGACAGCTTCCACCAGTCTATTTAAGAACCCTATTTATGGACTTGGAGTACTAAGCTTCAATTCAGGTATTTATGGTCAACTTACAAAACCATAAAAATAGAGACAACAATTGATACACAGTTAAAAAGACCTCCCACAGTTGCATTGCAATTTAAAAAGTCTAAAACTAAATGTGCATGACACCAAGAAAACCCATATAAAATGGTTAGATTGTAAAAAAAACAACTCCACACAAAATCCAACAACAAAACCTGATGTGTATATATATATATATAAAAAAATACATATCCACAGGAAAACATGGTGTTTGATTACTGTCTCCTAGAAAGTGCAATGTTTAGTTGTCAAGTGATTAGATGCTTTATTTGAATATAACATGAACTACACGGATATTTATTCAGAAAAAGTTAAGAAACAAACAGAAGTTAATAGGCAGGTACGTATTTATCACGGTTCTCAATACAGCAATACCTATTTCTGCAGCAGGCATTAATAGTTTGTCAAATGTTTTTTTCCAGCTAAAAAGTACAATGTGCCAAAAGTACAATGTCCCTAAGAAAATAATCAGCCAGTGAAGAACTCATAACACTTTAGAACTGACGGACAGTCAGTTATTTCCACAGTGAGTAGATTCAGATTTATCAAACCTATTTGGGAAGCCTAGCCATAAAATTGGTTGAATCCCATTATTCATCAATAATCTTGAATTCTGAGATGAAGAAGCACACTCAGCCTGAGAACCTATCTTAGCTAGCCAAGTGACTGTTCTTTGCAGTATAAAATAGGAGTGAATCCATAGAGCAAATCAGTTAGTCCTCAAATATTCTCACCACCTTCATTTTGGAGTTTTACTTTGAGTTGTTTTAACTTGATTCCATGGACTGAACATCCATTTGCAGTCAGAGCATGTACACACCCTCTTCCTACCTCCATTTAAAAGGAATCCAGTTTGCATGCTCAAGACTGCTCAGTGTTGCAAACTGGAACACAGTAAATATGGACAACTCTGAAACCCAAGAAGCATCCTCCTGTTTTGCACTAAAATGTTACTGTAGATGCAAACAATAATACTATCAATGTACTCAGTGATGAGAAAAGTGCTCTAGTTTATGATATTGAGAAGTCAATCTCTGCCCTAAAATTGCCTTTTGGATGAAGCTACTTTCCATCCATGGTGCATATAAAGTGATTAGAAACAAAGTCATGAGAGTAGCTTTTCTAAATTAAGGTTCTTAATGTCTCTTTTACGAACATTTCAACAGATAATGTAGGAACTCCATTCAGCCTTTAATATTTTTATTATAATTTTATTTTATCCTGAAAATGGAGTATAGCAATGCCCTTTTAATACACCAAATATAGTCAGTAGATTGAAATCACTGTTACACATGTATCAAAGACATACATAACTCCAATACTTAAAGAAGTGATAATGTCTGTTTCCACTACCAACAAAGGATAAATGTCCTGTCTCCCCATGTTCAGAAGCAAAATAAAAGGAAAAATTTTGGTAAGCCCTTTACCCAACAGCCTTCATCCAACTCTTGAACATCAGGATATAACACAGACATTGTAGTGCATGCAGAAGCTTAGCACCTGATACGACTTCAGCTAACAGACTGTACTGGTCAGTCACACTGAGATACTGAGAACACGTAGCAAATTGCTCAAACTTACAGAAATTGAGTCCTAGTACCTATTGCAGCCTCCAAGTCATAAAAAAATACTTTATTCCTAAACTTTTGTGATCCAGACAATTTAGCTGAATTAAAACTACAACACATATTAATGAATATAACTAATGACTTAAAATACTGCTGATGAAATGTAAAAATAAGATATTAATATTAGGAATAGGATCACAATAGCATAAGACAGTTAAAGTCCTGATCTGTATTCAGTCTGAGTAAGGAGGAGAAGCAGGAAGATACTCTGAAGCAAAAGATAACATTTTCTGTACAATAAAAAGAGAAAAAACAAACAAACAAAATCCCCCAAACATTTTCAAAGTCCGGTCTGTTCATCCCTTTGGTGTGAAGAGTGATGGTTTATAATCACTAGAACTTGTGATATGCAGTGATGTGTTACAATGCATAGTATTCAGATTCTCGAAGTAGAACAGAAATTACTATTTATTATAGGCTTTGTCAAGAGTAATCACCATGAAATTCTATGAGCCTTGCCTGTGCAAGCCAGCTTCAGCTTATGTATTCAAGGATTGCATACAGCATCACAGTATAGTAACATAAAATGTATAGGCAGCTTGTACTTGTTACTCTGAAGTAATTTCCCATTGCCTCTAGCCAAAGATTGCTAGAAACAGGGCATGATTATCCTTAAGTTTTATGCACACTGACATTAAGAAGCATTATAAATGCTCAGGAAGCATTTTCCAACTCCAGAATCTCCAGGTACTTCTAGACTGAATGCCATAGTAGCAAACAGTGCCACGTGGTGTGTTTAGTCTGATTAACAGGTAACATCTGAGGCAGGTTTGCAAGTATACAGACTGTAATTGTTAGCACATCTTTGTTTATGTCTTTGTGTCAGTGCTTCCATCAGAAAAGCTAAATGCACAAAAAAGGAAATATCTAAGAACTGTCTATCCTTTTTCTTGACAAGAGGCAATACAAGATCAATTATACAACTGACTTGACTGTATTGAGCCAGATAGCCTACATCAATCTGTAAGCTTACCTTGACAAGCAAACTTCAATTCCTTGGCATCTGTGATGGTGGTTCTTTTATCTGACCTCTTCTTTTCTGTCCGACGGTGGCTACGTCTTTTCTTTGTCTCTCCCCAAAGATTTGATCCACCATGCATGCTTGGGATGTTCAGAATGGCAATTCCTTCCAGGGATATATTGATTAAATCTAGCTGAATTCCATCACACTGATTAGAAGGAGAAAAAAAAAAAAGGAAAAAAAAAAGAGAGAGAAAACAATGAGAGAGAAAGAAAAATCTGAATATTCTACCTATCAGATAGATATTTTTCTTCAGCAATTCATCATTCTCAACACTGCTAATAGTTTATTCAGTATTTACACCTAAGATATATACTTAAATTTGAAAAGGAGCTATGAGATCAGATCCTCATTCAGAGGGTTAAACACGATTGCTATTCAGCTTTTGATTTCTTAAACTTCAATACAGCTATTAACAGAAAACCCTTTATAGTACCAAAATTTTCTATATCAATAACTGGAGGGGGTTTGTTGCCTGTTCCAGCTAAATTGTCTGATGATTTTGCAATGATACTTGTCACGGTAACAACTGAGTCCCTTCTACATGAAACTGAATACAAAAGTCCCTGCAAGCAGGGAATATACAGCCTCATGGAACAGGGTCTAAGCAAGCCCTGAGAGCACAGAACACCACACAGGCATTAGTTTCAATCCAAAGGCACAACAAGCATATCAGCATAGGGCTATACCTGACTAATAACTCCTACTAGGAGGTAAGATTAGTAGAAATGGGTACAGCAAATGCTGATGCAGCTACAGCATTTCTTATCCCAGAACCTCCACCATCCAGTTCTCTTAAATACACATCATGGCCAAAGGAAAACATAGCTTATGGAGCTAAAGAAGAGGTATCAGTGACCTAAAATTTTTCCAAGACCTACTGGACACACAGAAGTAATCTTTGTGGGATAGTCCCTTCAGTGATGAAATCATGACTGCAGGGCATCTTGTGTCACCAGTATGTATTTCTCACTTCCTACAGCAAACCTGGACTTTCAGGCATTTGAAAGAGGTACATTTCTTCGCTAAATCTGGCTTCCAATTATATCTTATAAGCGACCATATTTTTCACTTCTGGAGAATGGTTCAGGGTTCTTAACTTGCCTGTTCAGTGACAAACCGCAGCATTTTCTCTGGTGGCTGAAGCCTACGACATTTGCAAATACAGTTCACCTGAGACACGTTGGATGAGATGCACCTAGCTTGATAGGATACACCTACCCTTCACTGGCTATAATTTACTCAAACTAAGTCCTCCTCTCTACCAACATTGTTTTAGGATCATAGGAAGCTCCTAACTCACAAAAAATTGTAGAAGAATACTGAAGAATCTCCACAGAATAAAAAAAAGACCCAACTTCACATTACTACAGTGGAACCTGCAGGTGGAAGGCAAAGCATTCAGTTCTACTGATTAGTTCACTGAATCAGGATTCATATACATGCACCTTGTCTAGAATTAGATTAGCTTCATTCCTCTCAACAAAGATAGAGTATATAGATATCCTGGTCAGTCACATGCACCACAGTGTAGAGCAGGGTATTTTTTTAAGCATTAGATCCTACTCCTGCAATGTTTTTCTGCAAGCTAGTAAAGGATCTAGTCATCCATTGAAAACTGATTAAGGGTATTATTTGGTAATTCCAATATGTAATAATCAGGAAGAAAACTGGAAAAATAATTAACCATGCTTCAGTAATAGTCCACTGACATCTTGCAGCTTGCTGCTCTGTGGGTCACTGGCACTTCTTCCTCTCTGCCTAAACCTTTATCGCAGCTTTGAAGAAGAAAAGCAAAGTACAACTCAAAAATAGCTGTGAATAATTATTTGTTTACTCTGAAACTTTCTGAGATCACAAAACAGAACTGTATTATAATGCACACACATCTTCTTAATTCTTCTAAGAGCATAAATCTGGAGAAAGAACTATTTCAACACTAAGATTTCCATTTCATACTTGCTCTTCAAGAATTAAATTTTAAACCTGTGGATCATATTCATACACGGAAACCTTTAAAGTCAAAAGACATATCTGAAAGTGAGTTGGCAGTTGTGGCAACTACTGTAATTGAAAGTGTAACTTTTTAATCACACTTTTCTTACAAGAAAAAAGGTATAGATCTTTACTGTGATTTCTGGAAGCAAATTTGTGGTTGCCCCCTATATTTCATATGTATTAAATACTAGGATGTTTTATTTTGCTAAAAATTCTGGTCATGTGTATGCTCACTTACTGCTATACATTCTAGATAAACAGATATTAATTTCATAATTAAAAGTAATCTTGTGTAAATACCCTGCAGGCCTCAATGAATCAAACACATACTGTGTGTCAGGCCTCCCACTGTCTTCAAGTGGAATGTACTGGCTGGATAATTAGATAGTACATATTTTTTAACCTTATTTGCATGCATATTATATCTTTTGCACATTGACAAGCAGCAGTAACAACAAAAGTCAGATTACCACAGGGAATTCCCACAAAGAAGTCTTCATTTCTTATAATTTGCAGCCTAAATTAAAATAATTTGATCTTTGACAAGGATGAAATGTCAAGCAGAAGGGGGTCCTCTACAAGCCACGGCCTGTGGCTTCTGAAATCTGCCTAATTTATGTCAGTCACTTCTTAATACATATTTAAGTATTACACGAGAAAGATGATAAATATGCAATCTGACACCTTTGGTATTTCCCTGCTGTTAATTTATAAAGGTCTGGCGTCCCCCAAACTGACTGGAATTATTTAAATAAAAGAAGAATTGTGAAATAGGATGGCACGGGGTCTAGCTTCCATTTTCACTCAATATTGAGCACAGCAGGTAGTACACTAAGACAATTATGTGATGAGGCCTCAGAGTCCCAGAGTGATGAGCAACTTTCTGAATTAGGAAAGAAGCCTTTCTTTTGTTCATAAACAGACAAGAAGTTTGCACTACAGGTAGCTCTGTTTTCTCCTAACACATTCATATACTACAACAACAAAACACAGATGTGTTCTGCTCCTTTTGGTTTCGTTTTTTTTTTTTTTTTTTAAATTTCAAATAATGCAATGATGCTGTTAAAAATAAAAGCATCCTTTTAAAATGTGGTGCATGCCTACCTAGATCAGAAAGAAAATCCATTTCTTTTAGTTCTTTTTTGCCTTCTTTCCTGGCCTCAGTCACTTTTTCGGTATTATTATTTACACTTTATTTATTATGTCAAACATTTTCAGATCATCTCTAAGTTGAGAATATCCGTATCTATGCTTGAAAAGAGCTGAGATGTGTAACCAAGGGCAATATAATGCCAGAGTATGGGAAAGCTTTAAACTCCTTTCCCTCACCCATTAATACCAGGTGGTATAGAAGGGTTACACTGGTCTGACGATGCTTTTACGGTGTTGCAGGTATGGTTCACGCCATCCCCGCTTACACTTCATCTCTACTTACTCTCATTAAATACCTTTCACATACCCTTCTTTTATACTGAAGTGGAAATAAAGTGCAAGTTCTTTAAACTGTAAAATAATCAATCTTGTTTACTGACACATTATTATTAAAAATAAATACTTAATTTTGCCCTAGTTTGTTTGGGGTTTTTTCCATTTTAGTTTCTTTCCCTTTAGAACCTATGTTTCTCTCCTCAACTTCTTGGATCCCAGTTTGGAAACAAAAACACATCTTATTCTGGATAACATAAGGATTGTGTCCAACTTTGTTCTGCATTTCACACTCACACAGAAGAAAACATGCACAACATGAGTCAAGAATGTATATCAGGAAAACTGATCTTAATTAGGTTAGAAATCAAATATAGGGTTGAACAAATATTTGCCCATAGAATGTTTGATCACCACCTCAAAGCTCAGAGATACACAACCTTAATCTTCCCAGGCCTTGTTAATTCAAAATTTGGCTGTATAGCAAACACACTCTTTGTGCATTTTATTGAGTGAAATATGGTCTCATACATCAAGCTCTCATTTACAGTGACATCCCCAAGTAAGGGGCAGCAGGTTAAAAATTAGATTAAAATAGTGCTACCTCCAAATGTTGATAATGTTCAAACAAGCATATTGACATGCATTGTGATTTACTCATTGTAAATAAATTTTCAAATAACTACCTCCTAACACTTCCTGTAAACTTTTGGAAACTATGCTTTTTGTTCCTAATTGTAGGACTAATGATAATGACCAGGATAAATGAAGTGAATATTAACAAACATGTCTCATATGCTGGCAATGTAACACTATATTGGTAATAATAGTTATTGACATGAATTGATAATAACTATACAACTGGTATCAGCTCTACCACAAACTTGTATACCTACTTGTTTGCTTTGGGATGTCAACATTTAATCACCCTTTCAATGGGTACAATTATATAAGTTCACATTTTAGTATGTATCAGGATATGTATGATTTTCACCAGATATTAATATTTTATTGAGAAAGCCTCCTCTTCAATTTGAATTTAATCAAAAGGTACATTTAACTTGCAGTATATTCAAATCTAATCAAACTAGTAAGCATTTCTTCCAATAACTAATGAAATATTTTTCACACTATGTTTCCCTGAATTCATGTTTGCAAAGCACTGTCTTGGGAAGCAAGGAGGATTTTTTTTTTTTCCTGGGGTTTCTGGTTGATGTTTTGTTCTGTTTTTGTCATATTTTAATCCAACTTGTGAGGAGCACGTTTCCATTTTAAGAAGAAACATAACAGCATAACAGGCAAATCTGGCACTGCAGGTCTTACAGTTTCAGTCTCAGTACTCTTTGCTACTGTTCTGCTACCAGATTCATGGTCCCCTCAGATCATTTCAGACTTCACCTCTCAGGAGGCTTTCACCAGATTCTCACAGTTCTCATCATACCTCTCCAAGTGCCTCATGCTACTAAACAAATACTCCATTGACACGTGCAGTTCCTCATTACTATTGGAAAGGAAAAGCACCACAATCCTCTTGAGAAATGATTTCATTATTTAACTTAAATTCTCAAGTTTGTACCTTCACTCATTTCACATTTTGCATGTACTTATTTACAAACACCAATCCTCCAAAGAGTTTATGTAATATAGCCACTTATTCTATCAGCCATCAAAGTGGCAGTGACACATTATTTTAAATTCCCATTTTGTCTGTAACTATCCTGTGTCTTTTCAGTTAATGTTCAATGTACAATGGAAAGATGACCCCTTGAGCAGAGAGAAAAACGATTTAATGAAGGGGAATGATTCAAAAAAATACATATATTCTTTAACCTTTATTCAGGAAACTAAGTACAATTTTAGGGAATTGAGTTTTAAAGGTTATAAAATCTTGGGACCTGGAAATAATAAGATTTTTTTTTTTTTATTTTAATCCTGCAGCAGCTCTCACTCCCTCCAACAGTCTTTCATTTTTCCATCTGACCTAGCCACACTCCCTATTGATTTCTAATGCTATACTTCACCTCTTGACCTTGTCTACTGTATTAAGACTTCACTAATCATCAAACTGAACTTTGTTCCAGTGTTCAGGGCTGCACTACAAATAGACACGATAAAAATAATATTTTGGAATATAGGGTCGAAAGGATGTGCACTCCTTTGCCTTGCTGGATTCAGGCACTCTGCACCCTTGTTCCCTGCATTTCAGCCAAACTAGTGACATTTCAAGGATAAAGGCAACAATTAGTTTCTTACTTCTATTTCTACAGATTCATGCAGCTTCTTACAGGTGGCTGAGAAAGTTTCCGAAGTGCCAAATTCAAAATACCAAAATTTGTTCTTCATTCTGAAACAAGAAAAAAAAAAAGGAAAAAAGAAAGATCTTATTCACTATCAATGTGTGACAAAAGTGATCATCCTGTCTTCCATTATAAGTAATGGCAAAGGCTTGGGAACATGTGACATCCCATTTTAAATAGATGAGCTCATAATTTTCAAAGCTTAAATGTTGGTGTCAAGTTGTATGATATCCCCTAAAGGGATAACAGGAATGTGTTGAACTGACAGGTTCAAATGTACCTTTGACTTTTCTTTTCCAGTGACTATCAGAATATTTTTTATCACTTAACCAGTGACATGCCTCAGAAAAATGTATCGATTTTATTTTATGCCTTACACCTACAATATGATTTTTGATTCACAGTTAACATCTCTATCCTGCAGAGCAGTAGAATGTGCAAGGCCAATCCCATCCTGAAGAAGAGCTAAGACAAAAATGTAGCTTGCCTTAAGTTAGATAAAAGTAAAGGCAAATGCTCACTGTGCATGATGACAGATGAGTTATTAGAAGAAAATAAAAATTCCAGATCTAATAATCTTTAGATATTTTGCAGTAGAAGAGCTGTATTATCAGGTAATTCGCTCATAGAGACATTTTAAATGGGCAGTGAGACCTGCATCTTTAAGACCATTAACAGTTTCTACAGGAAAATAAAACTGGATTTAATGCTAGTAAATTGCTGAGTTTATCATGACAGCAGGCAGAATTTACACTTCTTTTCTTCTTAAATACATAAAGACTGCACTTCTGTTTTACCAGATTTACTGCATACTGTTAAATACAATCAAGACGCAAATAGCACCATTTCAAATATGTGTACTTTTTTTTAAGTCTCATGAGTAATTATTATTTCGTAACCAAGGAAAAAAAAGAAACTAAAAAAGAACAACAACAACAAAAGACACTGAATTAGAATTCATTATTTACACTTAGGAATCAGATATGAACTCAGTTTCTCCAATTGTATAAACTATTCTCTGACACAGGCACAGCACAGCGTGCTTGTAAATCGAAAATGACTGAGTCTGCATGACCGAGAAGTGCATAAGAGTGAAACACAGATGTAGATGATTGTAAAACATGTCAGCAAAAGCACAAACCCTACCTGGTACTTATTTCAAATTACACACATAAGTCTGCTCAGTGGATCTTAAAGTCTACTTAATGACTCTTAGAATTACAAAGTGAGAAGGGGCATTATTGTACTGGCCAGTTCCAGAAACCTGCTGGCACAAGAGCCAGTAATTCCCGGTGCAGTATGAGAAGGGTGTAAGGATGTCCAACCTGGCAGCCTACACAAAGTGGGGAGAGAAGAATAAGGAAGCGAACCATCTCTAATGAAAAAAGTTACAAGAATTTCCAAAGGTTTTTACGCAGAAAATCTAAAAATGTTAGGAAACAATTTTTGAGAACCTTCTCTGGGCTAAATGGCATAGTCTCAAAGGAGTTCCAACAATCAGAAATGTTCACACCAGATTCAGCATCTAGAGTTCACGAGTCTGTGAATGGAGGTGATCTGATATATGTTCCTTCTATACCTGCAGATTTGTTATCACACTGAAATAATGACCTGGGATCAAGTGCTCTATTTGTGTCAATGTATATGAAGAAATTCAGAATCTTTTAGTTTACAAACAAATGTGAACCAGGTCCTGAATTTCCATTGGATCCCATTGGAAAATCTGTATGCAGCTATTTTCCTGCTACTTTCTACACAGGGACAATGAACAATGAAAAAAAATCCCAACGACAAAACCTTTATGTAAGTATTTGTAAAATTTTTTTTTGATCCTGTTATTGAGTAACAAGCCTTTGTAGCTTCTTTGATAGCCTTTCCTCTTGTGATTCAGTTACTTTTACCCCAAATGAAGCATCTTTTTCTTTATTGAAAAGACTGCTTTAAATTATTAGCACTCTATATAACAAACTCTTTGATAAAGAGTTAAAATAGGCATATATTTTACAGTCATTCAGAATATGGTGTCAAATTCAAGTACCTTGAGTTCAGCAACACAAAACTCATCATTATCAATGCACTCAAGGATTACTAGAAAAATTTAGGTCTATAAATTTAAAACTTGTAGGATCATATGACAGAAGATTAAGGAAATATATCAGGTGAGGTTTTGACGGTAGATGTATTTCTTGTAATTGTAATGTAGCCTATAAGATTCTATTAGGCCAAAAAATGTAGTCTTGTGTGCCTATGCTCCATTCTTGAGTTGACTATATCTCTGTTTTTAAGCATAGAAAGACAACTTATTTGGCAACATTTTTAGTACAAAGATAGATGCAGATACAAATAACTTTATTCTTCATTTTCAAAAGGATTTACCAACTTCTTTTACAAGCTATGAAATAGATTAGATTCCATGTCTTTATTCAAATGCACTATATCTTTTATTGGACAGAAAATTGTATTGGAACTTTTCTTATAGATATAAAACAGGTGCATAAAGAAATCCAGAGAAATTATACTAAAGTTTCTATAAGCAAGACAAGTTTTATTATTCTAGCAGATACTATATTGTTTCTAATAATAAAAAAACCCCACCTCTAAATCTGTATCTTCCACTTGCATTCCTCTTTCAAACAGTTGGAGCTCATGTTCTTATCAAGACAGCAGCAAACAGGAGAAGAATCCATTTAGAAGATTAATGAACTTCTCTTAAGGCCATTCTAATTTCTTTCACAATGGTATAAGTAAATTTTAGGTTGGTAAACAAATACATGTTTAATGACAATTTTGCCACACTAAAACTGTAAGAAACTGAATCACAAGCTGCTGTCATGTATATTTTCTCTCTCTCCTAGAGGAGCTGATGACTTCAACTTTTAATAAGTCATGACCAGAAAAAGCTGAAGTCTGTTTCACTTAAAAAAAGAAAAAAAGTGCTATACAGTAGCACTTTTCTTTAAAACACTGATTTCAGTGGAATAGCAAAAGGAATAGACTATTTTACAGGAAAGGTTTTTTTCCCCCAAATGCTTTAAAGTGCATAGTGAAATTCTTAGACAACTTTATGTTTGAAAACACAATATAAATAAAATCTCACTCTTGATTAAAGGCTGACCTATCTAATCTTGTTATTGTATTAAAATATGTTAAAATATACAGCCTATGGATGTAGGAATGTCAAAACAAAACTGTACTTCGAGAACCTAAAACATTTTATGCTTGGAGTCTTCCACATCTTCAAGTATTGGTCAATTTTCTGATAAGTGGAATGATCTTTAACAGGGATGAAACAAATTCTCAAGACAGTACAGAGAGGCAAACACTGCAATTTCTTACAGCATTTCTATACTGTGGATAAATATCAGACTTAGAAACTTGGATATGTTTCTTGAAAAAGATCAGACTAATATTTGGCAATCAAGGCAAAATAATCAAAATAGTCTGTGATACGGGTTTGCTCCATTATCAGTTAATCAGAAACCCCCCTACTGCTAAAACTATTTTATATAACCTTTCTGATTAAGCAATTACAAGGCATGTCATTGAAAAATTGTCCTGTATCTAAAAATGGAAATAGTAAATACTTTATTCAACACCTGAAGAGCATCTATACTTCACTGCAGTATGCACACTCTGTCAGAACATGCATAACAATAGACCAGTTATAGGCTGCTAATAAAAGGTCATGACAATAAAAAGAGGAGTACCTTAAACTTAAATAACAAATTCATATTCTGACATTAAGGGTCTGCTTGCTTCTTGCCTCTTGAGGCAAGAGCTTATTGCTACATTTTTAAGTTTGTCACACTTCCTACCACATCCTACTGACACTTCCTATATTTACTATTCATATTTATTATATTTATTATATTTATTCCACTTTAATTGCACAGTGTCAAGCTTCAATGACTTCAGCTAAAAAATTCTACACCAGAAAATTTCTGACTGTATTTTTATAAAATTTAAGCCGAAATACTTTGGCCATTTTTGAAAATGACTGGAGAAAAAGTCTATATTTGCTTATATTAAGTGTGCTTGATAACATACACTTTGAACTGTTTTAATACAGTTACACTTTCTGAGAAGAGATTTTAAATTTAGCATAAGGATGGCCTTGCATCAAGAATATGTCTCTAGCCATCTGCATGAGAATACATACAGAATTTAACTATATTATGACCACTTGGAAATAGACTCTGGGAAGGCTTTATTTTCGATATTCTCATATGGCAGCAAAACAACAAATTTTTGTCTCTAATTCTGTCAACTTTTATCCTTTAAGCTATATTAAATATTGAGATGCTCTACCCATGAAAGTACTAGAATTCCTCATTCTTCCAAGGTCAGTTCCTTGAAAGGTCCACTGACAGGAAGAAATCTCTACCACAAATCTGCGCAAGAATGTCTGCTCACAGACAAGCAGAACTTGAATTCCTCCAGCAAGTATACCCTTTCCCAGAATATAATCTCTAAGCGCTGCCTTCTGAAAACATTTTTTTAAAGCTATTCCAATTTGTTGCAGAAATACTGTTTCTCTTTCAGTGAGTGTCGAGAGTTGATCTCAATCTATATCATAAACTCATACCTCCTATTCTAAGAGCAGCATTCATGAACAACAATGCACAGAATGTAATGAATTTAAAAAAGAAAATAACTCTATGGCAGGAAAAGAAAAAGACTAGGAAAGAAGACACATAGGGTGAGTGCATATAATTTCATCCACTATATGTCTGGAAGGTGCTCAGAGGCTATGTACTTAAAAGGAACAGGTCTCTCTACCTCCCTTTTCTCCCTTTTCTTCCTTGTTCACTCTTTTGTCTTCTGCTCCAAGCAAATGTGGAACAACATGTAGAACCACCTCTGCAGGGAACCACAAATACCAGAAAAGTGTGCTGAAATGGAGATGCGTTTCCACAGAGGAGAAACTGTGAGCAGTATAAGAGGAAAAAGGGGCTGACAAGTATATGTGAAAAAAAGAGATTATCATCAGGGAAAATAGAGGAATCAAGAAAGAGAAGAATGAGGAAAAGATAGGAACCTAATTTCAAAATGCATCGAAGTTCTGCAAAGCTGAAAAAATCATGACGATAAAATACAGAAGGGAAGAAAAATAATCCTAAAAGGAGATCCAAGTAAAAACACATATTTCTTAAGCCTGAAAATACAGATAATAAGGTCTAAAAATAAAACTAGGAGTATAGGAAATGCCATGCTGGGTAAAAAACTGAACATCTGTTCCAGTGTTCTGTCACCGACAGTGGTTAGTACCAGAGACTTTGGAGAATAGGGTAAAACTCCATGTAGTATACAGCTGGGCATAATCTAGCTCTATGGAAGGTTTATTATTATTTATGATTCTATCAAATTCAAAGAGGTTACATTTAGAGGAAACATAAAGAAGAATTCTTTTATGATGCAGGCAGTGAGACACTAGAACAGGATGCACAGAGAAGTTGTGGATGTGCTGTTCCTGGAAGCATTCAAGGCCAGGTTAGATGACGTTTTGAGCAACGTGGCCTAGTGAAAGGTGTCTCTGACCATGGTAGAAGGGTTGAAACCAGGTGATATTTAAAGGTCCCTTTCAATCCAAACCATTCTGATTTTAATTCAGAGAGTTTGTGGCTACTTACATCATAAAGCAATACGAAAATGGTATGTATGGGGAAAATAAAAGTCTGTCTGGAAAAAAATAAGTATAATAAGGTGTGTTTGAAATTTCTGCTATTAGTTTAATGACTCCCAGCTTATAAGACATACGTTCAAGAGCAAGTGATGGGTACTCCTCACAGGATAAAGAATTGGCTGGATGGCCAGGTCTAGAGAGCAGTGCTGAATAGTGCCGCATTCAGTTGGCATATGGTCATTAGTGGTGTCCCCAGGGGTAAGTGTTGGGCCCAGTCCTGTTTCATATCTTTATTGATGATCTGGATGAGGGGATTGAGTCCATCATTAGCAAATTTGCAGATGACACCAAGTTGGGGGGAAGTGTCAATATGCTGGAGGGTAGGAAGTCTCTGCAGAGAGACCTGGACAGACTGGGTAGATGGGCCAAATCCAATGGTACGAGGTTCAATAAAACAAGTGCTGGGTCCTGCACTTTGGCCACAACAACCCCATGCAGTGTTATAGGCTGGGGGAAGAATGGCTAGAAAGCAACCCAGTGGAAAACGACTTGGGGGTGCTGATCAACAGCTGACTGAACATGAGCCAGCAGTGTGTTCAGGTGGCCAAGAAGGCCAGTGACATCCTGGCCTGTACCAGGAACAGTGTGGCCAACAGGACTAGGGAAGTGATTGATCCCCTGCACTTGGAACTGGTGAGGCCTCACCCTGAGTACTGCATCCAGTTCTGCACCCCTCCCTAGAGGAAAGACATCAAGGTGCTGGAGTGAGTCCAGAGAAGGGCAAATGGAGCTGGTGAAGAGTCTGGAGCACAAATCCTATGAGGAGTAGCTGAGAGAGCTGGAGTTCTTTAGCCTGGAGAAAAGGAGGCTCAGGGTGACCTTATCACTCTCTACAACCACTAAAAGGAGATTGTAGCCAGGTGGGGGTCGGCCTGTTCTCCCAGGCAATCAGCGACAGAAGAAGGGGACATAGTCTTAAACTATTCCAGGGACAGTGTAGGTTGGGCATTAGGAAGAAATTTTTTCACCAAAAGGGTGATTAGACACTGTAATGGACTGCCCAGGGAGGTCGTGGAGTCACTGTGCCTGAGGTGTTTAAGGAGTGACCAGATATGGCATAGTGCCATGGTCTAGTTAACATCACAGAGTTCAATTTTAAGTTGGACTTTATGATTTCAGAGGTCTTTTCCAACCTAATTGATCCTGTGATTCTGTGAAGTAAAAATTTACAGAATATTATATGTTGAAGAGATTGGACTTTGTATTTCTGGTAATAAAAATAGGTGGATAGATTGGATTTTATCTAATTAAATAAATTCTCAATATCTGCTAAAATAAAACTTCTGCTGATAAATATTTTAATGCAGTGTGCATTCAACATAAAGAATATTTTTATCCAGTCTCTCACAGAAGTTTTCAACAGACAACATATTTTCCATCTTTTCTTACAGTTCATAAATCTATTATCTAGGTAATTTTATACTTCGGTAAAATGATTTCATTGCAGCACATAATATATATTAATAAGAATGTATGACTTTTTCTAATGTTCTTTTCTTTCTACTTTTGTCTTAACAATCATATAATTCCTGTTCTGCTTTGTAATGAATCATATGCAAAGGTAAGGAAATAGCCAGTGGAGATGCACATCCATAAGAGATTTATGTGTGACTGGCATGATTTTAATAGAGACATCTTTGTCAATTTTTTCTTTTTTTTTCCCATTACCAACTGTACTTCTGGAAAATCTAAGAGTTAATCTCCTATGGGACAAAGCATAAGCAGAGATCTTATAGATAAGTGAAGAAAAGTTAAAATCCTGATAGAACACTTCCAGTTTTACAAAATAAATAAAATTTTCATACTATAATAAAATGATACCACCCATAGCTGAAAACCTACCCCATAAATGCTTATAACACTAAGTAAGACTGTGAGATCATTCTCCCTGACATTTATTAGTTCTACTGCTGCAATGCTGCATTTGACTCCATTTTTCTCTCATGCTTTATAACACACTTTTGCACTGTAGCTCATTGTTCTGCACGCAGTCAGGCTGCCATCTCTGCTGCCTGTCTGCCTGCACCCCTTCTCCTAATTTTCTCTCTGCCTAATTTTCTCAAAATTGTCTGCAGTTCCTTCCATTCTGTAACTCCCATCCTTCCCCTTTGCCCTTTCAGTTCTAGTGCTGCCCTCCGCTGCGCTCTCACATCTGGCTGAGAATCCACACCTGGACACCTTGCTCACTCAGACCACTTTCCGCAATAAACACAACTCATAAAGAGTTTCAAAAAGGCCTTGCAACCTAGTAGCTGAGGTATAAAAATATAGATGACATTTAATGTGGATAAATTTAAAGTGATGCATAGAGGAAAATAAAAAATAATTCTAATTTTACGAATAGTGATTACTTTTCAAGGACAAAGTCTTGGGCTTACAAATAGCTGAATGAAGCTTTCCTCTCCTCAAAGGGAATAATGTAGAGGGGGAGAGAGGAAGCCACTTCTTAATTCAGGCTCAAACTATCCAATTGGATTAAAATATTTGTACAGACAATCCAGCTACACTAGTTCACACACTCAAGCCAGGTGCTTGAGTTCCCAAACATCATCTGTTGTCTGTATTTTTGCAGACATCAGGTTAATAATCATATCCATAAACCACAATGTTCACTTATTAGCTATGAAACCTGTTCTTGTTGGATTAACCATGATGTCTTTCTTACACACTCTCCTTACATTACAGATTCCAACAGAGAGAAGCCTACTACTAACAGAGGAGAATCTTATGCTAAAATACAAGTAAAAATGCCCATATTGACACACACCAAAAATGTTAAGGTCTTTGGAGCACATGCTAGGTGCTATAATGCAGGAGGAACTCATGACTTTTGAGATGTGCCATACGTTGCATCTGTTTTGTGCCAACATGCAACAGGATGCTCATGAGGGAAAAAAAATATTATTCCCAAGTTATAGAAAAGTGGTATACTCAACTGAGAAAAATTACTGGTTAACCTACAGCACCTGATATAAAACCTAGCTATTATAAAACAACGTGATACCTGATTGACATAGTTTACAAGGTATTCCTCCATGTAAGAGGGCACTGTTTCTAATCTGTGATAGTAATATCTCTTTTAAATAAGGAATTCTGATGCTTGCTTTAGAATACATTTTGTTTTAACAAATTTATTAGTAAGACCAAAAAAACACAGTTTAGTTTCTCAAAATACTAAAAGAGTGTCTTCATTATATTTGTGATTTAATCTGTCATTTTGCTCCACTAAATGAACATCTCTGTTACACTTCTTGAAACCTTCATGTCCATTCACCATCATGAAGATTTCTGCTCTTAACATTTTACTTATTTTTATCCTCATATTTCTGCTCAGTTTCTTTCTCAAATTCCACAGTCTTGGGAGCAGATGCTGAGGCACCAATGACTCATTAATCTCAAGAGGTTTTTTATCATGAACAAAAATAAAGTCTATAAACAGTTCCACATTTGCCAGCTTCGATCACACTCAAGAACCAGTGAAGCCCTTTAAAAAAAAAAAAGAAAAAAAGCCCTCTCCATATATGTTATAATAGATCTACTATCTCAGAGCAAGGACACAGACCTCCGCATCTCATCTTTAAATTATGTCAGACAAATAAAAAAAAATTTCCTTTCCCTTACCCACTAATATGGATATGTAAAAGCAGATGTGACACTGAGTAGTACTTATATTAATGAGACCACTATTAAGACAGTTCAGATGTTCAGGGACAGGTTTGAAGGAGTAACTCCTTACTGGCTGCTTCACATGCACGGCTGTAGCTTTGTTTCAGAAACAAACAAATAAATCAGTTTTGTTTACCTGTAGAGTAGGTGATGGTATGTAATTAAATATTTTTCTCTACCCCATATTTTAACTCTCACTGAAAAACTGAAGTATCTCAATACTGCTATTCCATTCTTGCCAAATAAATCCTCCCATTCCTTTAAAATGCTTGAAACACTCTGCTTTATACCATTCCCAAGCAAGATACACTGAGAAGATTAAGTAAAAATAAAAAAAAAAGAAAAAAAAGAAGTAAGCAATCAAGTGCTTTAAGGCAAACAATGAGCAGCTCTTCTGTGAACACACAGGAGAAACATCAGACTCCGTGTAGGAGAAAATATTTGACTGAATCTTTTTTCCTTAGTATCCCTCAAGAAATATTTAAACCTGACAGATCTGGGAACAGACTCTGTCTGTCTGACTGGGATTCAGAGGACTTTAAAGTTTCTTTTTCTACTGAAAGAGCTGGTTTATGAGTTGAGGAAGCCTCACCCTTCCAAAGTTTCATTGTGTCCTGATTCTATGCCTTTAAGAAGACCAGTTCTAAGAATGAGGTGGCTTGCCTTGGATTGAGCTTAACACCACACTTCAGCATGTCAATGCATTTGTCTACCTGGGAAGTAGACAGCTGCATTCCTATTCAAGAAAAAAAAAATCTACTCAGTGGAACTGAAGGTGCGATTCACCAGGCCTGAGTAAGCAGAATTGCTTTCCAGGCTTCACTGAGAGAAATAAATGGCTCTCCACTGACTACAGTGAAAGCAGTGACATCTAGTTCATATGGTAGGCATTTTTTAGTCCTACATTAAGCTGTCTAATCACAAACTGAAAACCTGTCTTGTTTCAAAACACTTCACCTAGACAGAAGACTGTCCTTCCCCCAAATCTTTCAAGATAAATGAAGTCTCATTATTTCTCATTTTACTTGCTAAAAAAAAAACAAACCAGAATATATCCTTGCAAGTATTCAGATAGGACAATGCATCTAAGCACCCTTATACCTAGGGCTTTTAGTAACTTAGAACCACAGATGAACCCAAGATCTGAACCCAGTCCACTTGTGTTCCCCGTAGCACCTTAAATGCAAAAGAATCATAGAATCATAGAATCAACTGGGCTGGAAAAGACCTCTGAGATCATCAAGTCCAACTTTTGATCCAACACCACAGTGGTTACCAGACCATGGCACTAAGTGCCACATCCAGTCTCATCTTAAAAACCTCAGGGGACAGTGAGTCCATCACCTCCCTGGGCAGCCCACTCCAATGTCTGATTACTCTCTCAGTAAAAAATCTCTTCCTAATATCCAACCTAAACCTCCCCTGGCAGAGCTTAAGACTGTGCCCTCTTGTCCTACTGCTGGTTGCCTGGGAGAAGAGACCAACCCACTCCTGGCTACCACCTCTTTTCAGGTAGCTGTAGAGAGTGATGACGTTTCCCCTGAGCCTCCTCTTCTCCAGGCTAAACAACCCCAGCTCCCTCAGCCTCTCCTCATAGGACTTGTGCTCGAGTCCCTTCACCAGCCTTGTTGCTCTTCTCTGGACCCGCTCCAGCACCTCAGTATCCTTCCTGAACTGAGGGGCCCAGAACTGGACACAGTACTCAAGGTGTGGCCTCACCAGTGCTGAGTACAGGGGCAGAATCACTTCCCTGGTCCTGCTGGCCACACTGTTCCTTATCCAGGCCAGGATGCCATTGGCCTTCTTGGCCACCTGGGCACACTGCTGGCTCATGTTCAGCTTCCTGTCGATCCAAACTCCCAGGTCCCTTTCTGCCTGGCTGCTCTCCAGCCGCTCTGTGCCCAGCCTGTAGCGCTGCAGGGGGTTGTTGTGGCCAAAGTGCAGGACCTGGCACTTGGCCTTGTTGAACCTCATCCCGTTGGAATCAGACCATCTCTCCATCTTTTCCAGGTCCCTCTGCAGAGCCCTCCTGCCTTACAGCAGATCAACATTCACCCCCCAACTTGGTGTCACCTTCAAATTTGCTAATGGTACACTCAATCCCCTCATCCAGATCATTAATAAAGATATTAAGCTGTCCTGCTTAGTGCATGGACACTCTGCTACCTGCCCTCCTACAGAAGGGTTACAGCACAGCTTCCAGCTCTCAGGTGCAGATCATTCAGGAGAGAACAGGCAGGTGAAATATGGGGCAAGCTTTATTCTCTTCATGAAATGAAAGTTCATAATTATTAAATAACAGTACATTCCTTTCTATTTTTTAGAGTAGGATGGGATGAGTGTTGCTTTTAAAAGGCCACTGATTTTCTTAAAACCTGAAAATACTACAATTAATGTTATATTTGTGAGTCTATATTTTTAGGCAAGTTTTTTCCCCTGAAGACTGAACACAGTCGTCAGCTGTGGTTAAAAATGCTGTTCTGTAAATGTGCAGAGACTTCAGCCCACATTTTTAGTGTGACAGAAGGCCTTTACTTAGTAGAAACCAGGACTTAGCATTGAAAATGCACATGGTAGATGTATAAATAATAAATTCTACTACTATAATTACTTAACATCTTACCCTTCAAAATAAAAATTTCGAACAGTAAAGCTAGGAAGAGTATAGTGGTTTTGCTCCTATGTACAAAACTATGTGACCAAGGACCATTTCTCTCAAAATCTTGATGGATTATGAGCAAATAATAGTTATATACTCAGCATATAATTGCTTCACTTATTAGATGGCTGTAGTGAGAGCACTTATTCTTTAATCCCTGTGCTCCATTAAAATTCAAAATACATACAAACAAGAAGAAATTGATTAATTTTTCAAAAGCATACTTAAAGTAAACCTGTAAAATGGTTCCCTGTGTGTCTTTTATGGAATATTACACACATTTCCCTTTGGAGAAGTCTATATAGCCCCTTCATACAGGAACATACACAAAGATCACTTTAAGAAATCTCCCTTTCTAATTTTTTGATAATCATATGGTACAGAAAGTGTAAATTTAGTACCAATGTCTGGTAGGATTCTTTTCTGCAGCCAGAGAATTGGTGAGGAATCAACCTTTATGGGTGATAATTCTAAACTATCAAGCCTAGTAATTAGACCCATGCTTCTGCCTAAATTATATTTGTCTAGTTCAGTGCCTTCAGTTTTACTTCTTATACTACAGCTCCATATTGCATTTCTAATCATTACTTCACCCCAGCTTTTTAAAAGCTCTAGCAACTTTGTGTTAGCAGCTGTTGTTTTCTTTCTTAATGCATTTCACTTGCAAGGAAAAAAACAAACCAAAAAGAACCCCAACACCCCCACCGCCCCCCTAATTTAGATTTCTTATTCTCATCCTTACTCACTGCTTTTCAGCTCCTGAAATTAATGGAAACAATGATTCTTTGCTGTAAAGTCAGCAATACTTTAAGACTTAAATTTCATAAGGAAATCATATGGTGAATGAGGATACTGTCATTCGGAAGCATTGTTCTGATTTCTTCAAATTTGCAGAGTTTGGACTCTAGTTCATAATTTTAGGTAATATAATACTTTTCTAAATGATCTAAACTAAGACAAATTAACCAACTCTTAAATAGAACTTAAAATACATCCAGTCTATAATTTGTTCAAATTATTCCACAGATTAAATTTAAAAAGTAACAACAACAAAAAAAACCTGTCAAAACAAACAGACAAGGCTTATATTAAACTGGCATTTTATTTTTTCTCTTCATCTTACTTGACATGCAGAAAACATCAGCTGCACAGCTTTTGTTAACATCCATGCACAGACGAACTGTGAATATTCAGTAAGGAAATACAAATTATCAGCACACAAAATGCTGCATCACAGCGCTCACCATAGTTACTTGAGGACTGCAGGTAGCACTTCTACTGACACTTGTAGTTGTATAAAGTTCACAGAAGTTAGCTTGAAGGCTTGGTTTTCTTTAAAAAAACCCAAATCTTAAGAGTGTACTAAGGCATATAAGCCTAGCATCTAAAACAGGTCTGCAAAATGTATTCTGCTATAAACTTTCTAAGGCTGAAGAAAAGTAATAAGAACCATAAAATATAGGTCTACAATATTCGTCTGAGAAAAGGTGAGGAAACTTTTTTAAACGTTAACAAAAAAAACCCAGAGAAACCATGTATGAAGCAGTCTCTAAGATTTTCTGCTTTGGACTTCACAGAAGTATGCACTACATTTTTACTAAGTTAAAACTTGGTGTGCTGACTACAAAAGATGTGCTTTAAAGAAACCTAAGGTGTACCAAACTTTTTGAGTTTTTCGGTGGAGAACACATAGGAATCCACCATTTTTGATTTTAATGTAGACTGCAGAACTAGAACGAATTATACACTGAAATTCTCAGCTTTTCTGTAGTTCCTCTGCATCAGCCTACAAGCTCCAAGGGGCAGTAAAAATTATTATTGTTGCACAATTTGAAACAAAGTCCTAGTGACTCTTACCTCACTGTAATGCAATTTCTGTTGTTTAGGTTGTTTCCTACAGAATGGGAAAATACTTGAATATTTCTTCTTCCCATCAGTTTTCAGCTGTGTAGCATGGTGCTGAGGCCAAATCAAATGTCTCTGTGGAGGATTTAGCTGGTAGGAGAGGTGGCATAGGACACATGTAGGATTTGAAATATAACTTTCAAATTTAAAAAATCCATATTCTGGTGGGATTCCTAGAGCTGACTGTAATTTTAGTTTTCAGGCAACAGGTACAGGTTTCTGTGTTAAGATATAAGCAACATATTAACCAAGTCTAACTCCCTTCAGAGATGGGGGGGCAAAAAGCCAAGCCTGTTTAGTGAAAACAGTGCTGTTTCCAATAAACAGAGACTATTATGTTAAGGCAGAACTGTGCAATGCTTTCTGAGAAGAGGTCTTATCTTTGCAACTGAACTTCAAAAAAATATTCCTGCAGTATTTTTTCTAAGCAGTAATTATAGACTATGTGTTAGTAATTGACTAAAATTGTCGCTTTATCTCTAAGTAGGAATATTACTAACATATCAGCTCTACTCTTGTAAGTTCCATGAGAACATACCAAAGAATGATTTTGGCACCACATTTTCATATATATAGCCCTACTACACCTAACAGTCATTTGTATAAACGTACGGCTTTTCCCAGACAGGATATTTCAAGGAAATAGCAATCTTTTTTTTTTTATTTAGCTGTATCTCATTATGTGGTATTATGCTCAGAAACATTTCTTAAAGCTTGTCTAATTTTGAAAATACTGCATTCTAGCATGTTAGCTTGCTTTTTCTCTAAGTTGTTCCTTAGAGCTAGATATTGCTGTGAGTATGAAGTATCATGGGCAATTGTCACATGATAAATTACTGTTTTCATCCAATCAAATATTAAAGCTGCTCACTACTGACCTTGAGCACCACTTACACTCCACTCCCATAGCCATGGTCCTTTTCTAAGTCATCAGGGTACAACTGGCACAGATTCAGCCGAGCAATCAGATTCATACCCCATCGCAAAAGTTAAGTCTCTTAAAAGCGCTGTGTCTCAGAGAGCACAACCAGAGGCTTGACCACTCTTGAAAAGGTGTCCAACACCTGACTGTTCCTATCAAGGAGTATTACCTGCTCATATTGATTTGCAGCAAAGTATTTCTCAGTAAGCATTTCCACTTAACATTTACTCTCATGGAACCTGTGTAGTGGGAGATATTTACGAGTTGCTTTCAGCTTAAAAATAAATCACCTCTAATTCCTCTAAGCGAAATCAATCAAAAGTCTTTAAAAAATGGACTGGTTGTTTGGTCGATTCTGGCAGAAAAGTAAACAGCACTTCAGCTTTTCTCCACCATTAAGGTCTAAATGGCCTAGAAAGTAAATCAATATCTTCAGTCAGCCTTCTGGCTATTGTTTAGCCAGTAGATATGGATTTTCTCTAGCTTACTGCACTCCTTTGGGACTAACCTGTAATCCTCAGAGGGTAATAATAAGTTCATTATCTAGTTCAGCTCTCTGTTGTACATTTAAATGGACCACATCCATCAGCAGCACTTGTTAAAGTTAAAGGACTATGACATCCCATTCAACCTATTTCACAATGAAATACTTGCAATACCTGATGCAGAAAATTATTGTAAAAACCTTATTTGCTGTCAGGTTATTAAAAATGAAATATCACAAATGAGGTAAACAGTAAATAAGGATTTTTCCTTATGTAACATTGTTTCTTTGTTAATGAGTTAAATTGTGGTGAAGTTTATTTCTGTCATACATCATGAAATCCTTCATTATTCATATCAATCTGTTTCAAATATTTCTGGTTAAATACCACTACAAAGCAGGCAGCTGTCAGAACCAATCAGTAATTTTTTTTTCATTCCTGAGCTACCAGATGTTTGCTGGACTAAAATGATTTCTCTTCCCTCTACCTGGAGCGCACAAGAAAGAAAGCTCTCTCATTTTTAAACACTGAAGTTTTAAAAGGCTCTACTCTCGGATCACAGAACCTATGCTCTGCTCTCAGCCAGGAAGACTTACAGTCTCTGATCTGAGCACTCTGTTTTATTGCACACACACATTTCCTCTGAAAAAGGTATACAGTCTATCACAGCATGACAAATAAAACATTAACTGTACAGCTTTTACACTGAACATTTTAAAAAATACAAACCAGCAACTATTCTCTAGATGATCTGAGCATTAAAAAAACCCCACTTAATACTTACTAGTTGCTGTGACTAGATCCATACTGCAAATTATGCACATGAAGACTGCTGCCTGCTGGGGAATATGCTGCATTTTACCTACAGCCTCATACTCAGCCCTCAGACGGGTTATACAGATATACATAAGAGTCACAGCCACAACTGCCACACTGCCATGGCTTCTTTTCTCTAATCCAAGAACTATTAAAAAGAATGAAACAGGCAAAGGATGGGGGCTATGGCTCTATTCAGGCAAGTGGTCTGAAGAGCAATAATTCCTATAATAAGTAACCATTCTTTTTTTCTTTCGGAATTGCCTATCTGGATTGCAACCACATTTAGTTGAGTGACAGTCTTCAAATCAAAAGGAGAGCTGACATAGTCCTACATAAAGATTAAGGAACTGATCCTTAAAATGGATCTTCTAAATTCAGAGGTTAAGTCCAAACAGCAATGCTGTACAGAACGTAAAATAGAACTTCATGACAGTGGCAATTCCCAAGATGCAGCTTTGGTGCCTGGTGAGCTACTGCTGGTACTGGGATCACCACTAGGTGACAACTGGAGAGCACTCAGAGTCCCCTCCTTATGTTTTCTCTAACAACCCTGCTCTGTTCTAAAGCAATTCACTTGGTTTGGTGAAGTTTTTTTGGATCACTCCACACAGCACTATAATGAAAATCAATAGAACTTAAGTTCCTAAGTACATCTCTCTTTGAAAATATCTATTAATATTGTGTGAAATAATGCTTATACATCCCAAAAATGGAGCCTCAAGGTCTTCTGAATGTCACTAATCTTTGGCAGAGAGTAAGGTCTGGTGGAAAGACAAGTCAAAGAGATCAAAGCCATAGAAAGGAGTGCCTGAAATAGCATCCCAAAAGGTGTCCTTCCAAAATTCTTCATAGATGTTGGATACTTACTCTTTTAGTATGCAAGATGTAAATCAAAAATAAATATCTCCTCTACTTTTTCATAGGACTCGGGGGTCCACATTATCTAGGAGGGGATATTCGTTTTCTTTTGGTATTGTTATTGTGGGATTCTGTTCCCCTCATTATGTTTGTTCTCAAGGAACTGTAGTGGCATTGTCTTGTGAGGCAATTCTTTCACCAGCTCATTATGTCTACTAATGAGTATTTGCAGTCTTCATTCCTAGATCAAATCTACCTACTTGCAGCTTCTATGCCTTACAATTTTTAATAATAAATAGCATCTCATGCTTGCTAGGATAATTTCAGAATTTTATCTTCTCCTTTTTATGACGAATATTCAACTGTTTTTTGTTGTTAGCTTTTTCCTAACTTAACAATTTTTGCAGCTATTTCAGAAACCTTTGCAAATTTCAGTGTTCTTTTTGAAGACTGGACACTAGAATTACATGAAACATCACAGCAGTGTTCTCATGAACACCATATGAATTATAAAGAATGACCCTCCTACATGTAAGTCTCATTCCCTTGCTCGTAAAGTTAAAGCTTTTATCTCCTCTTCAAGCCACAGAATCACTCCCAAAAGTTCCTGTTCAACTCATTACCAGGCATGAACTACCTAGGCCTTTCCAGAGTCAGTGTTCTCTAAAATAAAAGTTCATCATTCTCCACATATGACCTACAGTTGTATTTTCCAGATATTTGACCCTCAATTTAGCTATTTTAAGAATAATTAATCCAGAGAACTGTTGACATTTCTGAAGTATTACTTAACACCCTTCCAATTTTTATAGGAAAAAACTTTTGCTATCAGTCTTCTTACAGCTCTCTGACAAAGACATTATATTCCACTGTAAGAAATAACTGCTTAAGTCGGTACGAACATTTTGGGCATAAAAATGTATAACAGTAATTATACCTATGTATTATCCTGTGTAGACTGAACACTTATTTTGCATAATATGCTTATAAGAAAGTACTAGAAACAAAATATACTTAAAATTAATTTTGGCTTTCATGTACCATATTATAGACTCCTTCCAATCAATATACTTTTAATCTCCTGTTACATTAAAAAGTGCTGAAATCTAGATGCTGTCAAGAAACTAAACCCTTTAAGATATTTCTTTGATATAATGTCTTCTGTGTTCAGTTTTGTATCTTTATCTCATTCCTATTTAGCACTAATTTTGTGCAGGAGCTAAATCCTGTTCACAATCTGCGTAATTTGATAATTAGTTTAGGCATTTGTAATACTTTCATATCCTAATAACTAGTAAGGGAACTTACACCCTAAAGTCTTGTATCTAGAATGAAATCTGATCCCGCTAATTAAAAAATAAAATTCATGTGTTTCAATGAGGTCAGGATCTCGGTCTTGATCTTTCAAGGCATTAGCATAATATACACTTTAAAGTCTGATTTTAGCACTGTTCTTTCCTTTGTAAAATGCACATTTGTGAAAGTTTTTTTTTTCTTTGGTTTTAGCCCAAGATCCAAAACAATTTTAAAAAAAATCAATTTGTTTATTTTAAAATGTGATTATGTTAAGAAAATGGGCTCTATATTAACATTCTCCTATTTCTTCACTCATCTGCTCCTGCTATCTCTCAGGTCTACAGCAGAATGTTTTTCCCAACTGCTAGGACTCAGGAAGGCAAGTTCTTTACAGAGCTTTGCTGATGAGGTGTCACAAGATTCCCAAAGTTACCCATACCTAAGGGTTTAAGTAAATGATTGAATGTTCGGAGCTGATCACCATTCTTAGTTGATCCATATATGAGTGGAAGTTTTGTATTACAGGTAAAAGAGAAAACAAGGAGTCTCAACAATGTACATAAACAGAATCAAAACATTAGAAGTGCTTAAAATTACCAGAAGCAGTCACAACTGATGAAAATTGTTTCAAAGTGAAGGTAAATAGACTTTCTCTAGTGCCAAGACCTCATGAGCAGCCCAACTTCAAGATGCACCTGTTTTTCTTTGCTGCTCTTAGAGAATGTCAGAGAGTGGAATTTATTCTAAGTGATCGGCAGTGTGCCCCTAGGTGCTGGCAGGACAGTTGTCCCTCCAGCTAGACTTGCACAATGCACCCTGACAGCCTTAAGGCACTCAGGGAGATGGAGCCAGGAGAAGTGATTTTAATCATGGGGGAAAGGGACAAAAAATGTGCAACTCCCTTGATATATTCTTCACTTTGGAGCAGGCAGACAGCTGTTGAACTTGGGAGACTTCTTAGTTTGCTAACATTGCTCTTTTGAAAAAATTTCTCAATTACGTGACATGACCTTGGGAATAAGGTGCTTGTGCAGGTCATGTGGCAGGCTTTTGCTTTCAAGTGACTAAAGTTTACACAGCTTGAAATATGACTTTTAGCACGGCTTCCTTTGGCATTAAGGCCTCTGCTGAATGTAGTGCAGTGTCCTGGCTTCAAACTCCTTCTGGGATACCATGTGTCAAGTCTGATTGGCCACGGGCTTCTGGCATATGAAGTTCATTTTACATTACTTGACTGAAGTCTAATCAAAGTATACATAAAGAGCTGGTAAGAAGCAATGAGAGGCAGAGGATCCAAGTAACCTCATCAGTGAAGAACAGAGCACAGGCAGTCCTACCATCAAATGAGAAGCTCAGGACATCCAACAGAGGCCACTAAGGTGGCTGGGGCTGGTGCATTTGTCCCGTGTGAGGAGAGGCTTAGGGGGCTGCACTTGGTTCAGCCTGGAGAGGAGGCAGGGGAGAAAATAACAGCCTGCTGGTGGCCACAGGACTGAGTCAGGCTCTTCACAACGGTGTATGACAGAAAGAAACATAAGATCCGATAGCAGATATGAATTTTTTCAACATACAGCTGAAGGAACAAGAATAGTTTGTCTAGAAAGGTTGTGCAGTTTCCATCCTCTCAGATTTCCAAGGCCAGGCTGCATAAAGACCTGAGCAACCTGTTTGCCTCATAGCTGACCCTAGGATCTGGACATGGACATGGACATGGGAGAGACCTGAAGTCCAGGATAATATTTAGTGGCTCTGCGTCTATGAGCAGAATTGTGACTCAAGAAGGTAAGGGCCTGTGTATATTCCACTAAAAATAAACACATGTGCCGAAGAGAATCCATCAGTTTTAGACAAGAGTATAACCAACTACTTATGGGAAACAGAATTACCAGGAGGTATCAGTGACCTTCAACCTCTACAAGTCTTGCAACCGGGAAAACAAACAACACAAGAAACATCTAATATTACAGAAAACAATCTGCTAATCAACATGTTATTGATCCCTTGTTTTTGTCAAGGTCATTTAGTGTTTTAAAAAATGATCTCACACTAAATCTTTATAGGAAAAGTGGGCTAATTTGATTTACAAAGTAAAGTGCTATTAATTATGGAAGACAGTCAATAAAAAAGCTGATTCCTCTAAACAGAAGGCAGATCTTATGGCCTATGATTTATGATGATGATTATGATGGCAAAATATTTGCAGTTCTCACTATCATCTGACTTTGGTTAGCTGGAACAAAAGATTCAGATAAGATATAATCAAGTATCAATACAAAGAGCATTAGGAGACAAACAACCTTTAGAGCAGTAAAAGTAAGCACCTGGATTAAGAACAGTATACAAAAAGAATAATGTGAGCTATTTTCTGTTTTCCAATGCAGAGCACAGAAACCTCTGCTTTTTAAATATCAGAGCCAGACTTCTGTCTTGCTGCTGATATTTCCTTTTGTATTACAGTCCCTAAATGTCGAAGTTACATAACCAGACATCTCAAGAGAGCACAGCACTCATCTAAAAGGATGTACTCATTGCAAATTTTCCCATTTGGGATTATTAGTATGTCAATAAAACCTGGCAGCTTCTCTCAAAACCAAGGCAAGCCTTAGATTTTACTAAAAATGCCTTATGGGACATAAAAATATTCAAAGGTCTGATTCCCTTTTAACAAAGGCATGTTATTTAACCCTTATGTTAAAGATTAAAACCAACATATCAGACATTTTGATTTATAATATTTAACATTAAGTAAATATGTCTTCAAGCAGAAATAAAAATATGCGAGATAAGCCTAGAAAGAAGAATGAGAACAAAAATGATTTAAAGAAGAAAATAATTTTAAAGTCTAGAAAAATGAAGAAATGTTAAAATTCATACTCATGTATTACAATGTATGCAGTTCTCCTTTCACATTGTTTTTACTTTGCAAAGTGAAAATGGGATAATCCACACTTAGGATAATTGTATCAAGCTGCCAAGAGAAAAATAGAGAAATGGTACTGGTTATGCCAGGTCATGTTTTCCAACTTTTTCTCATAACCACAAGATCTAAAGTATGTTTCTGTCACTGACGTAATCAAAGGGCTTTAAAAGTCAACATCCATAGCTTGCACTTTCAATATATGTGTCTTAATTCAGTCAGGATTTTACAGCCGTTTCTTTAACACAGTTATTTATCCTGCAGAGCTTAGAGAGAAGAAAAGCCAATTTTGAAAGAACTTATCAAACTTAACCCAAATAATCTTCTTCCTTTACGCACAAGCAGTTGTTTGAAGAAAGTATCACTAAGGTATACTACTTGCTTGCAAGGCACTGGCAAAACAGTCTTAACTAAACCTATGGCTATCACTAAAAGTTTTCCTCATGTTCCCTTTGTTTTCATGTGAACAACACGGTATTTAATTTTGACAATCTGTCATTTTTCTAGAATGTTCAGAGAGCGGTCAGACAGAGCAGTACTTTTATGTTTTCCATCAAAAGCCTTACGATGCAGAACTGCTTGTCTTCTATTAGAGTCCTTGTCAAGCTCAGTGAGCTGTTCAGGCTGAGGGAGGACTATGTCATATTGTTTTAAGCTCACATGTCAGCAAAAAGAGATATAGATCTAGTGGTTTCTATCAGCATTACTGCTTGCTTGTGCATTCATATATAGCAGATATCTTTGTTTGCAAGTTGCAGTTGGATAGCGCTGTAGTGCTAGCACGAGCAATCTATAAAAGCCTCCCTTTCCAAGGTAGGAAGGGGCTGCATGGCATGTCCTCCACCAGCCTGCTTTCCCAGAGTAGCTGTTTGCCCCTGCAAAAACACAGCTCCAAACACTTCAAGTTGATACAGAGTTGGCAAATCACTTGTGTAATGTTATTCATCAGCTCTCATTTTTAAGTCTAATGGAAAATTGTATTTTTCCATAGATTTAATTTTCTTTTAATTCTCAGATAATTTCTGAGAACTTTCCCCAAAAAATATATCTGTTTCCAATTTTATAAAGTTGTAACCCTAAAATAAAGTCTCTCCTTAGGGAAATGACTTTCTAAATCTCAAGGTCAAAAAAAAAACCAAACTCAAAACCTAAACAAAACAAAAAAACTCAAACCCATTGAAACAAAAGATACACTTTAATTTTTCACAACAAAAAAATAGATATAAAAATTCATTCATTACAGCCTGAGCACAAGAGGCACCCAGGACACCCACAAACATTACTCTATTATTACCAAGAAACCTAAAAGTATGTAATGATTTTGCATTACTTATCTAAATAAATACAAAAAGTTATTTTCTGGCAAATATGTAACCTCTTTTTGCTTTCTACCAGAAATAACATTAATCTGAAATTCATGCATCATTCTTTCTGGTGCTAAACCTCTGCACAGATGATACTTTAAGCTAACTGAAAAACAGAAAGATGACATAACATCTCAATTTAAATCTTTGTAAACTAGCACTCTGAAGTTACCTACCATTCTTTGATGTCTTCTTCTTTAAGTGAAATATAATCAATTTAATTATACAAAATTACAGAAGATATCATGTTTAAAATGAATTAATGTAACTTACATCAATCAAACTGCCATATGTTCCTAAGATCTAAGTAACTTCTAACTGCACAATAGTCTGTGGTTACATCAATAGCATCTCTTGTGTATGAGCTCAATCCCATACTCAAGCCCAGACCTGCCTTGTTTCCAGACTGCTGTACGAGTACATCTGTGGGAGAGCTCAAGGGGAAGCTGTGGCTGTTGCTTGTTTCTGGACTCGCAGATGAGTCACTCAGATGTCTTCTCAGAAGGCTTGAGATTTGACTAAATGTACAGGAGTATAGAGCAGTAGTAGCATCTGGACAGGACAGAGTATAATCTAGCCCATGGCAGGATCTGTGCTCTACAGAGTACAACATGTGTTACACAGTATAGTCTAAGATGGCAAGCTATCGCTGCCAGTGCACGTTAGTTCCTTAGGACTGGATGGTAAAACTGCACACACATTAGGGTTGTCTGATACGTCATTTGGTCTGCTACCGTGTCCTCAAATCATACCAGAAGTTTGAAGTCCTATTCAGACTTGAAATCTGCTCAGCTGTGCTCTGCATCCCACAGGCTGGAAATACTTTCCTGACTATGTAAAAATACACCTTTCAAAACAATGCCCTGACTTTGAAGAGAGCTGTCTTACAGAGATCAGGTACTCCAAGTAGGCTTATTTACAGTTATTTATAAGTTTAAGAACTTACTTTCCAAAATCAAAGTGCAACTGACTAGATGGTCACAGCATCAAAAAGATTCTAATTTTTATGGGAACATTTTTGTTGTCATTCTTACTATTCCTACAGCAACGAGAAACCTCTCTCATGGAACAGGACACAATTGTGTTAGAAACTCAAAACAAAAAATGGTCTGTGAATCAGAACCCCCTTACATTTAATGGAAATGTAGGTTTGGGGGTTTTTTTCCACATTATTGATTGGATAATAGGCTTCTGTTCTCTGGAAGGACAGAAGATTTCTGAGAAAATGCCAATGTTATTATTTCTTATATAATGGTGTTTTCCAATTTGGAACAATGGTATTGCCAACTATAATATTAAAAAACCATGTATTAGGCCTCAAAAAGCATGACATTGGGAAAAAAATATATTTAGGTATTTTATATTTGTCCTTTGCTACTTGGCCTAAGGGAGCATTCAAACCATAACATTAAAACGTTCTCTACCACAATAAAGACAAAACCCCATATTTGCAACTGAAAGTAAGCTTTTCTGATAAGGAATTTAGGATTGAGGCCAGAAATATTCAAACACACCAACATTTTTTATTAAAAAATTAATACTATTTGCCAATACTGGAATCAAAAAGCCTGTGTTCCATGAATCACTTGTAAATGAAGGACAGTCTCATAAAGTCCTTGGGTAAGACTTCCTATTTGCATAGAGACATTTGTAAGGAACAGCCCAAAATTCATACCAAAAAAAGGGAAGAACACCAAGGACTCAGAATGAGAACAATATTATTGTGTCTTACTTGAGATGGTAGCACTTTCCTCCAATTTGCATTTATTTCACATTTATTTCTCAGGTTTCTTTAAATGGTTAGAGATTATTGTCTGACTGAACATGTTTCGAAAGGAGATTTAGGAAGCCAAGGTGAAGGAGGTACAGGAAGATTAGAAAAAAGTGAGATGTGGCATGTAGACAGATTTAAACCACATCTGCAGGAATAAAATTCCAGTCAGGTACTACAGTGACAAAAACAAGGCAAAGATGTGTTACTTCTTTTTACTGTCAGAGATTAGGTATCAGCATAGCAAGTCAAGTCAAAAGCCAATATTAGTTTTCTGTGCCTCATGCCTAGGAACATAGTGGAATGTGTTCATTATTTGCCTAAATTATCCATGAAAAACAACCTACAGTTCTTTAACATCAATGTCGAACATCCCAGAGAGAGAACACACCTGGGACATCAGCCAAACAACCCAGCATTTTAGCCAAAAACAATCCATGGTCACAACCATCCATGCCTTTTGCTATATCTAACCTCAAGATTATTTTTGTTTTTTTCTTAACCCAAGTTTTACCAGAAAAAAAAAAAAAAAAAGATTATTTTATAGATAGGGCTAATCTTCCTTGACAATGTTCTATTGTTATAACTGCAGGATAAAGGAGAGAATTTTGACTTGGTGAACCAGCTTCAAAAAACAGTGAGTTTCTGAAAACACAATACATGAGATTCAGCTCCATTTGATATTTCTGAATTTTTTGATTTGCCATACAGTTTCTTGGAGGGAAAAAAATTAATATCATCAAACTACATCAAGGATTTATAACAAGGAGCTGTAGCTGAATATAAGAAAAAATCCAACAGCTCCACAGCAAATAAAAAAAGAAGCATGCCACATGCACTGTCTGGCCTGCATTCAGCTCACTGTAGCTGAAAAATAGCAGTAAGCATGCATGTTCTATTAACACTATGCTAATTCTTATCATTGTCTCATCAGTAGTTTGTTTACGACAGCTCTGGGTGACAAGGATACTGGGATGCTCTGTCAAAACCATCACCTGATGAGATTTTTATTGGCATAAGATCTTTTTTTCCCTTAGTCAGCTACATTACAAAAATCACTGTTTCATTAAAGGCAAATACTACTGCCTGCCTTTGGCTTTTTATAATAACTCTGATCTGACATTGCATTAGCTGGTTTCTTCTGCAAGTGATGATAAGATAATCTATATCTCTTCTGAAGAAATTCATGTTATAAAACATCAAATGGACATGTTGAAGCTTGCTTAATAATCTTTTATTTCTGATTCTCTCATGTACAAGAGATACAAAAAGAAATGCTATTGTCTAAATAAAGCAAATTCCCTAGAAAGGGAGCAAATGGTTAGTTGTTCTTCATAAATGACATTTCATTACAGTTGCATTCCTGAATATTAGGCATTCATTTTAGATTAAGCTTTGCTTATTTAAATAGACATGCTAATTTCAGAAGGATTCAGCCCACCTCCCATGAATAACTGGGCACTATATAATTAAGCATTGAGACAAATGTATTAGATAGCCTGATTCTAATTCTATCTTTAGCTTCATTTTGCCTCTTTGATAGACACAAACTATGACAGATCTAAAACAATGGCTCCTTCTTCCTTTTTCTCACAAAAATTTCTGAAGTTAGAAATTTGATACCTTCAATAAAAATTCAGTCAATTAGTATTTGAAGTTGTGAATAACAACACGAACAAATGCTGCTTTGGTAAATTGTATTGTAGTAACTACTGGGATATTCCCATAATTCATCTTATTATATTTCACATTTATCTGACAGTTTTTCTTCTGGCAATTTTAAATATCTTCGTTATTAAATAGTTATGTTATGTTATGTTGAATGGGGAAAACATCATCTAACTCTACTTAAGAATTCCTTTATCAAATGTTCTTCCAACCTGATGATTTTTAATCCTCACCTGTGGTGTCTGTCTTCATAGAATCATAGAATCATTTAGGTTGAAAAAGAACTTTAAGATCATTGAGTCCAGCTGTTAACCCAGCACTGCCAAGTTCACCACATCTTTTAAATACCTCCAGGGATGGTGACTCAATCGCTTCCCTAGGCAGTCTGTTCCAATACTTGACAAACCTTTCCATGAAGACTTCTCTAATATCCAATCTAAACCTTCCCCCGTGCAAATTAAGGCCATTTCCTTTTGTCCAATGACTTGCAACTTGAGGCAGGAGACTGATCCACTCTTTTTACAATGTCATTTCACACAGATGTAGAGAGCAATAAGGTCACTTCTGAGCCTCCTTTTCTCCAGACTAAACAACCCCAGTTCCCTCAACCACTCCTCCTAAGACTTCTGCTCCAGACTCTTCACCACCTTTGTTGCCCTTCTCTGGACACATTCCAGTACCTCAATGTCTTTCTTGTAGTGAGGGGCCTAAAACTGAACACAGTACCTGAGGTGCAGCCTCACCAGTGCTGAGTACAGAGGGACAATCACTGTCCTAGTCCTGGTCACACTATTTCTGATTCAGACCAGGATGCCATTGGCATTCTTGGCCTCCTGGGCACACTACTGACTCATGTTCAGCCAGCAGTTGACCAACATCCCAAAGTCCTTTACCACTGGCCAGCTTTCCAGCCACTCTTCCCCATTTCTGTAGCATCGCATGGCGTTGTTGTGACCCAAGTGCAGGACCTGGCCCTTGACCTAGCTGAACTTCGTACAATTGGCCTTAGCCTTCCTATCAGCCTGTCCAAACGCCTCTGCAGAACCTTTCTTAGCTTCCAACAGATCAACACTCCTGCCCAACTTGGTGGTGTCTGCAAACTGACTGAGGGGGCACTCGATCCCCTCCTCCAGATCATTATCATTCTTCTGCTATGTTACTAATTAGAGATGTAGCTATAGGATGGAAAAGCCACATTGTGATTCTGGTATGAACCTCATTTTAACAGAGCTTATCTATTAAGTTAAATCATCATGTATCATCATTTAGCCAAACGTATTTCCTTTCATATCTCTTGGGCCATCATTTCAAATGTGCATAATGTCAACCCAGTCTACCTGAAGCCAGAGCCAATAGTGTTGATTATCATCACCAAAGAGTTGGGCTGAACAAGTCTTTCCCTAGCGGAACTGCTTGAGAAACTACTTATAAACTTAAACAATAATATCCTTTGTATCAAACAGTTGTTTCCTTTGTACCTACCTTTCTAATGATCATGCATGATTCACATCAGAGGAAATTCTTATATTAATTACCGCAGAAGCCTCATTTTTTGAAAATATACTGTGAATATCAGATAAGTCCTTACCACATAGTCACAAGTAGATCAGCCATCATAAACAAAAGGATCACAAAAAGAAGTCTGAAACTACCAGGCTCTGTTTCACGCAGCAGATTTTAATATGCCTTAATCATAGAATATCCTTTAAATTGTCATGCCCCATTAGACATGTATGTGGAAGTTACTAAGAAACAATATGTAAAAAAAAAAAACCCAAAACATTCAGAGTAATAATGTTTAAAATCATGAATGAAGATAAAGAGTAATTACATTTAACAAAAGCAAAAAGAGGAGGGACAACACAATGAAGCTGAATTTATAATTGAATTACTTCTCTTCTCTACATGCATGTCTCCAGACACTGGGTTTTGAGACTAAGAGAACTCAGGTCAACCATTTACAAAGCAGGATACAGATAAGCACTTTATTCCATATATTACCCTTTTTGCTCACATTAGTGATATTTCAAATTTTGTCATTGTTTAGTTCTAAGTGATTTGGCTCCATATTTGATCTAAGTAATTTGGCAACTGAATCAAAAAAAAAAAAGTATTTCTGACCACTGCTTCAGCAACTTTTGCCACAACTTACTTGGCTTATTTATGGGTAAACTTAATTGAATTATTTAGTAGTTGCTTCAGTGAATGCACAATCACATCTGAGAAAAACAGTTCATGTAAAAATAGCCAGTGATGTCTTAAAAGAATTCATGAGTGCTTGAAATTAGCCCTAATTTTTCACTTTTGCATCCAGAACAAAATGAACCAAAAAAAGACAAATGATTTTTTTTATATTGATGTTCCAGGGAGTGTGCCTATGCTGTCATTTGGTACAACAAAACCTACCATCATAATTTTTTTCAAATGGTTCACAAGGCTTTTCTGTTATGAACATGTATTTTTGTTTTGTTTAGTTTTGCAAATAGTAATGTAGATACTAAGAATCTAGATTTTAATGAAATTCATATGTCTATGAATTTTAATGAGCTAGAACTAGATAGGAAGCAAGAAAGTGACATGCAAGGTTTGAACGTACATTGTACCAAGATTCTGGCCTAGAACTGATGGAGTTCTGAAAGAGGTCTTACAACCTCCAGGCTTCCACAGCTGATGGTGCCAGAACCTCATAGTTCACGCCCCATGAGCTTTCTCTCTTTACTTTGGGGTGGAATTGGAAAAGTATCTCCTGAATCCATAAGCACACTTCTAAAAGAAGAAATTCTGCTTAGCTTTGAACTATGATTAAAGGGTACAAGTCAAATGGACAGTGGGGTGAGATTTTGCATGTGTTTCAGTGTACTTGTACTGCAAACATACCTTTCCATCGTCCTTTAATCTATTTACTACTCACCCAAAGGACTTTCCTAGCCTTTTATGATGTCAAGTTTCAGCAAGGAATGACTTTTTATGACCCTATTATAAACCCATAAAAATGAGGGTTTACAATCGAAAACCTAACAGATGTTTATGTCTAGCTTTTAAAGAAGGAGCTTTGGACTCGAGAGTGAACATTTCTTTTATATAAAAGTAGTCAAGTCTTCACAACTATTTGGCATTTTGTTTTGGAACTCTATATTCTGTTTCCTACAGTTTTTTCAGCTAGATTTATCACTCTTACAATAAATTATTCGTCCAGGTACACTATGATACGCCTTTTCCTTATCAATAAATTCTTATTCTTATCTCCTGAAAATACGTTCTACATTTAAACTTGTCATTAAAAGTTCAGTTAGGAATGAAGTTATTTACAAAATTTAATAATGAAAAATATGTATCTATATTTGAATTTTCAATAAAGTGCAGGAATGAATGACTTAAAGATTAAAAATTGATTTTTAAATGGGTTTTTAAGGACAAAAATTTTTTAAATTGTACTAATTGATTTGTTATTTTGTGAAAAAAAAACCAAACAGAACAAGCTCCTTGTTAAAAATAGGCCAGAGTATTTTCAATTTGTTTTCAGTTGTTTTATGACAACTGCATAAAATAATCTGTAGCAATACCTAGTCCCACCACTGCATTAATGAGTTAGTGTCTATAGAAAAAAATACTGAGAGATCATCTTACTGTAAAAGTGAGCAATTACTCCATCTATAAAAAATAAAGCAATAATTTCTACATATTACATAATTATTAAATCTTAACAAAATCTTTAATTTATTTGATTTTGCAGGAATTTACAAGACATTTTTTCACCACAGTAAACAATGAACTTGGGCTCTAAACAGTGATAAATTAAACAACATACACAAGCCTATAAAGTCAGTACCTTTCCAAGTAAATCACGTTCAAAACACATGCCTTAAGTTCTGGTTATATGATGCTGTGATATCTGGGGATAAAGAAGGACCTTTAAGACTTAAAAAGATAACATACAAATGCACAGTGTAGCATATCTGGTGCACAAAATACTAGGAAAATTGATGGAGTATTGCAACACAAGTCCAGCATTACTCATTTGCAGATGTATTTTAAACAGTCATTTCCTATAATCTCTCTGTATTTCCTTCCCTGCTTTTGCTGACTTTCCCTATAATGAGTAGATTAAAAGGAATGTACTTTGTCAACAGCAAAGAAAATGGGCCTAATTCATTCTCTACAAAAGCAAAAACTTCTCACAATTTTGTAAAAGCTTTTTTACATAGATTTTTTTTGGGATACACTGTAATACGCCTCTATAACAAGAATCTGAAATTATTATGGCTGCTTAAAACGGAATGATTAGGTCTAATCACAATTATGAAACTTCACACAGAAAACAATCATAGTTTTGCTATTGTACAACCCTGATGTACAGCATCTGATGTGTCTATTTTGTTAAATTAGTATTATTCAGTTTGGGTTCTCTTGTATAAGCTTTCTCAGAATGGCATCTACCCAATTATGGTGATACTCTCTTGAAAATTTGAAATCCTATCCACATCTATCTACTCAAATATACTAAAAGAAAATATTATATATAGGAGTATACATATAATGAGGAAAACAAAGTATTAAAGACTAGATTACATGAAATAAAACCCAAACAAAACTTTTTGATAGTCATTATCATTGTAATCAGAACTTTACTAAGTGCAGTGAATATCTGAATTTTCAAAGTATGAAATAAAATTTTAAGTTCTCTCACTGCATCAGTGCATGCACTCATATTCTTATATATATATCTAATTCATATGCATTTCTACAGACTAAATAAATAGCATAAAAATAATACTGCTGAAACAGAATTTTTTTAGGGCAGCCACACAATTTCTTCAGTTAGGTTTTATCAAACTAGTTGATAATCTGAGGCACCCTCTTTTGATCGAAGGATAAAAGGATACAAATTACTTATGATGACAAATGTCAAAGGAAACAAGGAATAACTTAGGAAATCACTGAAATCTTTCAGCTAGGACATTAAATATACTTAGGAGGAAAAGAGGTATGTCATAAGATAGTGTCTTATAAAACAGTTAGTAAATTAAATTAGGACTAAACTAAATTAAATTGTCAAAATTCTATTTTATATCATAGGATGTTAGGATTATTTCTTCCTTCTCTTTCAGGCAATGTTATTTCCTATTTAATGTACCCATGAATCTACTTATTTTATAGAAGTTTTAAGAGCCCCCATGTTCAAGTGAAATGCACACTATACAGACGTCCTCATGTGCTCATGTGTGAAGATCAATAGGTATGTTTGGTACAAGAAAGCACTGCAAGGAACACACAGTTCACACACAAATGTGCATCAATATAGACATGCAGGACTATAGGCACAGACACAAATGAGGGCTTAACAAAGCGATGAACAAAATTTTAAGAAGGAGATGTTGCTTGCCCAATTTTTTTATTAATCAATCAGAACCCACATTAGATGAAGTTTATTCCTTCAAATGATTTATTGAAAACTAAGAAACTTATAGATGAACTTGAATGGCATAACACCAAAAATTTCTTTAAGGGGCTTGGGAAATAACCTGCATTGTGCCCTCTCCATCCTAAGGTTATCATGAGGGTATTTTTAGATGCCAGTCTCCTGCAGGGAACAGAAATGGTAAGATAAATGCTGCATCCTAGGCTGGGCTGAGAGGAAAGGAGCAGAACTTTAGTAGGTGAGATAAGGAGGAGCATGGACAATAAAATTAATAAATACTGAAAATGGTCACTTCTGTGTGGGCATGCACATACAAGGTAGCTTAGTGAGGAGGACAGTGTTAGCAGTCAGAGACAAGACAACATCAGAACAGACGTCATGCATGTCATGAACCATAAACATCCTGATTTTTTTTTGTATACAATTATCAGTTGCAATTACACATCAAAAGAAACAAATCTACCCCCAGTTGCGATGGATGAACATCTGCACTTTCCAGACATTCTTTTCCACAGGATTTCTTTGCAATAGCATAGAACAACCAATCAGTCATTTAATGACAGCATTATAACCCATTATGTTCAAGAGTCAATTACTCTACGACCTTACAGTTTTAGCACATACAATATGTCTAAATTGGATGCAATACTGTGGATCAATCAAATTCAAAATTTTATTTGAATCTGACTCTATAAGGCTACAAATGATTTATACTTTGTAAGAGTGAGGAGGAAGAATTACAAAACACCAAATAGTTGATGAGCCCTTAAAGATTTAACTACTTCTTTTATTGATACATGGCCTGTACACAAATAAGATAATTGCAGTTTAAAGAAAGCTTCTGGCACTTTTTCCATTTGTAACAAAGCCCAGAAATCAGAAAATACTGATTGGTTAATTGGAAACACACAACACAGAGCAGCATGTGGAACTAAGACCATATCTGAAAATGGGATTGTCACAGCAAGGACACTAAGGGTCACCGGACATTCATCTGTAGGAAATCAGTCTTCATTAGTTTGGTTGCTTACAGAAGAGTTTATTAGTATTATGTTCATCTATGGATGTGCAATCGGTAATAAAATGGAGCTGTAAGTTACTTTTCAGAAATAAATATAATATATATGTAGTCTTCCCAAAGAATAAAGGAATCACTAGAAATGCACATCAGATGTATTATTTACAACTGTTACATTTTGCAGCATCTTGACATTTGCCTGTTTGTAAAGGCTATGGCTGATGTATCTCAGTGGACAATTGCTGTACCACTGGAAAAAAACCTGTTTCATCTGACGGTCAAAATAGTTGCAACTTCATTACTGCAAAATAAGATCTTCACTGGCTGTAAGCAAGCATTACTCCATAAAAATCAATACTGTTGATTGACTGTAACAGAGGAAGTATCAGAAACACACATCAAAACCTGTCTATAATTTTTCCTTGTTATTTTTAAGATTTTTTTTAATAATAACCAATATACCCAATCACTTTTCAAGAATAGTTCTATGTGTCTTCAATGGGAAAATCTGGAATGTAATCAAATTATATGCAAGTAGGCATTAACGAAAACACAGGCCAAAAGATGAGCCAAAGTACATACACTTAGTTGTTAATTGTGGTAGAGAGGTGCTGTAAGCAGCACCAGAGGATGGGAAAAGCTACTTGGATATTTAAGTAGGATGAAAGAAGTTGACAATGACTGTCAGATGAGTTTATGAACACGTGATCAGATCTGAAAAGCCATCTGTTTTAGACAAGTTAATAGTATGACACCAAATACATGGCAGTGTTAGGTAAAGGTAAATTATACAAATTCAAAAACCACAGGAAATACTCTTGTTCTGTCATCAGACTAGTTGGGATTCTAGAAACTTGATGCTGACAAAATACTATAAGAAATTAAATGGAATAGAATTCAGTTATGGTTCTGTTTCATAGCATTTAATGAGTACACACTGCCTTTTCTTATCATGTAAAGTTGTCTACTGCCTTCAGTTTTGAGTGTGTCATCACTTAATAAAATAAACTACTTCAATAAAAGACTCCTAATTTCTTCAGGAAAACTCCACTTCTCCTACCATAAGATTGAAATGTCTACATTTGTTCAAAGTAACAGGAGAGATAGAATTTTGATTTGAATAATTTAGAAATTAAAAAGTTAATTTTAAAATGCAGTAATCTGTGATATATGCATGATATCTTTCAGGTATGTTTATTACTTCTTGATATAAATGTAACCCTTCTCAGATGAAGAGTTGCTTCTTCCCTCTTTTTTTCTAACTATGGATTGGCTATAGAGAAATAAAGATTTAGGTTAGATATTTGCCAGCACTCTAGATACCACTAAGTTACCTGAAGTGCCAGTCTTGTTCACATTATCAAAAATTAAATCAATTGCCCAGCTGGTAATTTTCTTGCTACCTTCGCAGCATAGACGAGGGTCTGCCTTCTGGGTTCACTTGGAAGGGTTTGCATTTCTTATCCTTAGTTTTGATTTTGTTGGTGGTTTTTTTTGTTTGTCAGGGTGTGGGGTTTTTTTTTTGGTTTTTGTTTTTTGTTTGTTTGTTTTTTTAATTCCTCGTATTGCAGGTATAGGACTGCTGGTGTCTGTGATCAAATCTCCATTCTTTTCATTACACAGTATAATTTCAGTGTCCCGTTAATTTCTGGTAGCAGGAAGAGAAGTATGTAACAGTATTAGAGATCTGATGATACATGGACATTTTTGAGTAATTTTACTGCACTGTTGTCTGTGACAGCAACAAATTCAACTGGATGTCCCAGATGTTTACTTCAGTTCCTATCTTTACAGATAAGGAAAATACAGAGCAACACTTTCCTCTACTTTCTGGGCATCAGTAGTTCAGAGACTTTCTGTACTGGAAACTAGACTTTAATGCTTAATCGCTCTTGATCTCCATCTTCCACCTGTTTTCTTAAATGCTATGTCATTCTGTGGATTGGCAATTCTAAGTCAGGAGGGTTTGAACTATTCCCTCAGGTTATTTTTTCTGTCAATTTTATTAAAAATATGTTTACGTTACTACAGTAAAAAGAAATTGAAAGCTAATAGATTTGACTCTTCTATCCACGATAAACCTCTGGATGGATACTTAATGAGAATGTGTATATCTGGGATAATCAAACAAAGCAGATCCCCAACCAGCATATGTTAGTGAGACAGGAAATCCTACATTTTTTGCTCAGAAAAAGTTTCTGTAAAAACTAAAGAAAAAATTACAAGATACACATTCTTTCTGACTCATGTATGATTGTGACTTTCATGACTCAGTATGATCAACTCTCTCCCCTCTGCTTTCAGTATCAAAGATACTGAAAGATAGGATTCCTATTCTGTTTACAAGAAATTAGTTTTCTGTAGCCAAATCAGTAATAAATTCTGATGATAATGTTATTAGGAAAGTACGGCAATCCAGATTACAGATCTTTCTGACATCAAAATAGTGCATATTCTAAATTGCCATTTAAATTAAATGGGATGAGATGGTCAAAAAGAGTTATGTTAAAAAGTCACTCAAAACTCAAATCACAAACTACATACTTAAAAAGAGGGAAGAAAAAAAAAAAAGAAAATTCCCCTCAAAGCAGATCCTACAACAGAATATTCACTGTATTCACGTGGCTTTTCTGGTACAGCTCAAAATATTTGCTGGGAAATTCATGACAAATTAGTTTTATTCTTACATTTTCAAATTCCTTTATGACTCCCTGCAAGGCATAAAGGAACAGACTGACTCATACAGAAAGTAGAGCCACAGCATCACTGCCATACACTGTGCAGATCTAAAGGAATGCTCCCGTCTCTATGACTGTCTGGGAGCCACTACGAAGAATCTTTGCCTCCTTTAGCTTCATCTGAAGATGAACTGCTCTGGGGTTAATCACAATAATTATGTACTTTCTCCCTCTCTAAGAAGCATTTGCTCTACATCTCAGACTGGGGATTGTGAAGAACAAAGTTGAGCCCTTGCATCTGCTCTTCGCTGAGTGCTGACTTAATCCCCCAGCCTGCTGTCCCACATAATTATTTTGTGGAGTGTGGATGAAGAGAAAGACCTGGATATCATGTATTGCTGTTTTTCTTCTCCAGACATGCAGTATACACCACTTCTGGAATTGCTGACTTTTTATCTCCTACTTTGCCAAGTATCTCAAAAAAGCATTCACCTTTACAATGGCATAAAACTGAAACTATGTAAAACTCGAATTAAAAATTGCACTAAGCAAATCTCGTCAGGTTCCTCATTAGAAAATATTTCTTATTTACTAAATGTGATTGCACATGCAAGCTTTATTTAACTAGTTTATTATTTTGATTGCATACCTCCCAAATATGTTTTCAACTAACGTAATTGTGTTAATTTGCATCTTGAAAGGGCACCTTTTCAAAACTGAACATTTTATCAAGGTTATTCCTGCTGAATCAAAAGAAATCCACACACAGATTTGTAATAATTACCTTCAATATTTAGCATTGACTAGAGAAAAAAGAAAACAAAAAAATGTTCAAGTCTTCTAACCTTAATTAAAAAATGGAATATAAAATGGATTTTCAGTGAGATAAATATAAAAATAAATTATCTCTGGTTGTCAGGGAATTCTTAAAAAAAGACCTGAATGAAGAGGATGTGATAGAGGTAAAACCCTTTCCCCTAGTCTAGAGATAGCAACAGATCAACTGTCCTAGTCAACAGTTGATCAAACCGTGGCTGTTCAACAAAAGGTTTAGCAATATATTACAGAATCACAGAATATGCTGAGTTGGAAGGGACCCACAAGGATCATCAAGTTCAACCCTTAGCCCTGTACAGAACCATCACCGAGAGTCACACCATGTGCCTGAGAGTATCATCCAAACACTTCTTGAACTCTGTCAGGTTTGGTGCTGTGACCACTTCCCTGAGGAGCCTGTCCCGGCACCTACACACCCTTTGGGTGAAGAACCTTTTTCTAATATCCAATCTAAATCTCCCCTGACACAACTTCACACCATTCCCTCAGGTCCTGTCAATGGTCACCAAAGAGAATAGATCAGGGGCTGCCCCTCCTCTTCCCCCCACGAGGAAATTCTAGACTGCAGTGAGGTCTCCCCTCAGTCTCATCTCCTCCAAGCTGAACAGACCAAGTGACTTCAGCCACTCCTCATATGGCTTCCTCTTAAGACCCTTCACCATCTTTCTTGCCCTTCTTTGGGCACTCTCTAAAAGCTTAATATCTTATATTTTGGTGTCCAAAACTGCACACAATATTCAAGGTGAGTCCACCCCAGTGCAGAGGAGAGTGGGACAATCACCTCCCTCATGCTGGTGATGTTGTGCTTGATTCCCTTCAGGACACGGTTGGCCCTCCTGGCTGCCAGGGCACTGCTGACTCATATTCAACTTGCTGTCGACCAGGAGCCTCAGGTCTCTTTCCATGGCACTGCTTTCCAGCATCTCATTTCCAGTCTGTACATACATCCAGAGTTGTCCCATTCCAGGTGCAGAATACAGCACCCCCTTTTGCTGAACTCCAAAGGGTTGGTGATTGCCCAGTCCTCTAACTTGTCAAGGTCTCTCTGCAGGGCCTCCCTGCCTTTGAGGGAGCCAACACTTCCTCCCACTTATGTGCCACCTGCAAAATTGCTTAGTATCCCTTCCAGTCCTGTATCCAAGTCATTTATGAAGATGTTGAAGAGCACAGGGGCCCAAGATGGCCCTGTGGAACCCCACTAGTGACAGGTCACCAGATCGACATTACCCCATTCACTATTACCCTCTGCTACCGAGGTATTACTCTCCTTAAATCATCTTGTCCGTGAGCTACTTTATGCTGATGATGCAGCCCTCGTTGCCCACACTGAAGTAGCTCTGCAACGTTTTACATTCTGCTTTGCAGAGGCTGCTGAGCTTTTTGGGCTGGAAGTCAGCTTGAAGAAGACAGAAGTTCTCTATCAGCCTGCACCTGAAGAAGTCTTCCATCATCCCCATATCACCATTGGACAGTCAGAGCTCAAATCAGTCCAGCAATTTAATTACCTGGGAAGCATCATCTCCTGGGATGGTAAGATTGATGCAGAGATAGACAACAGGTTAGCAAAGGCATACAGAGCTTTTGGTAAACTCCATAAAAGAGTTTGGCAAAACAATCACTTGAAGAAAAGTACAAAGATCAGTGTTTATAGAGCTGTTGTACTGTCCACTCTTTTATTCGGATCTGAATCATGGGTCATTTACTGCCACCACTTACGACTCTTAGAACGCTTCCATCAACGCTGCCTCCGTACAATCCTAAACATCCACTGGAGAGATTATGTGACCAATACGTCTGTTCTTGAACAGGCAGCAGTTACGAGTATTGAGGCCATGTTGCTGCGAATGCAGCTGCATTGGGCAGGTCACATCTCCAGGATGAAGGACTACCGCCTCCCTAAGATTGTGCTCTGTGGTGAACTTGCCACTGGCTGCCGCAAGAGAGGAGCCCCGAAGAGGAGATATAAGGACTCCCTGAAACAATATCTCAGCCTTGGCCATATTGATCATCATCACTGGTCTGCTCTGGCCTCCAATCGGGAGGCCTGGAGACACACTATTCACAACGCTGCTGCTTCTTTTGAGAAGAAATGACAACGCAGAAAGAACCGTGTCCTGTCGGTACAACCTGGGGAGTCATTCTGCTGTGCCTTTTGCAACTGGACGTGTCTATCTCGCATTGGCCTTTTTAGCCATTAGCGCGCTTGTAGCAAGCGTGGGTAAAGTCCTTCACAAATCTTCGTTTGCGAAGCCTAGCCATGATGAAATTACCCTCTGTGCTTGACCTGTCAGCCAATTGCTCACCCAGCCCATGATGTGTTTATCCATCTGTGTGCTGGACATTTTGCCCAGAGGGATACTGTGAGAGACAGCATCGAAAGCTTTACTGAAATCCAAAAAGATTACATCAACTGGCTTCCCTTTGGTCAGCTAGGTGGGTTACCCTGTCATAAAAGGAAATCAGGTTTGATAAGCAGGATTTTCCTCTCACAAAGGCCTGCTGTCTGTGACTAATAACTGCATTGTCCTTCAGGTGTTCTTCAACATCTCCCAGAATAGTCTTCTCTGTAACTTTACCAGGCACTGAAGTGAGACTGACAGGCCTGTAGTTTCCAGGGTCCTCCTTCTTGCCCTTCTTGAAAAATCAGGACAACATTTGCAACCTTCCAGTCAGTTGGGACCCCTCTGGGTTCCCAAGACTGCTCAAAAATCATCAAGAGTGGTTTTGTGATGATATCAGCCGGTTCTTTGAGGATTCTTGGATGAATCCCATCAGGACCCAGGATCCAGCTAGAGCAGCAGATCCCACACAATTTCAGGGTCGACTGGGAGTTGATCATTCTCTCAGTCATGATCTTCCAGCTCAGGGCACTGAGATCCGCTTGGTCCATAATTCGTGTTGATGATAAAAATGCCTCTGTGCAAGAGAACCACAGCACCTACTCTCCTTTTTGGGCCTCTAGATTCTGCATAAGTGAGGTAAGAGAAGAATGTTGTATAGGGAATAATACTGGTATATCACCGCATTTGTTGTCCTCTACAAATGAGAGAGGTGGCTTGCTTAATCCAGAAATAATATTGTATGCAATCATCCAATAATACACACATTAAATACTTTGTTATACACAAAACTGGAATGAAACATCCAAATTAGTTACATAAAAAGATCCCTTCAGATATATTCACAGGTGATTAGTTTAATTATGTGGAATCTCATAAATCAATTACATTATTCCAAACCTGATGAGTTGTGCCACAGTAATAGCTAAGATATAGCTAAGAATAAAAAAATGGGGATGTAACAGTCTACCTAGTTAACACTGTGTTTGTTGTCACAGCTTCTCAGTGAACTGTGACTGAGATGTATTAGCAGGTCAAAAGGGCAAAGCTCTTCAATTTTTTAGAATTCTGGAAAATGGATGACATTCAAGAAAAGCTTACTCCTAGCAGGGGACCAAACAAAGTGATATTTTTTTATATGTATTCTTAAAGAGGGAAAATGAAAACAAACAAATGCAGGCACTGTTATCAAAAGGCTCTACTTCATGCCAGGCTTCTTCTATATGTTTATTGTGTACAATTTACTGCTTAAACCCCCTATAAAGCTCACACAATGATTTGGATAAAACCAGAGAGAAAAGTGCTATGAATCTTGCTTCCTGGAGTGGCAGAGGTTGGGCCAGAGGTGAGATTTCAATGAATTACACTCATAAGCACCTATCAATTATTGATAATAGTATCGTTAGATGCGTTATCTCAAATTAGGGCCATGCAATTGGGTATTCACAGGAGCTCTCTCCAGCAGCTTTATGCATGTGTTGGCAGCTGAATGAGGTTGGACCTGACTACATTTCTTTTAAGAAACAGATAATTAAGTATCTCCCAATCATCTGGCCTCTTCGTTTTTCTTTTTTTTTTTCTCCTTTTCAAAAGGTTAACACTTGAATGCTTTAAAATCTGAGTAATAAGAAAAAGATGTGATGACCCGCTAAACTTTCTAGCCTTATTACTCTCAAAGACATCTTTGACATTTAAATTTCCACAATAATTTTGGTAATGCTTAATATTTTTCCATTTTGGAAAGCACACTCTGCTTGCCTTCTGTGTCAAGGTGAAGACTCAGTTCAGCAATGTAATCAATGGAGGAAACACTGCAATAATAAGTAAGATTAGTAAGTTTGTTGCAAAGGGGTTAGGGGGGAAAGCTCACTACATATTTCTACTTCATCAACTCTTTTCTCAAATTACATCACAGTTTTTGCTAGTGCATGTCTTTGTAGCATACATAAAAAGGATGAAGTATCCTTTGATAACCAATGCCTTCGGCTCAATTTCAGAGGATATCAATTCAGTCCTAGACTCCCTGAAATATCATTTACATCTTTATATACCTGTTTCGCTACCCTTGAAGACTTCATCTAAGGTCTTACATATTCATGGACTGTTACAGAGAAATTATAAACACACATAGAACTAATGATGTGAATATAATTGAAATGTAAATTCTCTTCCTTAATTTTGCAATGATTTCTAGGGTGTTTAAGCACACATTATTATATGGAAGACAAAGCCAAGACTCTAAAGGCAACATTAAAACTAGAGATGGGGCAGGACATAATGGATATATAAGCATGCTTTCTTTTAATTTCCTACTGCCCTGAAATGCTTTGGAGTTGAAGCTAGATCTCTATAAATCATCTGCTTTCAACATGGCAATGTAAAGAAGGCCTTACGGTAATATAAGTACAGGTGGTCATACACAGAGCTGTTACAGGATTTTTACACTTCCTAGCACCTGTAGGTCCGTCTTTTAAACTGTGAAGAGTTTACCATATATAGAAAGGCTTGCAGACTGCAAGTTGATGCCAGACCATCATGCTTCTTCAGTAACATTTTAGATACGGTATTTTACTTGAGTCAGGAATCCATTCGGACAGGATTTGAGAGGATAATCCTGCTGTCTTTATGCTATTTGCTTTCCTATAAAAGTCAAAAGTTCTAAGAGAAAAGTTTATTGTCCCATCACGCTTGGGATGCTGGAAACAAAGGTTGAAAATATATCCTCGGAACACCCTACCTACATTACCTTTTCCCGCAACATAAACAAAGGACTTGCACCTAATGACTGCTGCCTTGAGGACTTATGTAATTTAGAGATATTTTAAAAAATGTCATTTTTTCCGGAATGTCTTATAAGCATATCTTGTTCAACAAAAAATATCTAGATTTATTACATAAAGTACCATTGAAAGTAGCTATTTACCATGAGGATTGTTGTAAGTGATCTATTTAGAAAGGGAAAAGTGTGGTCAATTGTTTCTAAGTTGCTGACCTATAGGTATATAGAGCCATTATTGATCAATTTCTGAGTAAGAGCACAGGTTAACTTTGTCATATAATTTACTTTAAATGATAAGAAAATTTTGTTAATATCCAAGAATGATTAAAAAAAGGACTTAACAATATTAAAAATATATTTTACAAATTCCTTCATGACTGAGGGTATAATATTGACCTACTGCTGGTAAATCAGTCAATATTGCATCCCCTTCTGTAAATGACTGAATATTTGTCCTTTACAGTATGTATATTTAGCACACTAGAAAAAAATATTCTTTCACTTCTTTCATAATGGTAATAAAAAGAAAGTGATTATTTTTCACTTGTTCATAAAAAAATGTCTGCACAGCAACCTGAATTTGATTAGGCTGGTATATCAAACATATATATGGAACTGTGCACACAAAGTAGGGTTAGAGGAATGTATGTACAAATTAGATGAAAGCAATATTTAATAACTCAGTGAACCCTTGCTGATGCAACACTTTTTTCTGCATTCAGTTATTTGAAATCAAAGTAACTTCTAGCCAGAACATGCCAGTTTATTAGTGTTTAAATCAGCCCTCCTTAATCAACACAATGATCATAACTGCTATAATAAAACATCTCAGACCTTGAAAGTTTGGACAGACTGATGCATATACTAAGTATATACAAATATACTAAGGTATATTTTTGAAAACAGTTTTTATTCTTTAGTGTAAGACTAATTTCAAGTCTGTTGTAAACAAAAACAAAATATCAAACAATATCTCTTCCCTCTTCCCTAGAATAAGACTTCATTGAACCACAGAAAAAAAACAACTCAGTCTTATTAAAAGTGATGGAACTGGAACACTTAAAGATACTTTAAATGATCTTAGGCTGCACACTTTCCACCTTGGCCTTAGGCCAGGAAGTTAGTTTTAAGAAGTATTTAATAGTGCACAAATCCTAGGCAAAGGAAATTGGCTACAATGTTTTAAAACGTAAGGTCAGTGGATATTGCATTGATTCAGTGTGATAGATACAAGATTCGATTGTTCAGATGTGAACCACACATTTCAAATTCATTGTTATTTGTCTACTGCCTTTATTTGAGCCTAGAGTCACCAAAAACTCCACTCTGTGTGGACTCTACCTCAAGAGTAACTGCATTTAGTTTTGTTTAAAATAGAGAATTAATCATTGCCAGTATATTTCTTTTTCTCTGACAGTGCTTCAAGTTTGCAGTGAAATTAGAAAATGGTTGTTAATTTACACATACAAGATAATTCTATGTGACTTAAGAAAGATTAAATGGAACAATCAGGAGTGACAGTGAAAGAAATTAAATCAGGATATGAATGAGCGCTGTTTTATACTGTAGGTGTTCCTGCAAAATCTAATGCTAATACTTAAACTCATCAGTTAATCACTTCCCATATTCTTTTTCAAATATTAACCTTTTAAAAAGTTGAATTAGCTTAAGAATAACTTGATATATTATTAGGATTCATTTAAAAAGTCCATGCCGAAAAAGAATGGTTCTCTTTTTAAACAGTTTTTAATTATTATGAGTCTTATATGAAGAGGAAAATATATTTTAACAAGCATCCACACAAGTGGTCTGATTATGTTATTCTAATCTGCAAACCTAATTATCACCTTCTTATGGAGTACAAGGAACAGCTTTAGAAGAAAATTAATGTATCCTATCAGTGGGACAGTTTGTCACTTTATTAAATAATCATCTTCTTCGCAAATAAAATTGTTAGAAGCTTCATTGTACTAGGGAAAAAATAAAACCCCTCACACCATTACATATTAAAATTAACTTCCCACCGTTTCTTTAATGGTCTATTAAGCCTTCACTGTGGTGGATTATGAAGTACAAATGAGGATATCAACTGTTTCTAAAATTGTAAGAAACAAATATATTCTCTGCGCATTTTTTATTACGGTGAGCTATAATTTAGCAAACATTTAAACTATTTTCCTTGGTTTCCAATGTACAAAGTGTACATTAAGTCCAAAATAGATAATGTAATTTTTTCGCCTCCTTTTGATCTAAATCATAAGCTGTGGGAGAAAACTAACATCTCTCTATGTCTAGCTCTTCTTTTGTAAAACTGACAATTAATATTCTATATTTCAACCTAGAAGACAAAACCAATCCAAACATAATCTGAAGTGCTTCCAAATATGCCCCTGGAATAAATCTTTAGACTGACCTATGCCACAAAAAGTAGAAATCTTGACAGAAATATTTAATACATCACTATTTAAAATATCATTCCACCTAACATTAAAATTTTACCTCCATATCATCAATCATCGTAATTTAGTTTTTGTAATTCAGCTTGTGAATACATATAGGAATCCAACTTGTAAACAAATACAGGGTCATATTGTCTGCCCTATAATGAAGAAATCCAGCTGGGCTCACCAGTACCTAAAGATTTTCTTTCACTGCTCATTGCAGTAAAACAATATGGTGCAAGTTGTTAGTTTTGTTTTTTTCTCCCTCACAGGATACATATGACTTCTATGTAGAGCTAACCTGGATTATTTTTAGCTATCTTTGATTAGGCTATATTATGCAGTGAAATCAAAAAAACTACTCATAATGAAGCCAATTTTAATGGAATTTTCATCTAGAAAGAGTTGTTAGGTAACAGATGGAATATCAGCTTAAAGCTATGTATAAAAGCATACTTAGCTACGCCTTATTAACTATCTCTTGTGAGTCAACATATATCACCTGGGATTTAAGCTACACAGTTTATGTATACTGTATTTCCACTAAAGGCTTAAACTTAATACCCAGCATCTCAGGTAAGTGCTCTTACCTTTGGAATTCTAGACACAGTTTTTGTTGTTACCTGCTGGAGTTGTTACCCTGGCAGGAGGACAGCATCCAGGTCCCCTGGATGAACCTATACTGTATCCATCAGTTCCAAGATGTTCAGGTGCTCTGCTTCATATAAATAAACATTCATCATTTAACAAACAAAGAAACAAAATCCCAAGCCTTCTCTCACAAGGCAACTTGTACTTTACTTAAGCAGCAAAGAGGGAGAAGGTGAGTCTTAATCAGGGGACTGCAGCTGGGGTTCTCTCATTTCAAGCAAGCACTGCAGCTCTCAGTATAGCAGCAACGGTGTGAGAAGCAAAGTTCCCTTTCTGACACTGAGGCAGGTTCTGATTTTTTTATCTGATTTAGCTTTCTCTTTAAATAGGAAAAATGTTCTCACATCAGGGAAACTATTTCCTGCCCAACACTATCTCTAAGGAAGCTTAACTAGCTACACATGTTTTTCCTCCTTCCAAAAAGCAGGATACTTTGCCCTCACATGCAATCTAGAATTTCATAAGGTAAAGAACTACGAAGATACTGATTTTCCTTAAGTATTATCTGATACAGTTAAAAATTCACCTCCTGTGGCTTGTGGGTAAGATATATCCAGCCATAAAAAGTGCTCAATATTCTGTGATATTATACATGGGACATTACCAGTAGTCTGTAAAATAAGACAGTCTGAAATATTGGAGGGTTACTTAATTTTAATGTACAAGACAGTAACTAAGTTAATGAAACAATGACAAAAGTCATTGTTTTTAATGATAAAATCTACCTCTCTACATTTTTAAACTTACAAACGTGAAGATCAAAAGCATGTCTTGTGACAGAAGGTGAAAAATATAAAAGCTCAGATAGATCAGGATTTCAGTGATACACTGTCTGACACTGTCAGACAACAGATCTGTGCTTATTCCCAAATCTAAATTCTTGGAGAACAGAGTAAGAAAATAGTCACAGTTAGGTATTACAGAACGCTTTCAAAAAAGCATAAAAGTAATTAATTCCAGGAAAAGAGGATAGCAGTTATTTAGTGTGCAGTGCCATTGATACTTTACTTCACGCTTCTGAACAGGCTTTAGTGAGGAAGGATCAGTTCTCTAATTCTTAAAGTCACTTTTCCATTTTTTCAGCATGCACTGGGCTTTCATTTCTATATGCTTTCAAAAGGGATTGCATCTCTAGAAGCTCTCATAGACTTCTCACTGTGCACCAAAATCTTGGCACAGAAACTGAACATAATCTTTTCCAAGCTACAGGTTTCAGTGTGCTACTAGTTCAGAGCACTAAATGGCCATACTTATGGTTTTATTACTTAACTTTACATTGGCAAAGAGTATTCTGCTAGAATTGTACACCACATGCAGCTTTACATCACTTTATTTCACAAAGAAACGAGTTATGAAAAAGACTGACATCATACAATAAAGACTTCAGGAAAAAAATTAATAAATAGAACAAACAAAGCAACACTTAAGATTTCAAGTAAGAGACATGGCTGAAAAGCACATTCCTCTTGCCCTGTCTGCTTCTCCCTTTCCCTTTTCATTAAAACACTAAACCATGGGCATTAAGCAGCTCTTAATTTAGCTTTATAATAAAAATCGAAATCCTTCTTAACTGAAAGTACAGTTTTGTTGAAATCTGTATCCTTGATTATTTTATAAGGTGAAGGAACAAAGTAAAGTCAAGAAAGGCAGTGAAAGAAGGAGTCAAATCAGAAAGAGAAACAAGAAGTCTTAAGATGCCAGAGGAAGAAAAAGATGAGTGTGCCTTACAGCAATAAAAAATTTATAAGTTAAAATTTAATCTCAAATATTTCCTTCACTTAAGACAGCTAAAATACATTTGGTAAGGAATAAGAAGTTGGTATAACATCAGATACTAGGGACCACTAGCTTGTGATCCAGTATATTCAACCACTGCACACATTTTATCCAATGCTTCAGCCGTACCTCCACTTTGTAATGGAGCACACTTCCAGGATGGCAGAGCTGGTGCCAACTGAGATGGCTCTGAAAGTACAAGCAAGACAGCCATAGTGGTATTGCCCTGTCCTTCAGTGATTAAATCTACTCTAAACCTCTGAAGAACATGGGGTCTTGTGCTTCATGCAGACATTGCAGTGCCATATCCAGTTTAGAAGTGGTTCATTATGCAGGTCAGCTGTGACTGTCCATAAAGCATTTTGAGAAACTGTCAAAGTCAGTGATGGTTTAGAGTAGCCTTGACAGGCATCTTCTTCCTGTACCTCTGAGTAGATTTCTCTTTGGCAGTGTTTGCTGTGTCTAATATGTCTCTCTGACAGGGACTGCACCATGCCTACATTCCCTTATTCTACAATTTTAGTGTCTTTGGGCATTGTAGGTTGTTAAGGGAACTACCCAGTCTGACCATTCACAAGACTCTCTGTCAGTCACACTCCCTGTGCCAGAGACTTTAACTGCTGGGACCAAAGCCCCTTCAGAGTGGGTGGCTCCAGTGAGATGATGGGTGCCCCACTTGACTCTCTACACACCCCACTAACATGCAGTCAGACCAAGTTTTCTTACCAGTTTGGCTCTAGATTTCCCATAGCAGAGTCTCAGATGTCTAGTTTTGTAAAGCAATTCATTCATGGTGCAGTAATGGAGAAACAGCTCGAGCTGGGTGCTTCTGAGGAGTGACCCTCCACAAAGGGACCCTTGGGCTTTTATGCCCTCAATTCAAGTGAGTGCAAGTCTCATTCTTCCTCCTAAGTCCTCGGCTCCTGCTGTGTCTCCCAGTGTCCATTCACCTGGCTGATACCACTGGTCTTCACACCTCTTGTCTCAGGCTCCCACCTTCAATCTGTATCTGAATCTGCATCTCAGACTGCAGCTTGCAAACTGAGCTGCCTGCACTAGATGTATTCCTCAACAAGGTGTTGGCAAAGGAGTTCTTATAGACTACTGTGCACTTATAAAATATGCCAGACTGCAAATACTTTAGACTAGTGTCTGTGTTTTCCTCTTCTAGGTTGAAGAAAAGCAGTTAGGAATCTCTCATTTGTATGCAGATAATAATATACTACACATAAACCATTACCTTTGCAGCAGGTGTGTCCAGGTTCCATGATACTTATTTTGCTTGTGTGACTAAAGTAGTGGATAAATATTGTTAGCAATTTAAGCAACATAATTAAAAACTTGATATTTCATGAGACTTTCAATAATACAAAACTGCTTCTTCACCTGGCAACCTGGTGATAGAGTCAAATTCCCACCTGCTTACTCGTTTTCTGTGTTTCTGCTGTAGTTGAGAACTGTGGCATTTGTATTTGCATTGCAGACCAGCTGCTATTTTGTTGTCGGTGATTAAAACACTTTCTAAGTAAAGAGTGTGTCAGAAGGGGGGCCTGAACCCCAAGTTCCCTCTTCCCAGCCAAGTGCATTTACTATCACACCAGTGTAAAAATAGTCCCAAGGCTTCAGTTTCCTGGCTGCTGTGCAGCTTTCCTACTTCAGCATTTTTTTGGATAAGCCCTACTTAGTTAGGTCAATTCACTCAGGTTTAATTTTCAAAACCCCACGAAAATTTGTCAATTAAATTTATGTTCCCAAATCACTTTCACTGAAGATTTACACAGCAATGCTCTATGAAATCAAAGCAGCTGAGCATATTGAAGATTTCATTTGGTGTAAGCAGTCAGCTGCCTCATATCAGCAAGAAGAACATATTTCTTTGATTAACACACTTTTTTCTTTCTTTGAACATCAACAAAATCTTGATAAAAACACTAGATTGACAGCTTAACACAGCATTCAAGGCTTTACTATCAAAATCCAAATCACTGAAGAAGCTTTTGCTACTTCTGCTGCTACTATAGTTCTTAATATATCATCATAACTAAAAAAAAAAAAATCCAAGAAGTATTTTAGCTCATAAAAAAAAAAATCAGTGCTAACCTTGTTTTTTATATATTGTGAGCACAAATACGCTAACCACAGAGAAAGTTCTTCAGTTGGCCATTATACTCCCAAATCACAAGTTACTGTTCCAAAGAGGATTCGATGCCTTTAGACATCTTCATAATTGGCTCAGAAATAGCTTGCTGCAAGAAAGGTTAACAGACCTTGCTGTTCCTCATATGGACAAATCTTTATTAAAAACAGCATAACCAAAAGGTTCTCAAGAATCAGGAAACCATATTACTTGCAGCTGTTCCCTAAGTCTAATTTGAACAAAAAAAATGGCAAATATAACAGACAGCTTCTTCCTCTGACTATTAAATCAAAATCCTGAGTAGCTTTTACCACATCTACCGTTGTCATGTGGATTCAAATGATATTCTGAGTTCTAGTACATCAGGAAAAAAAATGAATGTAAATTCAATATGATGTTAAAATACCATATTCATCTATTAACTTAAGGAACAATATTAAGTTTTGCCATATCTAAGTTGACTTACGTGGATTGAAATTGGATAGAATTTGAAAACTTTCCAAGCTTAATAAATTCCAAGTAATTACTAGGTAACGGTTTTTATGTCCAATGATTTTCTCTTTTTTTATTGTGACCCATTTTATGCCATGACATGCGAACACAGCAGAAACATCAAGCTCATTCTCCTAACCCTTGATCAGTAAATGAATTTGGAATTCTGTAACTACTTTTGATTAAAACTTTGCGAAAAAATACCAAAATAACATTGTTCGCCACATGTTTCTTTTGCTGTCTTGTATCCTTGTCTTGACAGTTTACCCCGAGAGTACTCTTGGACATTTTGAGCTGGAAGGAGTCAGGGGTAAACTGGTTCTTTAGCCAGCAATCTGCCACATAACTTTTTGATCTGAACCATTTACCCAAACCAGAGCTGAACAACAGAGAGCATTCAGGACAGGTAACATATACACAATGTGGACTTCCTGAACTACAGAGTAGAGGCCTAAATAAGCACAAACAACTCTTTTTTGAGCAGGTGAGCAAAACTTTTTTTTGAATTCCCATAATTTCTCTGTCTGACAAAGGCAAAAACATCCTAGGATCCTACTGCCCTGAGCACTGGTGAGACAGCAAACAAACATCTGTTAATCTTCTACTTCAGAAGTGGATGTAGATCAATAGGCACCAATTATTCAGCAACAGAATTATAAGAGAAGCCAGAAGGTATTCTCTTTCAGTGCCATGACAGCACACAGAAATATGCTAAAAATGAGACTATCCTAAGCCTGTCTTAGGAAGGGCAAGAACATAATAAATTACATGACTTAGTCTCAAAGGCATAAATGACCAATACAGTATTCTGAAAACACATCAGAACTCCCATTTCGCAGACAATGAAGTGTCATGAGGGGAAGACAGACCAGGAGATATTTTTTGTTTGGTAATGTTTTTCTGATAATCTATTAAAAAATGTGTTTCACAAACAGAGACACACAAAGATACTGAAAAAAAAATATTTTGGATACTATTACGTAATACAAATAATGTAAAAAGAAAACACAAATATAAAAGAATAGAAAATATAATTTAGTAATATCAATGCTAAAGAGATGTTTCAGTACTAAGATAAATACTTCTCATTTTTGATTATATACTTATATTCTTATTAGGTAGAATAAAAAGAAGCAGTAGTTACTATTTCACAAGTAAAACCGAAATGCAAAATTATTCTGAAGGCAATGTTAGCAACAATGAAGTTATAACAACAGATACCATCATAGAGCCGAACCTATCATTTGATACTCATCCAAATCCATTACCTGAATTGCTCTATATTATGAAAAACAAGTATTTTCAAAATATTTTCTTTGGCAAAATTTATCCTATGTTAATCAAATGAAGATATACATCAGAAGTGAATAAGAACTTTACCTGAGGAATACCCACTGGATCGATCTTATTTTGTAAGATAATTTTGTAAAATTATACTTTACTGCATACTATAAGTTTGGAAATACTTCTAGCTTTCCACATTTCTTATAAAGGATTATGTACTCTACTGCAATAAAAATAAGGGACTGGAAATCAGATCAGAAAGCAGTCAAATTACTTACATGAAAACACACAGGCATGAACCAGGCAAACTACATTCGGATAAAGAGGCAAATGGAAAATGTTATCTGAAGTGATGGAAATGGTGACACGGGCTCTTTATTTGATACATTAAGTACTTAAAATCACTACAGTTACATAACTAGCAAAGATAAAAACTATAGATTATTTAATCAAGGGCTGACATATCTGTTGAAAGCATTACTTTTCTGGCAATCTATTAAAAAATTAATTTTGAACAGTAATACTAAGGGTTAGGAGGACTGACTAAATTCTTTAAAAAATTCTTTCCAATTACCTAAGATTGTCTAATATGATACAAAGCAATTTGCAATTTTAGAGTGTAGAATTGGAAGCCTGGAGTACATTAGTTGCAAGATTCAGGATCTGAAGCAAATTCAGGACCTAATTTCTAGTGAGTTAAAGAACAAGGCAAGAAAAAGTACATACTGCATACTATGTCAGTCTGTGCTGTACTAAAGGAGTATTTGGACTTTCCTCATTATCTATAGATACTGTAGTAGGGGCTTAATTACTGGAATTAAAGGATTAAAAAAAAAGCCCCATAAAGCATCCACAGTTCAGAGTAAAGGTTTTCAAGTTGTTATTAAATTTTAATTTCTTTGTACTAAAGAGTAATGTGTTTATGTTTATTAAATAGGAAGTGTAAAATTTATCCCTTAACAATTCATTTCATAGCTTTTAATGGCTTGGATATTGTCAATAACATTATATGTAAGTGCACTGTGGTCACTTAACAACCTTGACTGGATTTGTAAAGAAGGGTTTGTTGGTTTTGCAATATATATTAGAAAGGGCTGCTCCTTAACTGTTTACAAAGCCTAGCATCTGTTGCAAACATGAAATGTAGCAACATCAAATTTATGTAAACATTTGCCATTTACATCTGCGACTTGAAGATTAATGTATCCAAAATGAAGTTTGAAGCTTCAAATTTACATGTTAATATTAATTAGTTCTGACTATAATCCCTCTCCAAAAAAAGCAATATTTGATCAAAAACAACTTTATCACAACGTACTTTATTTAGTGTGTCCATGAAAAAACAAGAAAAATAACTTTATTGATTTGTATAGAAATACTTGACCATACTATTCAACAAGCAACAAATAGCAAGCTGTATTTTAGCAGTTTCGTTACAGTGTTTCCCATATCTGCTATAGACTCCCTTCACTTCTGAATTTACTACAAATGAAAGAAGCCAGAAACCTTTTTCTATCATTGTGTTATTAATTGTTATTTCAAATGGTGTGACTATATAATGGAAGAGACCAAGATTTAATTCCTATAGAGTTACGTATTATAATAAAGGGCAGTAGTTTTAATTAATTAAAGAATCTGTAAAACATCCACTAGGCATCTCAATCCATAGAAAAGGTTCAGTGACCTGCTCTGAGTAATGAAACATCATCTGCAATAAATTCCTTTGCCAGCCTGACACCAGTTGAAGAAAATTGGATTCTATTGACCTTGGCCCATAGCGTATGGATAGACCTTTTGTGAATCAACAGTTTGTTACTTGTGCAGTGCATGCTGGGCCAATCCCTCCATATGACTGTGCACCATAAGCAGTCCTGTCTCCTGAAAGTGAAATGATTTTCACCCTTTAACATTAACCCTGATACATTTTACTTGACAATTTCTAAAGCAACTATTTCTTTAAAAACTGAGAATCACTTATCTTAGAAACATGTAACTTCCTGTAAAGAAAGAAAAAAACCAACATTCTCATATCTTGCCAATAGTAATAGTACATATTTCAGTTTCTTGTTTGTTATTAAAAGTGCAGAATGGCAGGTGTTACACAACAACCCCCACAAACAGAAATGCCCAATGAACAGGTAGCCCTTACCACTCTTAACAGTACAAAACCTGACCTCTGATTAGTCCTGAAGCAGTGAATTTGACAGCTGAGGACCCTGGGAATACAAATATAAATTCACTGCTCTGCGTATGGCCGGACACAGCACGTTGCTTTCAGAGATGTACTTTGAAGTCACAGGGGATGCTCAAGACTTAGGGATTCCTGGTTAACATACATTTTATACAGCACACTGCCTCTAGTCCTCATGAGTCTGAACCTAAGGTTCCCCAACCACACCAGCATCTCAGACAGACACTACAGCATAATGTTTAAGAGACTAGGAAGTTTCTCAAGCAGAGGGCCTTAGCTCATTAACGCTTTCTAGAGAAATGATAAAAATATGAACTCTTGTGTGAGAGGGAGGTGCAGATACCACAGATGCAAAGTGGTGTGATTTCGCTCTGTAGACAACAGACACAGGTAGGTTGAATCAGCTTTACGCTCCAGCTATCTCCCTTTGTCCCAACTCAAGCACACATGTTCTTCAGGCATTATTTCTAAAGGTAGGCTGCTACACATTTGAACTAACAAAAGAACATGCTGGTTGTGCTTTTTTTTTATTTTCCTGCTCTATAAACATTATACCAAGAGCTAGGCAGAGGATGTTAATTTACCTACAAGCCATCTCTTGCTCATGTGAAAATATTTCACACTCTATCATAAATATTTTCACCTTTCGTTGCTGCTTCTGATGACTGCAGTTGCAGTAATGCTGCCTGAGTTCAGAGGTACTGTTCCCTGGAGTCTTGTCCTTTAATGAAAAGGAACCTGTGGGTTCAGTGGGACAGGTAACACGTCTGCAGTCTGGTCTCTCTGTGGAGCCAGTGTCTTCTTTTTAAGCTTTTTCATGTCAGTCACAACCAGGAAGGGACGAAAGGTTGAAGGAAAAAGACTGAAATGTCTGCAATTCAAGTTAGGAATGTTGTGTTGATACTTACTATATTCACTGCAAATATGTGGTTGTGATTCCAAACAAGAGACTCCATCACTTAAACTGAAAAACTGGAAGAATAATGAAAATATCGAAACAGTTTCATTCTATTCAAAATGAAAAATTTTGACTGTTCAATTCAAAGCCAAAATAAGCCAGCTTTAAAATAAAGACTAAGCACATCTGACAATGGAGCATTTCATTCACCCCACGACAAATGATATTGCTTTTAAACTGATCTTTTTTTACTCTCAGTCACAAAACTGGAACTTGCTTTCAACTCCAATATTCAAGTGGAATAACTCTGTTCTGGTTTCTTTGCTGCCAGACAGGACTAGACATCTTTCATGATACAGCTTTTGAATACAGTAATCGTGTATTCATGATGTGATTTTTTCCTTTTTTCTTTTCTTGAGTTTAGTCAAGATATGATGCTATGATAACTGCACTGCATAGTGCAGTACGCAAGCTAGGACACATGGAATAACTTGCTAAAGGTTAATTTCCCTGCCATTTCTCCAGATTTTTCTTACTGTGGCCTTTCCTTATTCTCCTGGAAGATACTTACACAAAGTAAGTCAGTACTTTCTATTACTTAAAAACTTTCTTAGAGATTAAATGTATAGATAGTGGCACAAAAAAAATAAAAATAAAATTAAAAAAACCCAAACACATAATTAAGCAAGTTGAGATGGAACCTCAAAAGTACTTGGTCAGGAATATGATGCAAATCAAGTTATTAGGAACGTTTTATGCTTTAGGATTTGTTTATGAAATATGGGAGTAGACTGAAGTTTGAAAACCTCAAAGACAATGTACTTAGGACTGTAAATGCAATTTATAAATCCTACTTTAACTTACTGAAACTATGAAATATCTTGTATGCTACAGTATGGTAGAGAGTCAAAGTAGTATACCCAATTGAACAGAATATTATTTTAGAATAGTTAATATCAACTTGAATAATTCTTTTGTTGAAGTATTCTTTGTTTCCCTGTGTATATTCCAGTCACATAACTCATACATCTGTTATTCCCAGCATCGAGCCTACGATGTTTACACAGATCCCTGTAGGGCATTTTGACCAAACTGAATCATTATTTCAACAGTATGTCCTAGTTTAATGACACTGTTACTCAAAATACTGGTTTTGCAAGTTTTCTTCCCTGTGGCATAAACTCAGCCTTTCCACACTTAAATCTGAAAATTTGACCCTACTCTTGAGCAGGAGATGCTGGGAAGGAAGCTCTGTGTCCTCAAGCACAGGGTTGTCAGCACTTCAGACCTGTAGAGTGGGTAAAGTGACAGCTCAGATTTTGCGGTTTAGAGCACATTTAAATCTCAATGCAATGTCAGTCCTGATTTCTGATAATGTGTGCTGATAATTACTTAAAATGGTATATTAGGATTCATTCTTTTGACTGAGGTGGGGATGCTACTACTGTGTTCTCACTTCCATTCTTCGCTATTTGACTACCACTAGAAAAAAAATTCTTCTCTTGCAGATCCATTTTTAGGAACAAGTAAACAATATATTAAAATCACTGGTAGATATTTATGCTGAGCCTCATTTGGAAAACAATATGGAGCTATTCCAAGATATGGAATCCAATTTTCCAAGATATTAAGGCATGTATTAAGTATATTTTCATTGAAAATTAAGCTTCTGAACACAGAAGATCCTTTTTTCAAAGTGACTTGATTTCAATTTATTAACAAGCTCAAATAAACAGGTGCTTCATTGCAAAGGACACAACTGACAATGCGGATTTTTAGTTCTTGAGTATTTACACATACTTAAACTTAGATTTTCCAAAAACTTAAACGTCTATCTCTAGCCAATTTAAAAATGTACAGCCTAATTTATTTTTTTCTAATAAGTTAGTATTTTTTCTAATAAGTTAGTCTTTGAGTCCAAAATGTATGAACACTGCAGAGTTTCAAAACGCGTCAGAGTTCCCAAGAATTAGTCACTTAGTTCCAAACAATGCCACAAAATTAGTAGTCATTAAAAAAGCCTTTCTATGTCTTCTGATATTCTCTCACCTTCATTTTGAGAACATAAACAAATACAGGAAGATTCTGCTTCCACTCAAGTACAACAGGTCAGGAGTTTCCCTATTAGTATGCTCTATTTACACATGAACATTGGGATCAGACTGGTAGGGAATGCCCTGAGGAATTTGAGGATCATTACCAGGATTTAATGCAAAAGATTCTTCAACCCCAATCAGCCTAACCTACTTCACTCAAGTAAATACAACACCTGTGGACTTCAAAAGATCTCTGCACACTGTATAAAGTTTTTCTTCAGCAAGGAAACTTTTTGCATGTTCATTTTTCAGAGTAGACCCTCAGACCTGCTCTGAAAAACACAATGATAGCTGTGAAAGCTAAAAAAGTTAGAAAATCAGGCAAGAGGAAACTAACATAAAACCAAAAAAGAATTATTTTTTTTAAATCAAAAGAGATATGCACATATGACAGTGTAGGATTTTCAAATGAGTAATGTAGGATTTTCAAAGGAGCAGGTGCTGTTAACTATGGAGCCCACTATTAATCAGACTTGAGTTGGACTTGCTGATGCTAAATCATTTAGATTGCATAGAAAATTCCACATTCTGGTGAATTAAATCTGGCTTAGCAGACATCTAAAAAAGGGTTTTATTTTCACACACTGCAGGAAAATGCTGCTGCAACATATTATGGAGTGTTGCCACATGCAAGTAACTGTTAGTGGAACAAAGTATTTGTGAACCAACATCATCTGGAAAATTCTATTCAACAAAAATAGAAATCCACATTTTTTTCACACTACACAAAAAAAAATCAGTTTCTATTATAATACTTTGCTCAAGACTTTCTATTCTTTTTAGAAAGGAATAATCTTTCTAAATAGTCTTTAAATACCTAGAGAATCACTGCTTTTTTCAAATATTCTTTCAATATCACAGTACCAAAGTACGTAGGGACTGGAACCATATATTTTTGTAATTAATTTCCTTAAGATAATGTTAGAAACATCAGGTTCCTTAAAATATAGATGAATTTCAAGGTGAGTCTGCTAGCAGATGTTATTAATGGCATATGATTTATTGTGACATGAAATCTGATCTGAAACTCATGTTATTAGCTGAGCTTTTTATAAATTATAATTGCCAGCTGCTGAAAATATGCAGAAAGACCACTGATAAACTAGCTTCATCTTCAGGGCCTAGAATATCTGCGTTTGTTAAAAGTCTGGTATCTCTAGTCCTGCTGACAGGGCACAATACATTGGGATGCACAGATCAGGCCTAAGTTCAGACCTTCTCATAATTCCTTGAGAAAGAGAAGTACCAGAGCTAGGAAAAGGAGATCGTAGAAAACACATATGTACTGTGGGACTTGAATAGCACCCATACATTTGGGTCCATAGTGTGACACTGCATAGATACTAAACAGATTAAGTATTTGAGGAAAAAGCTCCCATCTCTGACTATTAGATGCAAAATATATACTTTTAATGTGAAAACAGTAAGAAGTAAGATAATTTTCAAACATATTCAAACATCATTCTGTACAGCTCCAAGATGTGAACACAAACAGGATATTCTGTCATCCTAAGGTCTATGAAGATTTGCTAAGACTTTCCAGGTCACCCACTAAACTGAAAAAAACTCCTAAATATCTATGGTTAGGCTCACAGTGACAAAACATTTGTGTTAATAATTATTTCTAGACATCCCTTATATATTCCAAATAACATTGTATCTTACTTTCCTCTCCCCATGTGTCTTTAAATGTTAATTACAGTTTCTGAAATGTTGCTTTTACCCATCACAACTTATGTGCTAAGTTACTTAAATAAGAAGAGACAAACATAAACATTGCATTATGAATGTTATCTACTGAACAAACCAGATATTGAAAGAGGGTAAACTTACACTAAATGTAATACATTTATAATCTCCATAGAAGGTCTGCAATAATACTGAAAATTCAAGAAGCAAGACAAGAAACAGATGCAAAGTCTCATTCCTGACTTTTTTTATGTATACAAAGTTGTTTAAAGATAAAAGCATTTATGTGTAAAATGGCATTCACTTGCCCTTACTTAGAGTATATATGGAAGAGAGCGCTGTCAATGTACCAGTGTGTGAATGAAACATAAGGATCACCATCTGCAGCTGTCTAAGAAGTGTTCCTCAGTGCTTAAAGGCAAAGTGAAAATTCAGGGATCCTCACAACCACAGTGCATCATCTTGTCCATGCTAGTCTTACAAGTCAAACATTTCACCCGTGAGAACAGTTTATTTACAATGCTTTTGATTTCAGTTGAAATACCAGATATGAAACGGTTACATTACAAGTGGTCTGGAAGCATATTCTTGATATAAAATGAACCAATTTCCTCTCTTTTATAAGAATCAATATTTTAAAGGAAGTGAAAAACTTTACCCCTCACAGAACATGCCTTAATAACACAGAAAAACATTTTTATATGCATGTATTTTTAGATTCTTACCTACTGTTGAACTTCTCTGGATGTTTTTCTCTCATGATGTGGAATCTGTGGGCAATTGAAGCATCCTAACAGGAAAAAAAAACATCCCACCATAAATCTATTGTGACAGGAAAATTGCAAAACAGAAGACCAAAACTATAAACAAGGCATATAATTTGTAAGGTGTTTTGTGAACTGTCACTTTCAACAAGAGCAATACTCTTATCTTACAGGTACACTACTTCCAGAATGGGATATATATCTGAACTTAATAATTTATTATTCCCATTGAAGCCTCCATTATTCGTTTTTACAAATCAGACACGATAGTTATGTTTGTGTCTTCAAATTTCATACAGCAAATGTATCATCCAGATGGGAAGGTTTCCAGTAAACTGTACCATTGGTACAGTTCTGCCTAGTAGAAATACTAAATAAAGTATCTTTTTCTTTAAAAAAGGGGAGTGACAGAGTCAGCAAAGTTACGTATACAAGTTGATATCTGCATAAGGCCATTCAACAGCTGTCTCTAAAATTTGGTGGAAAATTGGAATAAATGTCAGGAGATTCCCCATTTGCTACATGTCAGGGTGTGAAAACATGCAGGGAGAAAAATCGTTTAATATAAAAAAGAGGTTTGTTATTTGAAATAAATGTATGTTATCAAAACATTTTAAAATTAAGTATGCTAGTAATAAAATAAATAACCTGTATGTGAAATGAAATAGCTGTATGAAATACTTATACGTCTATAACATTTAAATGAGAATCAAATCATTTTGCTGATGGGACTTGTTGAAAATAGAATATTTGGAACTGATTTCAAAGCATTTTTATATCTCCTTTGCAGGTATGATGTTAATGCTTTCCTCAGTCCAGATCATGTAATATTTATTTCTCATACTAATCATTAAAACTTTACAAAGTGGGAATTGATTTTTCATCTACCAACTCATGAGTCTTGCAAAGGATAGCAAACACAGAGAAATCCATTTAGATCATGTCTTCATATTATGTCTTAAAATTCTGGATATATAAGAATATAAGAAGAGTTAGTTCAGTTAGTAGGAAATTTAAATGAATTTCAGTTTCTATGTAAATAGCATTTGAGAAAAACTACAAATAAAACTCTAAGCATAACCAACTATCACGTACATGAACCTCCTCCCCCCCCCGCTTTACAAACTTCAACACTTATGGAAATATAAACCCTAAGAATTGGAGAGATATTAAATTGAGTATATTTAGCAACATTTAAAAATATTTTCAAACAATGAGAATGAGACTTTGGAGGAAAAACCAAAATTAAATACTTAAATAATATATTAATAATGATTCCAAAGGTGACCAAAAAATTAAGATAATTTTAATTTTAGTTTTACTTAAACTAATAAATGTTAATCTAAATCACAAATAAGTGTGTTTGACTCCATCAAAACATTCAATTTCATTCATGATCATGTTATCTATTTTCTAAAGATGTCCATAGATCGTGTCTTTATGCACATGACAAAATTATTTATGTATTTTTCTATTATTTTTAAGAATTGAATTGTCATTCAACATTTTACTGTTCTACAAGGAAATCACAGCAACATTCTCCAGTGAATGGACTGGTGTTAGTCATAAAATGCCTTATTGTTCTGTCCTGTAATCCAAACTGTCATCTGAAATTTTCAGCGCTGTATTCTCAAACTGTGCTCACCATTATTTTAAATTTATTTTTTTTTGTGCAATTTTATAAGGCAAATATCCACAAGTATCCAGGTGATCCCACAGTTCTTGGAGACGGATGAAATAAAGCTGACAGTAAACCCTGAGACATCACACTTCTAAACAAAGCCTGCCAGCTGAACTAAAATAATAACTCTGTTAACTTTAGAAAGACCCCATCATTCATACTTTATCCCCCATTAGATGTGCCAGCATTAGAAAAGTATATTTGTTAGCCAGTTTTATATGAAAAAGAAATAAAAGGACTGCTGTTATATTTAACTGTTCATTTTCTACACACTGAAACAAAAGGCAGATCCAAGACAAAATGAATAAAGGAGTAGTAGCGTTTTTGACAGAAACTAGGAAACACTAATCAAGGACTAACTGTCTAATGAATGAAATGAAAAGGCTAATGCGCTTACTCACGCATAACAAATGCAAGGCACAAACAAGCTAGGGATCAATGCCCACTGCAGATGGCAAACAGGCAGTTGTTTCCATGGAAGGTTGATTTGATCAAAATTTTCCCCTCCCTGAACATTTTCTGACTCCAAAATGAATCAACTGACTTAATGATCTGAGAGGTAGAAAGAGTAATACACAAAGCTAATTCTGACAGGCACAACACAAGGCAGGCACACATCAGACCAATTTCACAAAAAAAATTGCTGAATTTTATTTGCTTTTATTAATGGAAACTGTAAACCAGAATAGTAACTACACACAGATAAGCTCAAAAGTAGGAGAGCTGCTAACGCTTTCTTCAATTTATACTGCCCAACTGTTCTTCCAAACCATGAATCAAATCCAATGTAGAGAGTCCTTAGATTCCCTAGCATAGGGACCTCTTCCCAACCATAACTTCCTGCTATAGGAAAATGTGAAACCAGTCCATGCTGGTTGTGCTTTAGCAAAACAACTCCTTGCTTTAGGGGAAAGAAAGATAAGGGGGG
>VZRE01005795.1:33949-230418 GCA_013396775.1 Cephalopterus ornatus | reverse complement strand
GGGGGGGGGTGGGGGAAGAAAACCAAGAAACTGAATTTTCTGTTTTTCAAGTGTCTGTATTCATTTACATGTTATGACAGTAGTATACAGACAGGCATAAATGAATGAAAAATAATGGGAAGAACTGAAAGTAAGAGGAACTTGAGAATGGGTAGGAATGCTAGCACTGTCTCCCAAGAGCTGCTGGAACTACCAGATGTCACCCTCAAATCCTGAGGAACAACCATTAGAAGTTTGCTGGATGAGGAGAGAAGAAAGTCCTTCACTGTGAGTTGTTCTGGCTACATTAGAAACAGGATTTAGTCATCCAGCCATTTCAAATAGTGGCTTCTCGCCCAACCTGTTTAGAGCATACAACTGTTGATCGACCAACGGCGAATTAATTTCTTTTTTTCTGTCACAAACTATTTTAAAATTACCTAATTAACTATACTGAGAAATGGAGCAATATTCATATGTATGGTGAATCAAATATTGTTTGCATACTGTCACCTTAATATGCTGACCTCTCCTGGTACCCAATATTGTGGATGGCCAGTAAAATATCAGAAAGTATTTTTGCATTTTATTATAAAACCAACACAAAAGAGAAAATGCAGCATTCAGTAAAGCAAACTCACACACTTCATCATATTACCTAGAAAAGTATTAAGTGAACAGGATTTTTTTAGAAAAGTCATATGACAGTCAGATATTGGTATATAACTAATGTCACCTGTGAGCACTATTTATAATTTTTTTAATAAAGTGATATGTATGGGGGCCTGAAATACAACTTTCCAGCATTACTATATCTGAACCTAAACATTTTCTATTTTTTAAAGTAACACATCTTAAGTGCATGCAAACATGCCTAAAATTTGCAAAAACTTTATAATTAATAATAATAATCTAAGGAGACACAACATTGTTGAAAGGAGAAGGAAGGTCTTATGGTACTACTCTAATTTGAAACTATTACCTTTCACTTCATCTATACTTCAGTCACAGAGCTCATTTTATACCTAAAGCATTTTAATATTTTTCCAACATATCCAGACCAAAGCATCCAAGAATTGAGATCTTTTTCAGGAACACTTTTGCATCAAAATCAACGCTAGACACAAAGTAATGCTGAACACAAAGCATTTATGGCACAACCAAGGAACTAATTTGACTATTTTGTGTTTCTGAGACTATTTTATGAATATTTGAGTTGTACGCGACTGTTCTAAAATAAGGCATTTCTTTATTCAGATATACAATATTTTCAGTCATTAATATTTTATATGAGAATAGCCTAGATGATAATTTCTGTTAAATTTCATAGTACCAATCTAATATGAAAAAAACTACCACACTGTGTGCTCTTTTGTATGCCTCTCTCATTTATATGGTTTCCACTCACTACTGTAGCATTTTAAAAGTAGAGGTGAAAGAATGGGTGCTTGAAGAACAGAAAATGCACTTTATCCGAGTTTAATTCTACAAAATTGTACACATACTCTTAAAAAATATATCCCTACATCGCACAAATATTCAACCTGGATGCACATGCGATAAAGACACAGACAAAAACACATATATGCACCCTTACATTTGAATCTGTTCAGCTTCTGAAGTAGTTGGACTATCCTTATATCTCACTCAGGTTTGTTTTAAATCCTGACAGTGAAGATAAGATAGAGAACAGACAGAGCATATCTGAATCTACTCCTAGGAAATGGAAAAAATATTTTAATTGAACTAGGACATTTCTCAAAGTGACCTGCCAAGAAGAAAAGAAGCTTAAGTTGCTACACCTCTTTAATACCTTATGATTGACTTACACACATATATATTCATCTTTTTAATGGGTATTAGCATTACCGGAAAGCAATCTGAAGCAGTCTTTTCAGAGGAGTAACCTTATACATTGTGAATAACCTTATAGAAAGATTAATGCATTTAATATATGTCTATCTATAAGCTTGCTGTGATTAAAATTTCCATTAAATAATAATTTTTATGCTGGTGAACAAACAAATGACCAGTGTGCATCTTCTTTGGATATAAATGGTCTGATTATTTTTTTTTTTCCCTAAGATACTTCTTTAATTAAGGCTTAATGGATCCACAAGGCTAGGAAGCTTAAGGGATAATTCAGCAACCTGCAATCTTTGGATCAGAATGCAAATCTAACCTGAACAACCAGTTAGCTCACATCAGTTATTAATGTGAAATAGTGCAGATGTACCAAAAAAAAAAAAATCACTGAAAACAGATTAAGAAAGTTCGCTGTGGTGGTTTAAAAGTTATTTTCTCGATAAACAAACATCCTTACTATTATGCATTCTACTTCCTTAAAATATACAAAACTCCCACAAAAAACATGAGTACATCCTTTGTTTTAGTACTTCCCCACCCCCCCCAATAACAATCTCAGATAAACAAAAACCATATTGAACCATTGATTAACCAAGTCTAAAAAAAGGTAGTAAAGAAGCTTCAGATCCTGCCTTGTTTAAATCCAGCTGTCACTTCACATTTGACTCCCAGGTTTTCGATTAAATTACATGTATCAACCTGAGAGAGGAAGAGATTTAAAAAAAATAAGTCATTGATACATTAGTTTTTGGTGAAACGCTAGTTACTATAGTTGTCTTAGTTTCTACTGATATTCTGAGCCAGTATATCTCAGAAAGGTGACAGTTTGAGAACATCAGAGCAAGAAGATTTCAAGTGCTTTTTAAAACAGCTTCACTAAAAGATAGTGATCATTCACTTTCTTACCAAAAAATCTGAGAAAAAAAAAGTTGAAAAATTTGTGTTCCTGTCTTTCCAAGAAAAACACAGAAACAGTCAAGATAATGCTATTCATTTTGTCAGTGATATTCTTGACAGTCAGCCCTCTGATGGTCATGTTTAAACATACTTCAGAGGTACATGTATTACTAAGTCAAGTTTGAATTTATATTTTAAATACTCATTTAAATAGGTAAGATCTCAAAAATCAGGATGAAACATCAGTAACCACAGTATTTATAAATGATAAACAAAAGATGGTATATCTGGAAATGATAACAGAAATATTGGAACAAGCCTTCAAATGTAAGCACATTTCGTCTCCCTTTTCATTTGAAGTCAGATCTCTGTTGAGTTTCTGACCCTGTTAATGCACACTTTGATTCTGGAATTATTTCACACAAATACGAAGTGGAATCCATTTTGCAGGAAAAGATATTCTTGTGGAAAAAACCACCAACCTGTTCTGCCGGTGTATAACCCTGTATACAGACATTGACTCACTGGTATTTACTATCAGTCAGTTCATACAGAGTGACCACATGTCCCACTGTGTAAAGAGCAGTGCAGTGACCAGTCCTATAAGACAAGCCTTTGTATCAGTATCTTAAGGACTTTATTTGAGGAGCTATTTTGGGTTTTGGAAACTGACGCTACATTTCTATGTACCTATAATTTTAAGCTATTAATCAAATGCAATGACCATCAAAGAAGACGGAGAGGTAAGACAGTTAGGCTGTTATCAGACCAGATGTGTCCTGTGCCCCATGACTCAATGCAGCACAGAGGATGTGCACCCCGTAAGATGATCTCTGCTGAGGATACACTGTGTTAATGAGCACATCTTCCTTTCTTTATATTTGGTCACTCTAAATTTACTGTAACTAGAGCAGGGTTTTTCTAGGCCCATGCTGAGTGTTTATGCAGTCACTAAAAAGAGGAGAAGAAAAGTGATCACATGGCAATTAGACAACATAGCCATATAGACAGTGCATTAAATATCTTGAATGACATATTCAAAAGATCTCTGTGGTAAACCTTCAGTAGCATTTCTGATAACTGCTGATTGAGAACTATGTTGAAATTGTCCAAATTATCCTGCACAATGAGTTTGAGCATAACACAATCAAGGACACAACTCACTCAGGCTGAAAGTCAGTATAAGAAATGCAATGCAATTGCGTTGTTGCTTTAACTATTCTTCAGAAACACACAGGAATGGCTCACAGGTAGGTTCAGTAAAAAGCACAGAAACAAAGTTTACATTAAAAATCTGTCTGGTTTGAAGCAAACGCCTAGACTTTCATGCCAGCACTTTTGCAGTTTTTAAAAGAATAAAGTGAGCAATTTGCTCAATTACTAAGCCTTTTTTTTTTTTTAAATACTAATTAGTCCCATTGCATTAAAACTTAAAAAGACAAGCTTGGGATAAGGAATAATTGCTTGTGTACCATCTTGAAAACTTATACTCAACTTAATATATGGTTTTCAAACACTCTCCTAATAAAGAAATGATAACACCTGCCCAAAAAAAGAAAAAAACCCCCAAAAAATCCCTAACAATCACAAACCCTTTTGAGTATTTTCATTTTGAACACTGTTTAAGTTTTCATTAGAGTAGTATTCTCAGGGGATGAATTCAGGCCCTTAATTTAGGTGCCTAAACCGCCAAGATGTTCTCTCTATCCTCCTAGTATGCTTAAAAGTAAGAAGAAAGCTCTTTGGAAAGGCTCTTCCAAAAGGCATGTTGACAAGTTTCTGCTCTGAATTGCCATTTCAAAATCTTTTGTTATTAATCATACAAGAAACTGAGCACACCTAACTTCATAAGCTTATGAAGTTATGCCTGAAATGCAACAGTTTGAGCAGTCCTTTGAAATGTTCACTGGGGTGCAAGCCAAATCTTGTATCACCACCCATTTTATATGCTCATTTGCTTGATAGGGATCAAATAATAAATGTTCACCTGACTTCTCCTTAGCAACTTTCCATAACTTGTTAGTCAAAACCTTGGCAACAGAGTCTTATAATTTTAATACATATTTATGTTATTCATTTGTTTCCATAGCAGATATTTATTTTTATAAGAAATATGCAAACCACTGAAACATCTCTCATTGATTTACACTCTGAAAGAATATTTTTCTCTTAATTGAAAAAGGTCACTGTTTTCCTCATTCATTATGTTTTCTATTTGAAATTTAAATTTTTGCATTACAATATTATTTATTATCTTCCTATTGGACAAACTAATATTAATTTATAAAAAACCCCAACACACTCATAAATTAGGGGTAGATGTTGTATTATTTAGCTACAGAAGTTCTCTCTTTCCACTGATTTATGACAAACTTTTTAAGATTCTCTCCCTTACATTTTTCACACAGCTTGTTTGTTCCTTCTTGTAGGCCCAGAAGGAACTGTCTTGACTTTTGGTCAATACTTGCATTCGTTCTCGTGTTGCATCAATCAAAATATTTTCCGAATCCTTCTACTTTATTTTCTTTTTAAGGTGTATAAGGTTTCTCATTCCCACTTCTGTGAAGGCTCCATCAGTCTTACTCCCTCCTTTATACCTCTACCCGTGTAGGCATCTCCTTGTATCAGTAAGCATTTGAGATCTAGTTCAGACCTTAAGGGTCTGTCAAAGTATGACACAGCTGTGGGAAGGCAACAAGAGCAACTGGAGAGTATGCTTATAGGCCCTAGGCATGGGAAAAGAGTGAGTTATCTGACTCTTTTCAGGTGTTACAGCATATTAAATACTTGTACAGGCTATAAGGGCTTCCAAGTTCTGAAGAAGCAGTGGAAGAGTCTAATACAAGTACCCACACATGGCCTGGTTCTCCACAGTGCTTACAGCTAATGCAAAAGAGCCAGACTGCCTTACAGCAGGGTGAGGTCATAGGGAAAATGGCAGAAAAGTTTTGTATCAAACTGAGCCAAACCTATTTAATAGCAAGCTTGAAAATGACTGGGCAACTAAGAAGCCTCCAAGAATGCACTAGATTCATGTGAGCTACTCGTGCCAAGTTTGCCCCCACCTGAGTGGTTTCTCTGAGTATCCTGAAAGAGTAGGACAGAAATAAAATGCACTGTTCATTGCAGTATTAGATTGAAGAGATTACACCCTAGCAGATCACCTTGATCACACACTGTTTTTACTGCTACTGTTAATAAAATTTGTAACGTACAATGTGAATGAATACTTGTCTTCATACACAGTGTAAATGGTCAGATTCCTTTTTTGGAGTGCAAAACTCAATCACATACTACATGGCAAGGACCAATATTTCCATGAAAATAAAGATTAATATTCTCTGAAATATGTCTGCTAATAGCCAAATAATATAATTAGTTCATATAAACAGCGTTTGATATGAGTTTTTGTCAAGTTAAACAAAGCCTAGGCTCTGCAGTAATGGGTATGTGAAACACAAAATATACTAAAAAATTGAACTGGATGCCATCATATTGAGCATTTAGGGGCTGAAAAAGATATTCTCTATGAATAATAGCATCCTGTATTAAAAAGCAACCAACATAAAACATGCTGTGGCTTAGAGAACGAAAAGTCTTTTCTGGACTTAATATTTGGATATATGGAAAAGTGTTAAAATATGTTCAAATATGAACATGTGTAGTCAAATTTTACAAAATTAATTCACATATATTTTCCTCTCAAAGCAAATCCAGCTTTTTCTATAGCTGCTTTGAATAAATAATTTAGATATGTAAAACATTTTGCAGTGCTGATTTACCCAATGTGCAACATATAGAGGTCATGCAGTACCTATTTTTGTAGACTGTGGACATCAAAAAGCTTTGAGGTTAAACATATTTATTTATTCCACAGAGAGGTTCTGTTATGTGATATAAAAGGAATAAGTCACAGGTTATTATCAGAATATTGATATTTAGGGACAACAAAAAAATTAGATATTTTTGGTATTGAAGACAGTAATAATTAAGAACTGGAAACTTTTTTTTACAAAATCAACATGAACATAAAAACGGTTTCAGCTGAAATGGGAAAAACACCCAGTAACCCCAGAAACTACCAATTCTATATTTCACTATTGGTTTATGCAATATTGTTTCACTATTAAGCAATCTCACAGCAAAATAAAAAATGCAGTTCTTGATGTGCTCAGAAACCCTGGAAACTGCATGAAAGCCCTTTTTATGATTTAACATGTACAGAATTTTGAACCTGAGAAATAAAAATGTCCAAATTGCTTTAGGAGTGCTGAATTGATCCTTCAGAGAGGGTCAAAGAAATGCTTCTGCTGTCTTTTCACATCCCAAGGATCCAAATTTGCAGAATATTAGTGAAAAAGTCTAGGGAAGTGTAGTGAAACTGAGAAAATCCTTAAATTTTGCAGCAAAAAATTTCCCCCTCCCAAGAGTGCACTTGCATAATGCTTTTCGCCTAACCATCTGGACAGACTCAGTGCGTCACGGTTGTTTAGCAACTTACAGCTTTCATGGTAGCTTTGAATATATTATGCCAGTATCCTCTTCTCAGTCTCAAATTGTTTGGGAGGATTCTATATCTGCATAAAAACTCCTTGCATAAGTCCCATTTACTCAGGATTTCCAACACATACGAGGTTTTCTAGAAGGCTAAGTTGTTTACACTAAATACTAGCATACAATTCTGCAAGTTAATTTTCTAGTTTACAAAGTTCCTCTCCAACTGATCAAAGTAAGGGGGCAGCCAGCTGCAGTGCAGAGGCAGGAAAAGCAGAGTGAATTCAGGAGACAAGCAAAGCACATGGTCAAAGTTAGGTCCATGAATTTTCACTGTAAACAACAAGAACAGGACAGTTTCTCTGAACTCTAGGCCAGACAATGATGTTATAAACATAATTTACAGATGATGAACCCCATTGTTTTTTGATAACAATAAATCAATTTGCTTCATGAGAGAGATCTAATGAAATTTTTGGTCTAAATGAAAGCATAGTCAAATCACCCTTCAACTTTTTCCCTTAAAAACCAACAATGCAGCAGGGTGAAAGCTGCTCCTAGATTTTTATAAATTTGCAAATCAAAGAGCACCTGTTTGTAAAGTGCTGCTTTGCTCAACTACTTAAATAATGTAATCAATACTAAATGACAAGCTAGAATTCCAAAATTTGCGGCACAGTAAGCAGACACTTGTCTTGCTGATGTTTGTAATAAGTAATCCTTATAATGATAGCCAAGACAAATGTTGTTAATATTAACTGTTACTCAAGAAAAAAATAGTATATCCATATGACATCAGAAATCATTTCAGAGTAAGATTATCTTAATGGTTGCAACTATTTTGTATAATACTAGCATTAATAAGCACAATGTAAATCAGTTAAATCCTGCTTTTACTAATGGGTTTCTTTTTTGCTAATGAACAATCAAAAACTACAAAAACATATGCAATTTAAAGGTCAGTGCAAATAAAATGTTTCCAAACTTTTGGAAAAGCTTGAAACCAGGATTAATCTTTCTTTTAGTTTCAATTATGTACATTGTATTCAAAGCCATTTCCCAGCCAGAAGAAATATACTGTTGGGACACTGTTTTAAGGACAACAGATGTAACAGACATTTCCTTCCAACAAAATGAAAGTTGTTGTCCAAGCGGCCATGACTTTCCAAATAAATAATCTCTGTAAACATTCCCCAAAGGGGCATTTCATAATGCCCTTCACGTATACATTATCTGTGACGAAAATACTGTTTCTGGAATAAAAGCTTTTTTTCCCCTTAGTTTTCTTTCAGTAAAAATACTTACACTGTTCAAAATTACTAAAGTATCATCTACAACAATTTTAGTGTTATTGCTCAAATTGTAAATTATGCTTTCAGAATTATGGAAGGAATTTTTAAAAGGCTTCCATTTTTATAGTCTTTTGAAAGGACAATGAATTCTATGAAAAATCAAGATAACAATTTCAGTGTTTAAAATCTACACAAAGTAATTCAAACAAATGTTATGACATTTAAGATAATGAAACCCTTCATTTATGACAATGTGTTCTACTTCACATATAAGGAGTCAGAACAGATGTCCAAATATTGTAATACCAGAGGAAAGTTACGGCTTATCTTGATTAATACTCTCAGAGCAGTCCATGGTGTGTCTTTAAAACTGGCATGAGTTACTTCAAAATATCTATTCAAAATCCATTCTAGGAAACATAGCTAGACAAAGTGTTCCCAAGACAAAAGGAAAACAATAAAGCTTTGTATAACCCTTTTAGCAATGTAAGCTGCATATTATCGACAGACCATTCATTGCAATCAACAAATGATTAATTGCAAATTTGTTGCTAAATTGACCACGAAAAAGACAAGCTTCAGGGTACTGTTAAAGAGGAAAAACTTATGTTAAAAATGATTGGAGACTTTTTGTAGTGAATTAATTCTAATCGATACTCTTGTTGACTACACAGTGGAATAATGACTTCCTTAAATAGCATATATACCCATTATTGTAGACATTCAAATTAATATTTAACCTAATGCTTTTTTTCTCTTTTTTAAACAGCATTTTTCTAATTTCACCTTTAAGACCAACAGTCTTGTATCAACCAATCTTTTGCAATGCCTGATATCAATCACCTCGGGAGGTATAATATATATGTAACAAAAATTACAAATAGCGATGTAATTATGTTTATTTAGTTCATTTACATTAACATATTCTTTTTAATTACTATTGGCATGGATGAAACATTAGATGTCTTTAAGCATATATACCCTACAAACTTCTGAACTATGGAATCATTTAGTTTTGTGCAAAGGTGTGATTTCAGAGTTTCCTGGCTGTGCCATTTTCCTCCTAGTGTAGGTGCAGTCACATAACTTAAAACTTAACTTTTTAATCATAAAGATAATTTCATTCCTGTGATGGTCAATGTACTACTGCAAAATAGATCACATTAGCAGGGTGTGTTTTTGTCACACCAATATTATCATGAAAAGTGTTCTACTTCTTGCATTTGACCAAGAGTCTGGTTCTCAAATTTCTGTTCATGAAAACAAATTCCCATTAATTTACAAACATTGCTATTGACAAAGAAATAACTAAATTCTTAAAATATATTCACAATTAAGGCCCAACTTACAGTTTTGACAGTGAATCAACTGATACTTATGCCTATTTTTTAAAGGACCTTAGCAGAGCTTACAAAATAACTCCATCTAGTCCAAGTGTCTGGTTCCCTGTTGGGCTTGAAAATGCATTCTTGATGCAAAATTTAGAAAGGTAAGCATGAAGAGATACTGACTCAATATACTCTCTCAGCCTCCAAAAATTGTTTTTGCTAAAAAACTAGGCTGACAGGGACCTCCTAAATTTCAACAAGAGCAAATGCAAAGACTTGCATCTGGGGTAGAATAATGCTACCATACAAGCTGGTGTTGAATGTCTGATAAATAGACCTGCAGAAAAGGATCCAGTTGTCTTTGTGGACTATAATATGAACATGAGTCACCAGCGTACCCTTACAGCAAAGAAGATGAACAGGATCCTGGGCTTGATCAGCAAGACTGTATCCACCATGCACAAGGCAGTGATCCTTCCCCTCTGCTCAGCAGCTCTGATACCACATGGGGAGCACTGTTCAGTCTTGGGCTTCCCCCTACTTGAAAGACATGGAAAGACCATGTCTGTAAGTATCTGAAGGAAAAGTGTCAAGAGGGTGAAGCTAGGCTCTTCTTGGCAGTGCCAAGCAAAAAGGCAAGAGGCAATGGGCAGGAAGTGCCACCTGAACATGAAGAACTTCTTAACTGTGCAGGTGACCGAGTGCTGGAACAGATTGCCCAGAGAAGTTGTGGAGTACCCCTCACTGGAGATACTCAAGAACTGTCTGGACAGGACATAATTCTGTGCAACGTGCTCTAGGATTACCCTGCTTGAGCAGGGAGGTTGGACCAGATAACCCACTGTGGTTGCATCCAACCTTACCCATTCAGTCATTCTGTGATACCATAATACATTGAGCAGAGGGACAGTAGGCTGCTCAGGGACTGAAGCACACACCACTTGAGCAGAGTTTGAAGCAACTCGTTCAGCCTCACAGAAAGCTGGTAACAGGTGACTTTATTGCTGTCTACAGCTACCTGATGCAGAAAAGACTGATGGACTCTTGCCAGAGGTGCACAGTGACAGCTGAAAGGCAACAAGACACAAGTGAAACACTGCCCAGACAGGTTATGGAATCTCCATTTTTGGAGGTGTTCAAGATTCAATTAGAGAAGCCCCTAAGGAAAGTGATCTGATCAGACTTGCTACAAGTAGGACATTCATCTAGAGGATCTTCAGAGAACTTCTAAACTGAAATATTCTCTGAGAGCCAGAGGTCCCTGATGAGGAGTTTTTACCAAATTTCATGGTCTCTTGATCCAATGCACTGCAAGCATCTTTGGAGTTCTGCAGTTTATTTCCATGCTGTATAGAGAAATGCTCTCTTTTGTTTACCTTGAAGCTGGAATCTAGTAGCTTCATTTGCTGCCTTTCAGTTTTAATAGTGGAAGAAACAGTAATTTCACCATCTACCATCTCCTTCTAACTCATGCTTACACAGATCCCATTATCTTTGCTGAGTTTTCTATACCAGTGAATTTTAGCCCACATAGCTGCTTCAATCATTCCTCTTGACTTTCATTAAGTCTTCTTCCATTTTGACAAGATTTGTGAACTGAGAGGACCAAAACTGTACACACTAATTTAACAGGTAGACACAGCTCAAGCGTGATAGTATTTTTCCTCTATTTTTTTTTTCCTAACAAGAAAACAGTGCTGCTGCTGCAACCTTTTATACAATAAGCTAGAGTCTGAAACAGTCACCCAGGAAAGAGAAGGCTCAGTTTCAGTCATATGCTCTGATGCTCTGATACTCTGATATTTATCGGTGAAACACACATTTTCACTGTTAACAGCAGTGTATCAATGGCCGAAATTTTTTTCCTTTATTTTTACATAGAAAGTCACACTCTTCTGAAGAATGGATAAAAGATTCATTGAGAAGGTACACAGAAGAAAAGATGAGAACAAAAAAGCAGATATGACTGCACACATGTATGGTGCACGTGCATGCAAGGAAGAGAGCCAACTGATATAGGGGATACTGAACTAATTCATTCAGAAAGTCCTTCCTGTGTTCTGGTCCATTTTATGTGGACTACTTTTATAGTACATGGGGAAAAAAAACTTAAATATGAAGTAGCAATAACATTTATTGACTAACAAAATGAGTCTTTACTCATTCTGGTTCTGCAGGGATATTTTCCTTAAGTTTCAAGCATATAATTATGTGCTCTCCATTTCCTTGAATATAATAGATTCATTAATAAAACTTTACTTCAGACACAAGCTTAGGAAGATAGTTCCTGGGATGCTGCTGCTTCTTTTGAAAATACACGCAGGATCACTCTCGAGGAGAAAAGGCAACGCAGAAAGAACCGTGTCCTTTCAGTACCACCTGGGGCGTCATTCTGCTGTGCCTTTTGCAACCGGACGTGTCTATCTCGCATTGGCCTTTTTAGCCATCAGCGCGCTTGTAGCAAGCGTGGGTAGAGTCCTTCACAAATCTTCGTTCGCGAAGCCTAGCCATGATGATGATGATGACTTTAGACACAAGTTTAGGAAGATAGTTCCTGGGACCACTTAGAATAGAACAGAACAGTTGAAAGGCAGCTGCAGTGGTTACCTAGTCCAACTGCCTGACCCCTTCAGGGCTAAGAAAAGTTTAAGCATATTATTGTGGGATTTGTCCAAATGCCTCTTAAACACTGACAAGCATGGGGATTCAATTATCTATCTCTCTAGGAAGCCTTTTCCAGGGTTTGACTGCTCTTTCCTTAAACAAATGTTTCCTATAGTTCAGTTTAACGCTCCTGTGATTCAGCTTTGCACTATTTCCATGCATCCTATCATGGGATACCACCGAGATCAGCACCTCCCTCTCGACTTCCCCTCCCTCAAGAAGCTGTAGAGAGGAATGAGGTCGCTCCTCAATCTCTTTTTCTCAGATCAAGACAAACTCAGTGTCCTTAGCTGATCCTCACAGGACATATCTTCCAGCCCTTCCAGTTCTGTTGCCCTTCTCTGGATGCATGCAAGTACCCAAACATCCTTCTTAAACTGTGGGGCCCAGAACTGCACACAGTACTCAAGTGAGCCTGCACCAACCTAAAAGCAGTTCTGTAATTTCATAGGTCTTCCTTCATGACCTTCTTGTAAATTACAATTTTCTCCCCTTGTATTTTTGTGTTGTTTTTTCTTTTTTTTTTTTTTTTAAGAGAAGATTATTGTGTGCTGTATGTACAAATCAGTGATAAGGCTTCTGTATTCACCATTCACACTCTCTACCGTTCCACGCTTTAAAAATATCCACAGCCAGGTAGAATCCTCAGGGATATTGTCTCTAGCAGTTAAATACTATTAATTACAACAGTTATTGGGTGTTTTTCAAAACCTGTATTGTCAAAGAGAAGAAGGGTTTTTTCCCTGTTAACAAAAAGAGAAACTAATAATGTGGTCTCAAAACATTAATACAAAAGACAAGAAAAAGTTTTGTCTTAACTAAGAAATGAAGAGTTAGGCTTTGTTTATAACCAAAAGTGCAAATGTTCTGTCTAGTTTACATTGCAGAGATATAAACAGCTATAGCATGGCATAAAAAATCCTCAACATCCATACGACAAAGTAGCCTCCACTTGGTGTAATAATGCTTTTGAACTTCGCCTTTAAAATATATCTTCATAAAGAACCTTTTTTATGGTTATTTTTTGTTTGTTTGTTTTTAATAGGAGTAATTTGTAATTCTGATACGTAAACCAAAAAACTGACATGCTATGTGAATTCAGTAGTCTCTTTGGATTCCAGCTGGCTTGGCTGTATGCCTTTCTAATGGTAATGAAGTCACACAGCTGCTAGGACAATCAGCTGGAGTTCAGATCATCACTAGCAAAATGGATATCCACTGATTGGCTTCTTATCAGGACTCATTAAAGTTCAGTGTTAACAAACTGTAGGGTTACACAGGTTTACATGGTTACAGCAAAGTGCCTTTTAAAAATGAACTTGTTGGAGCTGAAAAAAATCTCTCCTTTTTCTGCCTATAAATGTTACTTTGTGCTGGTCAACTCGAGAAATGTTCAACCCTACTTCCAGTGAAGTGAAAGGAAAATTCCCATTCATTTGCATGGAAGTAAAACAAATCAGTTCCCAATGTTTCAGGGATTTCTGAAGAATACTGCTATTCAAATTACTTCAGAATGCCTCAGCTAAAGAGTCACCCGGCATTCAGCTATGTCCAATTTTCAACTTAGAATGCAGTGCACACTAGACCTGTGAGAGTTTACCAGCTTTTACTTTGCCCATCCAATTGCTAGCATGTTTATGCCACATGAAACAGTGAAGTTTCACCATTCCCACATGAAGGCAATTTTCTACTATGAAAATACAAGTAGATGTAAATTATTGCTTTTTAGCCTCATGGTACTAATGCAGTACACACGTATGTCCTGCCAGTTCTGTAGTTTATTCTGAGATCACAGTGTAGGCTGAGGAGGAGGGGTGGGGGGATGGCTGTACCACCACAAAGCTTCTGTGTGAACACAACAGAGTTCAGTATTAGCCATCTTTCTTACAGATAAGTGGAAAAGTACAAAATTTGTCAATTCTCACAAAATCATTACTGCTATCTTTTTCACCTCTTGTGGGGACTCATTTTACGGAAGATCTCTACAACAAGTTTAAGACAGAAGTTCTGTAATTATAATTGTTAAATATTTTGTTATTCATTCGTATATAATCAGTTTAAACTCTGTTAATATTGTTATTCCTTATATGGTCACAGTCTCTGTCAGTTACCATATATGTCCGTGTTATCATCCCCGCTTCAAATTTGGAAAAAGCCTCCCTTTTCTCCACTTATCCTTCCCAAGTTTGTAAACTTGCACCTCCCAGTCTTACCTTGTTTGGTAAGCTCCGCTTTTCTTCCAGACCCTTTCATGGCAAACTTTATAAAAGCGGCTGTCACCATGTTAATAAAGTTCACTCCACACAACCTCCGGTGCTACGTGCATGCGCGTTTTTCCTGCGCCGCTACGTCACAGCGCCCGGAGCTCAGTGAAATGCCGCGACCTGCTAGCTAGCTGGCAAACCCTCGCTGCTCTACCCGCAGCAGACCTACCCTCCATTCCCGCAGGTTGTGACAACCTCTACTTTTTTTTGTCATCTTTTTTTTATTGAACAAAATTTGAATTATTAGCCCTTATTAGAACATGAAACATGCAACACTGCTTGCTTAACATACTAAAATGGGGTAAAAGGTTGTGTCGGTCTAGTTGAAGGCATAGTGACAGACCTTCTAAAGCATTCTCTACATTCTTCAAAACTGATATAGTCCTTAGACAAAATTTCAGCTGTTATGAGTAGTGGAACCAAATGGTTTAAATCATCAGAACAACTATCAATTGTTCTACTGTGTGAAAATTTCACTGAGAAATAACAACTTAGCCTCTTTTAAATTAATGACAAATTTTTTTACAGATATTCAGTTGGTTGGGATTCTGGTCATCAGCTTTATAAGTCACCTCACAACACAGGAGCTGCACATTATAAAATTTGTAATGAGCTTAAAAGTACTTAAAAGTAAAAATAAGTTCTTCTATATAAGGACTTTATCTTATCTTTATCTTATCTTCATAGTGATTTGTCAAAACAAGAAAATACCCACCCAAATTACAAGCAAACTACATCCTGCGCTCCATACAGATCCGACTTTTGATCTCTTTGCTTTCCTTTTTAAGGTTCACCCAGCTATTTCCCATTGGGTTTCCTCTAGGAATCAAAAGCTAGTCAGTATTACTTATATGAAACTCAGATGAAGGGCTTTGGCAACACTTCCAGATTATAATCAGCAAAATATCATATCTCCCACTAGCAAATATATGGAAACTCACCCACGTAAATGATATCATCCTGATTCAACTAAGCATGCTCAAAGTGAGCAGTGACATTCATGCACAGGGAGAAGTCCACAGAAAGAAAATAACAATACTCCTACATTTAATTATACTCAAAGACAACAAGGCAAATAATTGCTTTACACTTGCACACACTTTGAATTCTACATTGTAACTCCTGCAAGTAACAAAAATATTACCTTAGTTTTGATTTTAAAATTATTTTAGTGGCTATGAAACCTGGCAGGATGACAGCATTTTCTACATAAAGTCCTATATTTATCCACTGAGCTTAGGTTTCCTTGCCAATATCCTTTGGCTTTTACCTACGGGAGCTGCTTCTGCTGGCAAGCAATAAGTTCACTTCCATGGTTCACAGTTGAGGCTGTCAACAAATGTGCCAATTGTATAACATGGATATCTATTCAATAGAGAAGACTCAGCAGAATTATTCTATAGGTTCTATAAATGTCACTTGGTGATGACTTTTGGTTACAGTATACCTCAGCTGAATTTAATTCTGTAACCTGTTACTCCTCTCAAAACTTATTCCAGAAACTAATTAATCAACCAACCACAAATAGCAACTGTCAATTGACTTGACTTTGTCCACTAGTAAGCATACACTGTAATCTATAATTTACAACTCTACACTAATATCAGTGCAGATATACCTATTAACTTTCATGAGCTTTTCATTAGCTCTTACCAACTTGTAATGAATGATTATTTTTCAGATGGAAAATAAGGAGAAACACCTTCAACTCAAATGACATGTATTTTGTTTTCCCCTCTTAAGATTTGGAAAGGTAGCTTCAGTAGTAAGAGAGAATAAGGATGAAGACATGATCTTTTTCTATGTCCAATCACTGCAGTATACAGGTATGTCCACAGGATATAACAAAGTGTTAAAGTGGTGTCCAAACGAGAGAGTCTTTGTATGAAATAGGAACCACTTGCAGTGTTTTGCAGTGTAACCATCTAGAGCAATTGCTCTTGGCACAAGTCTAACCAATTTGTGCGCAGGCAAAATGCCATCTGAACAGATGGCATGAGGTACAGAGCCAAATAGCCATGTATGTTCATCGGCTGTGGGTAGTAATGGCATGATTCCCAGCCATGAAGGTCTAAACAGTTGTCCATCTTGATCTTAAAAGCTCATGTTTATACAGAATTGTCATCAATAATCCAGCTTTGTACTAAATTATAATTGAAACAAAAAATGTTCCTGGAGATGAAAATGACAGATAGTTGAGTCTCAGAAAAACTCCCATGTTCATTTCTTTGTTACTTAACAACTTTAAAAAAAATAAAAAATAAAACACACAGTGATGAAAACAAGCCTCAGTTTCCCAGACCCATTCTACTTGTTGCTCGCTGCTGTGGTAATACTGTATAGCCAAAGATTTTGATCTGACCTGTGCTGTAAAACTGCACACAGATTGTACTAACATCCTCCTCTTTCTTCTTGTTCCCAGATTACACAACTGGCCCACAAAATAAAAAACAAAAATTTTCCTCTACTATGGAGGTTCACAGTAATTACTCAAAGCATTATGAACACACCCATGGCTAGGTACAATCAACTGGAGCTTTTCTTTATCTGTCCATAACCAGGGAACTACAAAACAGCTCTAATTCAACTTTGCCTGGCATCTTTTACTGTGTGCCTCAGCTACATCTGAGGATCCAAAGCAATGATTTTGCCTAAGCAAATTTTACTTAAATTCTTCAGTACTCTAGTGCCACTAATAATTATTAACCAGCTATTTTTTCCAACAGAATTAATAATTTTCTGCTTACAGACTGCACAAGACAGATTAGGATATCTCTGTTCTCATTAGTTACTTGAAATGATTTTCCATGTCATTTCAGTGATTGGTTCTTATCCTTAAATTTCCACAGATTTTCATTATGCAGCTAGAGCTCAGTTGGTTTGTTGATTGTACACAAAGATTACAGTGACAATGTTTTTGTCCTGTGTTTGGATGATCAGAATTTTGACACAAAAATCTGTAATGTCAAACTCCAGATGAAAACCTGGACATAAATACATTTTGTTTTTCTTAAAAATGCTCCCTGCTAGTAAATGTTATGCACCACAAGCATTACTTCACTATTTTACTTATCATTTTTATCTTTCTGAATGTTGGGGGAAAAAACCACAAAAGACAGGTACCATTCTGTAAACAGACTTGACTATCAGAAAATAAAATAAAACAAAACAGGCTCACTTCTTTTTTAAAATCAATCTTATGATACTTACTAAAATTTATTTTCAAGCAACAATATTGGATTCTATATTAACACCCATCCAATGGGCCAAGATCTTTTTGTTCACCTACCATACAATAATATCAATTTTCAGAGAAAATGTTGCCAGCTTGAATTTAGTTTTACTAAATAATCCATCCCTACAAATTCACCAGTATAAATAAGTCGACTTTTTGTGGATAACTTGGGCTGATTCAATAGTGTACCTACCATTGTTCAATAGAATGTACAAAAGACGATCAACTATAGTCTTTTAAGACATGTCTTGATGGATGCCTTCTGCATATGCCAAATAATCTGGGAAGCAAGAAGACAAATTTGACGCCCTCAAACTGAAACAAGAACAACAACAAAAAGTCTACTAAAGATTTCTATAGGTTCAGGAAATGGCCTGTAAACATATCACAGATTCCAGATTATCAAGATTTATATATAAGGGATCACAGAGAACTGTAGGAATATTTGTGGTGTAAAAGCTGTGTTAACCTTAGCAGTTTCCTATTGTTTGACTTGTTCAAGGAACTGACCAAAAAAGAGCAGTTTGCTTGAAACAGAAAACAAAATTCAGGGGGGGAAAAAGAAGCATGTAATCCCAAACAAAACTGTAATTGTCAAGAACGTGCTAAATTAGATCTTACTTTGCTTTCACAGTATATCTTCAAACATACTGAACATTTCAACCTTACACAGAGAACCTGTCAAATCTTAAAAGTACAACTGTATGTAAAATAAGCTAGTAGAGATGAAATTTACATACGCAAAACATATTTTTGTCCACAGAGCTAAAAGTTTCAAGTAATTTTTAGTAAACGATAAATGTGCAGTAGGTTAACACTATACCTTGAAGAATAAGTTTGGCTCAGTAAGTGGCATCAGAAACACAAATATTGCCTGGATGGTTAAACTTATCAGGCACACAGAGGAGAATAAATTACGTATACATGCAGATGACAGAGATGTTGCACGTTGAGCAGAGGGATAAATATTTGGCGATGGCATCCATCTGTCCTCTATAATACCTACCATAGCTGCAAAAGTAAAAGCCTTTCACATTTCCTGTTTGTACAGGGCAGATGTAACAACAGCAGATAGTGTAAATGGTTCAGGAATCCAAAAGAAGGCACATTTCTCCTAAACTTGCCCTATTTAGACCTGTAACCCATAATGGATTTGACATTACGAGATGAAAATGCAGTTTGTCCTATGTAGGAGGATAGTGAGAAAACAGATTAATGAATGACACCTATCTTTTCAGGCTCACCAAGGAAGACCTGCAAACAGCACTGATTAAAATGCGAAAGAGAAAAATTCAGCATGAGAACCCACAAGAAACCTCCAAATGACAGCTACTTATATCTGGAGACCAAAAATTTAGGACTAATCAAAAAAACACGGACATTTTGGGATCAAGTGGTGAAAAAAGCAAACTATGAAGATGTCAAGAAAGAACTTAAGCAGCCATTGCTGCATTAAAGATGGCAAGAGCTGGAAAAAGGTTGAACACTAAAGTAAAACCCAAAAGCATATTTATAGGAGAGTATCATGTCAATTAGATACTCAAAAAACAGATTAAAAAATGGTGTGAATAAATAAATTTAAGAAACTGTTTTTCAAGCATCAGAACTAATGAAAACCTCATTTTTTACTGATATGTCTGTATGTTATGTTTACATGCCTCTTATACTTACATATCTCTAACTACCAAAACAACTCTGATGGCCAAGAAACTGTGCCATTTTGTAGCTATTTCAGAACTAAATGTATGATTGTTAATGCAGTATTGCTATGAATTAGATTTACAGCTGAGTTCTCTCTGCTTTTCTTTCAAAAGCAGTCTCTCTCCTACACCAGCTACTGATTTTCATAAATTACGGATATCTCCACACCTCTTTCATTTCACTCAGAAATCAGACTGATGCTTACATAAATATAGCAATATGCTCATGTACATTTTATTTCATTAGGGATCATGTTTAAAATCGATGAAGCTGCAAAGATGGCTGAGGACAGAAAACAGGGAAGGAGTGAAGAAGTTGTTTTCAGAAGAGTATCTCTTGAGCTTATTCGAAGGTTGATGATGTTGAGCACAATTCTTTTTTCTAGAGGTGAATGTAAATGTGAACAAAACTATAAGGAATTGGAACTGATAACCAAAAAACAAAATCCAGTCTTCCTACAATAATAAGGAGCCTATCCAACCCTCAAATTTCAGTCTGACACTGGGCAAAACACCATTCCTACCAAGTCTTAAAACTAAAGCAGTAGCTTCTACAAGAAGTGGATCATAAATTTCTATGCTTAAATCCAAGATTGCTTACACTGAAGGGCAGAGTGTTTTATGGTCTTTTAGCACCTTCTGGGAGTTAGAAAGTACTAGTGTGTCTTTGTGACCTTGCTCAAGTCACTTACAGGGAAACTGTCAACTAAAAAAAGTAATTCATACACTTCTCCCTCAAAATGACTTAGCTTCTGTTATTACTATTCGTCTGGTATTAGCATGCATAAATCTCTACCATTACGACATATATGAAAAATAATGTTCTCCATTTTCCATTTTGCTAATATAGTGAACTTCAGAAGTCTTTTCCTGTATTTTAGTATTTACACATATAATGTCTGTTCTTAAGTATGAGTGTGTATAAGTGTCCAGAGAGGGAGGATAGTAAAACTAATAAATACCTAAAAAAATGAAAACCATTTATCTTCCACGATGCTTAAAAATTCCTGTAGGAGATTTAAGTAGAGGCATAATGATTGAGACCACATTAACATCAGTATTTCAAATTGCCCAGATTTGGATTTAACTGCACACTTTTTCTATTCTGAATCTAACTGAATCTAACAAGGGGACAATTACATATTTAACTCAAAGAGGTATAATAAGACTTAATGTTAAATGATTTAACACCACAGAGAGAAAGGTAGGAAAAAAATACTATTCTGTTACAATCGTTACATAAAGACAATAACGTTTATGTAGTCTAAAGAGAAGGACATCATCTCATACAACAGAGTGTTGTATAGTGAATTATTTTACTTATGCAAACTGCGCAATTTTACAATATCTAGTATTCCGTTCACACCCAGAAAGTAATGTGTCAGCTCCTGTTCCTCCATGAAAAACATGGCACTACATTGCACCCTCAATTCTCAAGTGATTAGAAAAACAATTAAAAAAAAAAAAGGGATCTCTTGCAGGACTGTAAGTCGACACATTTCTAGGGACCTTGGCCATTACTGGGTAAAATGGGCTTGTGAGGTGGATCCAAATTGGAATCTAGTATTTGAATAAACATAAAATATAATTAGAAAAGTCCTCCACAGCACAGCCAAGGCATAATACGTTTTATTTATAATATACCTCACTGACACTGCTCAGACTCCCTTTGGAAACATATGTTCAAAGCATGGCAATAAAAGGGTTATTCAAGAACCTTAAGCATCTGCTTTTGTGATTAGTATTTGAAATGAGATGAGTGCTTCACTTGCAAGGCACAAAATGACATGGATTATAACAGGTACTGTTAATGACAGTATATTAATGTTTAATAATGCAGAGTGATTAAGACTGGGTCTGTACTTTATTATTCTATCTTCTACATATGTCAGAATGGCTTGAATACCTTTTGGCATGATATTTAATTAAAAGTAAAAGTTAATTTTTCTCATTCACATCAGGTATAAGAATTATTACTTATGATTATGCCAGGTTTTCCACAATGACTTTCTTTCTTTAATTGATTGCTTACAGTTGGAATTAATACAATTTTATCTTAAGTTCTTTGTTTTGCCTACAAAAATGTAAAAATCATACTAATTGATTGAATATTGTTTAACATAAATAAAGGAGTGATTTTTTTTTCCTAAGAGGGCTGCTAGAAAAACAACTGGACTTGTAAAAATTCACAAGTGATTTAAGAACATATCACTCATACATTTTTCAATGGATGTGGGCATCAGAAAATGACTTTAAGACCTTTCATCCTGCAAACCTTTCAAAAAACTCAGAAGATACATTTTATCCCTTTAATTAAAAAAAACCAAAAACATGAAACACTGCAAACAAAAGAACCTCCTGAAACTAAATATTTTGTCCTTGAATTTCATACCCAAAAAACCTGACAGTAGCAAAGCTGCAAAAGAGACTGTATGAATACATTTTAGGTCAATTCAGAGAATCTCCCACTAATCCCATCCTGTCAGGTTCATACAACAGTCTTGCTAAATATACAAAATATGAACAGAGAAAGAAAACAACCAGTTTGATTTCAGGTCATTCTTTGAACTCAGAAACATTGACACAGATTGGTACATCAGCCTTCTGTGTCTGTGGAACTCCCTAGTAGCACAGCACTTTCTAAAGAGAGTACAATTAAACACATAACCTTAAATACAAAGTTTTTCTGCAGAATGCCAACATAACTACTAAAAATAAGGAAGTTTTTTCTAGACCATCATCTAATGTTACCTGTGTTTCTCCAAACAAATTCACTACAGAACATGATTTCCTGGAGATTTAGGTGTTTTTAAATTCTTCCTCTCAAGTTCTGGGTTCTGTAAAATGGGAATACTATTTTCTTACATTGAACCTCCTTGTGAAATTATATTAATTTGCAACCATTTCTACTGCAAAAAGAGTCATATAAAAGTCTATAAATAAAAAACACTGTAAATCCTATTTATTCAGTGAATAATTGCCCACACTAGATTGCAACTCTGCTTCAAAAAATATGTTTGGAAGCTTAAGGGATAAAAGCCCATATGTTTACCTCCTGTATAAGAATGTGAAGAGAGGGATAAATTAGTTTAAGCCATTCAAAATGGTCCAAGGACTGATTTAAGTGATGCACAGTCCCCTGGTCTAGGTAGCTGAAGGTGATGCAGAATGGGTAGATCCAGGTAAGGGAAAAAAAAAAAGCTACAAATCCTTGCCAGATACGTGTAAAATTTTAACCTGATGTGTATCTGTGACTTATCTCCTGCTACCTTTGAGGCTTAAGCAAAGATGTGTTTTCTAGGTATTGTGACACATCACAAATATATATATATGTATGTATGTATATATATGTATATAAAATAAACCTTCTTATGCTTCATTGGTATTCTCTGCTCCCATCTAATCACTTGTTCCTGCTGTCTCCTGCATCAAGATTCTGCAGGGGGATGAGATGGACAAGGCAGTCAATTCTGCCTTTAGGAACACTATACAGAAACATAGGAGTGAATAATCACAGAGAATGAATAACAAAGCAAGAGAACTGAGGGAAGGTTCATTTGCTTTCCACCATTCATGACATTTTTGATTTTTGTAGCTCTGCTTCTAGCACCAAGTTTCATGTGGCTGAGCAGAGATTATAAACCTGGGTTGAAAGTCACCTTGCCTATTGCTTCTGAATTTAAAAGAAATACTGACATATATTAACCATTTGACTCTTCATTTGCTGTTCAAATAAAAACACAGCATTTTCACTATGATGTTCATTCTTAGCACTTTTCCTTTTCTCTAAAAAGAAATTTACCCTAATACCAATAGTTTTGTACATAGAGTTTCAGCAAGGCTGTATTTTACACTTTCTAAGCAAAAGGAAAAGAAATGAAGAAGAGTTGAAGTTCTTACAGTTCTTAGAACATTTAGACATGTGGGTTATTATTTTACCGATCCACTAGTTATTCATCTTCAGTTGAAGTTTTAATGCAGCACAACATAGGACTATAAAGAAATTGAATCTTTCTACATTACTGTTTTCATAAAGAAACCAATTGTGAAAGTTATCATTTTCATTACTGTTTAGTTTCTTCATTTGCCCACAACAGACCAACCAGATTCTGATCCCTGACCTCTTGCAAACCAATACTACTAAACCATATAATTTCAACACTTCTACATTTTCAATGTAGAATATCATTTCAATATCTGTAATGAAATTTTTATAAAATTCACAGTACTGAAGACAAATATAAACTTAAAAGAGGATAAGAAAGAGAGATAGTTACATTTCTTAATAACCTGATATTATGAGAAAAGGTTTGTTTTTATCATAATGTTTCCTTTCTTTTTTAAAATCTGAAGCAGATGAAAAACCCCAGATCAATATGGTTAAAATAATAATACTTAATAGAAAGCAGTACCCAGAGAGCCACCAGGGACACAGATTACTTTTCTTTCAACACTGTCTCTAGACATGGCTAAACTCTTCTGGCAGACTTGTGCAAAATCAAAAATTGATGTAGACTTTCTACCTGAACTGGATCACCAACCCTCTTGACCATCTACTCACTCATCTGAAAAAAAAAAAAAAAGACCAAAGAACTGTCCCCCCACCAATGTAAGCAGTCTCTACAAGCAGATTTTTGTAAAACTTCAATAGTATATATTTTAATTTAGATGTCACTTTGCTCACTGTAGGAAATGAAGGTATGAGTGAAAAAAGGAATCGGGTATGGCTGCATGTTTGCTATCTAGTAATTGTTAATCTGTTCAGTAGCTAACTCACAAAAGCAAAGGTTTGATTCCTCTAGTATCTGCTGAAAAGGAGCGTGAATTATAAAGAATTTTTTTTTTAAAAAACAAAACACATTTCATAAGTGCTAAACACCTTATAGAAAATTTAGAACAGATAAGTAAACAGACATTAAACATAAATTTCAACTGAAAAATCAGGAAATCTATAGCATTAGTATAGTTGTCAAAAAAACCCCTGCAGAACTGCAGGCATTTGGACACTGCAGCACCATGAAGTTTATGCTTCTGTAGGCCTTCATCAGACTACAACCACAGAGAATGCAAATATCTTATTTTGCTTGCTTTGTTCCTACAGCCTATAGCTCACACCTACCCTGCCTCTGGAGGCATCCTTATGTTGTGGAACCCCATAGATACCCAACTCTAAGCAGATAGTTATACATTCAACTATTTCACCCAATTGGAACATTCTAATTTCCAAAAGCATTTTATAATCAGATTATACCATGCTGACATTTATATACAAATTATAGTGTTTCCATGTATCATAACCCTTATAATCATGAACAGCTTTAGTAGAATTCTCTGTGGAAGACAGCTTTGATAGAAAATCGTTTCTGTACTCCCAGTTAATTACTGATTTTTTTCCCACCAATTAGAAATTTGAACTCAATCCCACAGATTTATAATTTACAATCAGTAGCCAATGCATACAAATTACTCTTGCTTCTCTTTTAAACATGACTAAAAGTTCAATTTATTAAATGCTAAATCTTATGAAATATCCACAGTAAAATGCTGTGTAGTTAAACCTTCTCTGGCTACTGGACATCACAGAATAGTTATTTATTTTAACTAATCAATCTTAATAGCTACTAAGGGCTTTCTACACTCAGCATATGTGTTTGCACTCTAACCTACTGGATTAGTATTGCCAATTTAGACCCTTAATCAATTTAAATATATATATTTTAACAGAACTAGGATAAATAATACAAGTAAAACAGAACATGTAGATTGAAAAAGGATGATTAACCTGCTAAGAAAAACCTCAGCCAGCAAGGCAAAGAGAAAAACATCAATTTAGACTTCCTGCTCTAGTAATTCAGCCACTGAATCATAGTAGACTGAGGTTTCAAAATTTACCTCAGCTACAAGGAAACTGCACTTCTGTGCATTTATTTCACTCCTTCGCTTGCCATCCCACCCGACCCTCCAGCTGTATGAGAGGACTCCATACGGAATCATTTGAAAATAAGTAAATAGGGACAAACCATCATTAATTCCAGCTATGCTCACAGAGACAGATCACACAGAGAAGAATGCTCCCAAAGTTCAACGGTGCTAATGAGCGTAGAAATAATGCATTGTTCTGGAAGCCTCTTAAGCAGAGGTTATGAAAGCCTACATCGGGAGATGTTACAAATGTTATTGATGGAGTCTCTTTTCTGGTGAATACATCAGAAAAATAAAGCTATTACAAAAAAAAATGACCAGGCAAAACTGACTTCGTAATATCCAACTTAGGATAACTACATATACAGCATTATAGTAGTTTGCTTTTTTGCCAGCTAATGCACGATAAGATATAGTGACTAAAGAAGTTTTAAAAACTCTTGATTAGATTAATAGAGTGCTTTCCAGCAATTGCAAAGTGAAGAAGCATGAGACAATATATATGGGAAAATTACTGAAAAAATACTACAAGAGATAACAAGAATAAAATTAACTTTAGCTCTGCATATTATAGATTCACCCTCTAAGCTATCAAGAAATAGATGGCTAACTTATTTAGAAGTTAAAAAGAAACATCCAGTTCTGTAACTTCAACCTGTATGACTTAGATTCAAATAGCTTTAGGGCTACTGATTAGAGGAAAAGTTGTTAGTTACAAACATGAATTCTTTTTTATTGGCTTTCTTTTTATAATTAAGACCATCCTAAAAATATCTGAGTAACAAATTCAGAGCGGCAATCTTTTCAGTAATTAACTTACTGCAATACTTTCCTCACCTTGCCTGGAGAAAAACTGCTCACTTTTCAACTTCAGGCTATCACCAGTAATATGGCAAAAAGTGCTCCTGAGAATCAAATTAGGACTTACTAAAAATATTCATATCCAATTGATGACTCGATCAGTTTTTCTGATCCTTATCCAGAAATTTCCTCTACTTAGGTTTCTGTTTTCTATTACACTAGATTTTGAGTGTAACAAAAGATAAACACTTTGCAGCTTAGTTTATTTTTTATTTTTTTTTAATTGTGAAGTAAAACAGCAGACTGTAAAAGCTTTCACAGTGATATAAGTACTGTGAGCACAAGTACCCATCTTTACTTCAGTAAAGCAATGGTGAAGCTATTGTAGTGAAAGTCATCTTAATGCATATCAGGTATGTGTCGGATATGTATTTTCAGAAGAATTTTTTTACTCCAAAACATACGCATCCAATCCTTAAGAACAAAACCAGTAAAAAGTTTAAGAAATCTCTCAAAAGCATTTTCTAATGATCTTCCTGTATCTTTTTGACTACACAAGTGCTTTAAGTGTGATTCATGTGAAGCCTACTCTGCTCTCTATATTTGTTTTTTTAAATACATAACATTTAATACTGGAGGAATTAATGATCAAAAATCCCTATGCATTAATGAAATAGTACTTTTATCCCTACAGTTGTAATGCAAATAAATCTTCATTCCCCTGAAATTCTGTTTTTGACATGAATTAGTTATACATCTATTATCATACATTCATACTTTTTCTTAAACATGTTTGAAATGAATGTTTTTCACCCCATCATTAGAAAGCAGAGGTTCAATCCTGAGACTGCACTGAATAAAGAAACATATTATGGTCTAGATAGCCTTACATTAACATGCTTAAGGTAGAAAGCATTCAAAAGAGTGATTTTGCACATAACAACTACCATGGACAAATAATTAAGACTGAAAAACATCTCTTACTGCTAAAAAGAGATACAGAATCTCTTGAACTATTGGTAATACTTGTTGTTGCTCTCTCTCTTTTAAGCGACTTCTTAAAGGTTTTATGCTATTTGTTTTTTTCCATCCCTCTATCAGGATTTCACTACCACAGGAAACCACTAGAAATACAAATGAGTCTGTAAAAAGTCAAAATACTACCTCAGATGTGTTTACTAAATGGTGTTTGCTGTTTCTGTTTGACTTTTTACTTTTATTTTTTAATAAAACAATAATAATGGTAATGGGAGCACTAATGGATTCCTTGACCAATCGTTTTACCTAAAATCTCAAAGGCTGTGTGTGGACTCTATTAAAGTCCACAGGAACACTCTCTTTGACTTTAATAGTGCTAAAGTGCATTATAGCATTTAGTAAGTATTAGACTCCTCATCTCACAGGGGAACTTGGTACACTGAGAAGCATCCTAAAGTTGCCCAGTGTTTTTCTTCATCATTCTATTACCTTGAACTCAGCTTCAACTCTATTCACACAATCTGACTGTATTCTGGCCTGCTCATGGTCTCAGGTGAAGAAACTTGGCACTGATTTTTGTGAGGCAGACTAGGGGCTGGCTTGAATTTGAACTCGCCTCCATAACCTGACTTCAGCTGGTTCAATCCCAGTCTAACAAAAATATTCCCAGTAACTAGACGGATGGCCCTGCAGTTTTATTCTCTTATGCCAATATTTATTCTCAGCTATCTCATGTCACTCCACTGCAAAAATGGAATCTGCAAGGTACAGATAAGTCAAATAGGGGGAACTACATACACAGCAAATTTGACAAACTGTAGAGATGAAGCTGAAGTGCTCTACACATGAAGCAGATAGCAGGGAGGGGAGCAAACTTCTTGCTCACATGGGCAGCACTACCAACACAGATGTACCCCCTGAGAGTCAAAAGCAGAACAATCAAGAGTATCTCGGACTCAACTTGCAGCCAAGTGCAGACTCTACGGGACAGCATTTTCTTTTTGTTCTCTGGAGGATTGAAAACGCAGTTTCATAAATCAGACTAACTGGATAAAGTAAATAAAAAACCAAAACAAAACAAAACCCAAACCTTCCTGTCACATACTGGCAGGAAATACACACCCCCTTCCTCAGTGAAACAGAATTTCTAGTTCTTGAGCTATGGAAAACTGGAACTGCAGAGAGAGCACAGCCAAATCAAACACAGGTAGAAGCATACAGGGCTCTTTCTCAGTAATTCAGTGTACAAGGAACTTTGAGGGAAAGGCAAGTTTAAAATCACTTTTGTGCTGTTACTCTGTTACTTTCTTCTTCGCTATGTAGAGGAAGCCCGTACTGAAATTCATTGCTGATACTTGCAGGTCAATTTTAGATTAAAACAGTCAATTCTTTCTTCTATCACCACACTGATTTTTTTATTTGATCTTCTGTAACACTGGGGTAAAGTTCCTACCATACTCTTCCCCTTGAAACTAGGCAGAGCTCAGTTACCACACATAATTACACAAGTCAAACACAGTACTTAAGAATCCCTGAACACAGACTAGAAGTACTTCTAATATGAGATTTCAATATTAAACACTTCTCTATAAAGCAACTGTCTTTAGTTTATTAATCATTATTACTGTCAGCCTGATACACAGTCATTTTCTCATTGACATAATCATATCTTGCTGCCATGGTTTCCAAACAGCAAGGGTTTAGCTGTTAAATGATAGAACCATAAAGTTTGCAGGTATATGTTATTCCAAATGTAAAACCCTGAGCAAAGCAGTTTGACATGGACATTCCAGAATCCCCAAGCTTTTGAATCTAATTGCATAGAGATTAATTCTAAAAGATTAATTCTATTTGGTTAGAAATTTTTGGTGTGAACAGAGAAAGCAGTATTACTTGCCCTACAAAAATATTGCCTTCTGCAGCCAAAAATACTATGATTGCCTCTGAAAAGTTCTTCCTATTGCCCTGTGCCAGGACACAGTTATTTATTATTTGTACTAACACAGCATTTAAGAATTGTTATCGTGATTCCCAGTGCAAAGAAGACTATACAAACACAGAATAAAAGGTCAGTTCTTGTCCTGACTGTCCTGGATTGGAGGCATGAAAAACTTTATCTGAAACATCATTTCCTTTGGATTTATTAGTTCTGATTAAATCTGGCATTTGATATTTATTTACATCACAGTTCACACTAAATACTAAATAAGCTTAAATATGTTAAAAAAAAAGTACTCTAACAAAAAAGAGCAATTTCTTGATTTTAAAATTCAGAAGCCATTACAAGAGTTGAATGTAACATAATAAAATAACAATAAAACACATTTAAAGACTATTTTTAGTAATAAAGATCTAACTAACTGCTATACCATCTTGTCTGGCTTGGGAAATTATTCCATGCCTAAGCCCCAGGAACGAGTAAGCCTTGAGGGGTTTACTGCTTACATTTACCTTTGTTATTCTCTTGTTTAAGGGTCACACACCCCTTTTCTTCTCAGTCTGGCTTATATTCAATGTAGATGTGTCAAGAAAGTTATATTCCACTTCCACCCTTTCACTAAGCCTATTTCTTCTGGCTTAAACAACATTTCAGCTCACCACAATATTTTCAAGAGCATTAAAAGTCACAGAGTACAGGTCTTCCACTGATGTATAAATCATGGACTGTAAAAAGTTATTATTACTAACACATCTTCTCAAATTCACAATCTTTAGTTTATCTTCATAGAGACCAGAGGCAGCTTATTAATTACAGAGTTCCAAACTTGGCATTTAAAGTGCTCTCACCCTTCCCTCACAGCACTTGTCAGTTTTGGGTTCTTGCCATCACCACTATAGTATAGAAAATCAGTAAGTCAGAATCATTATATGATTCAATCAGTTTTCCAAGTGCCTAATTTACCCAAGAAGAATTTCATGGCTTCTAAAATTCTTTTCAGAATCCCTTCTAGCCCATGTTTCCCATTTCTACATCTTGTGTAATAAAACACAGTCTTTTGAAACAAACCTAGACATGTAACTCAGATACATAAGATGTTCCCCAATCCTGCCAATGAAATACAAAACTTCTAATTTTACACATGAAACCGTTAGTAAAATTTATGGGCAGTGTATTATGTGAGATCAGCTGTGATTATCTGTCTTCTCTTTCAGCACATATCGCTCTAAAAGACTACTGAAAATACACTTGCACTTTCATAAGATTTATGAATATTTCTTCATATTTCATAACCTTGATTTTTACATTCTTCCATCTACATCAGCAAGTACATCCCACGATCAGAGTTAATCACATGCAGATTCACTCAGCTGCTGTTCAGTGCACTTAACAAATAAACAAGCTCTTATTTAACACAACAAGGGTAGTGTTGTCTTTTTTACTGTTTTTTTCCTAATAGTTAATACCAGCCAGTTCTACACTGAAATGAACCAGTCCTGCACTTTGATAATTACCCTTTTCCACTTCACAATTGCTATGCATGTCCTTACTGTGAAAATTCAGGTTGGTGTCAAACCACTGTACATGATACAGCCAAATCAGAAAAACGGAGATTTCTTGATCATTTGTGCTTTGTGTTGCTGCATGCCGGCATCAGTAGCTACAGAGATGCATTAAGGTTAGCCTGAAATGTTAAACATATATATGTGTGTGTGTATATATATATATATGGCCTAGTCACATGACCTTTCATGCATATGGTTGAGTCTTTTTTCTTTTTCCCATTGTTTGAATCTCCTGAGGTTATGGGAACTAACCTGACAGCGTTTAAAAGCAGCTCATGTCAGTCAATCAGTTTATCTCGAGAGACAGCTGTGAAACTTGATTTGGATTCAACAAATATTTTATGCCATGTGGATAGATGCCTAAAAATCAGCTAGAATAGGCTACTTAATTAAAGCCATATGTTCCCTTCAGTTACACACTGCACACGGAAGCAGCTGGTCACAAGTTATACAACTTAGATTCAAAGGGCCAGTAAACCCTTTATGCGGGAAATTAATGTCTAGATGACGTACTGACAGTGGTGGGTAGTACCCTTTGATACTTGGATGTACTGCATCCAGGTTCAATGGTGTACTGTACTTAGATGCTTGCAAAAATATTACTTAAAACTTGATCCAGTGCAAGAACAAAACAGTCAGTTTCAGATTTTATTTCTTTTTTTTGTAACGCAGTATAGATAATTCACAAATTAATATTAACATAGCACCCAAAGCTAGAAGTACCTGCGGTGTTTAAACAGTAGTTAGAATGATGACCAGAACAACTGAAATTTAACCACGTGATTTCTTTAACACTTCCGTGGGACCACGGATTCATATCAGACCTATGAAATCAGTAAGACCTTGATCATGTGCCTAAAAACTTCACAATCAAACTCTATATCCAGAAAAAAACACTGACTGAGGACTATAGTAGTGATTTATGCCTTGCTGGTGACTGCTAATTAGTTAATGCTATAATTCCTATTGGCAGGTACTTGCCAATGGTAATGAAAAAAAAGGTAGACTATAGTTTTACTTGCACTGGGGCTCTTATAGTTCAGTCAGCATATAAGATGTCTTATGTCAATGCAAATTTAAAAGCACAGTTAAAAGAATTTTGGCCTGGTAAAGGCAAAAGACTTTAGTTCATTAGAAAGACTGTGTGCAAAATAAGTTTCCCTGGCTTTTCTAGGAAAAGCCTTCATTTCGCTGACTTTGCAAGAACTAAATATAGGTACACCACGGAAAACAGAACTGTGCTAATATGTTTTTTGGGCTTGTTTTCCCTTTTAACAAAATATATACAATCTAGCTCAAACAAAGAATTGTCAAAAACCCTTAAAAACCAAAGGAAGTTCTGTATGATCCTCAAAATAATGTATTTGCAAGTAGTAGCGTATAAAGAGCACAACAGTGCAAATCCATAGGCAAATTTCCCGGTGAAATTATCTTACCCATTGTGGCCTAAAAATGCCGATTTTCAGAGGCGTTGCAGAGAGAACAAACTTAAGAGAACAAACCCTGGTTCTCATTTCTATCAAGCTTTCGGGCCACTCATTTTCAAGAATGACGCACAAAGCAGAACATAAGGATTCAACCAACTGGCTAGAAAAGCAATCTGGAGAGGAATGTATTGACTCTCTCCAATATCTGATGGGGCCATAAGCTGAAGACATTCCAGTCCTTTAGCTTACATATGGTACAAATAATATTGCATAATGATGCTATCCTTGGCAAGTGTGATAATGATGTTATGGATTTATCTAAGAGAAGACAAACTTTCATTCCTGTTCTAAACCAGGACAAACTAAGGTACAACTTCATAATCAACTTTTACATATATGAAGACTGTGCCTTCATAGTCAAATGTTTGTGATATTAGATTTGCTGAATACCAGAAAGGTTAAAATATGTATTGCTTTGGGCACAGCACTGGGAATAAAAGGGCTACTAACCATTAACCCTATTAACCATTTCACTATATTTACAGTGACAGAAGACGTCTTTATAAACTGGCTGAATTACAAAGAGCCTCACTGCAAGTAAATGATAGGCTACTTTTTTTTTTCATCACATGCATTTACCATGCATTCTGCATCCATTTGAGACACTAGCTGCCAGTTTGACCTTGGAGTCTTGTAGCTGTTACAGTACTTTAACAACACCAATTTTTGCTTCTGCTAGTTAGACCTAAATCAAGAATGGAAGTGCAATAAAACTTTCCCAAAGATAAGACTCCCAAATGCACTTAGCATTTGTAACTGGTTAGTTGTTCAATATATATGTTTGTATATATCCAAGTTAGCAGAAAATGCAGATTTTTGCAGCCATCCTGGGGGCATTTATATTCCACCCACATGGAGTAAATGACTATACCTTTTCAAGAAGAATATAGGCCCAGTATGCAATCTTCTAGCTTGACCTGACCAGCAAAGCTATGTAAACACATCCTCGAGCTAGAGATTCCTCAGCAGCACTTTCATAACTAGTTGCATATGAAACTCTATGCAAATTAATGGCAGGTAGGGGCTTCCAGAAAGTCACCTCCTGGGGAATTATTAATTGCCCAGTCTTCTTTTATCACCCAAATACAAGAATTCTGTGTTATTCAACATGTGTTTTACATTTAGAAACCTTATTTTTTTAGTTTAACTTGAAAAAACATCTTTAACTGCAAGGCTTAGTTGTTCTTGGCAGCTGACCATAAATTATCAGAACAAGGCAATCAATAAATATACATGTTAAAACTCCATGACTGTAGCCATCAAAACAGTCATTGGAATATTTATACTCTGTGAAACAAGGGAATTATAGAAGCTGTCACTCTTCTTGACAGAAAAAAGACACCATACATGCTGTTTAACTTCAACTATAGTTAAAAAGAAATGGTACACAAAACGATACAGATCCACACAGCTTAAGCAATGAGCCAAGGAGGAAGACCTATAATTATTCAATGCTGATTTGCAACTGAATTTCACATAGGTACATGCTCTTTTTGTGCAGCATTTTCAATTATACTTTTTTTGTGAACTACAAAATCATTCTTGCCACTAACCCCACTTTTAAACCATCATACAAATCAATTGGGTCTTTTGAATTCAGTAGCCTTTAAACAGCTTCAGTGAAGCTTCACATGGCACATATCAACTGCAAAGACTTTTTGAGATTTAAACAGAAAAGGGAGTAAAGGCTGAAGAGACTGACTGAGATGATGTGATGAAGGAGGACATTTAAAGAACGGAATGTTTTTTAAGTAAAGTATTTGCTCTGACAATACTTTGTAAACTTTATGAACCATCCCATGAAGAAATACGTAATATGGTTCAAATCAAGTAGGCCAGCTTGTTAAACATCAAACTGCTATATATTTTAGTTTTGTAAGAAATGGGAAAATTGCCCACTACTTTTCCACACATTTTCTTTTACATAAAATATTCCTTCTCATGATAACTGGCAGATAAGAAATCCACAGTATTACAGATCAAAGAAAAGGTTGCTTAGTAAGTACTATGGTCATGGTCACCCTATAATCATACTATTATATCTGTTTTATACTATGATACCCTTAAATCTTATTACTATACTTTTTGCATTATTTTGCTACCCTGTGGTTTCAAAAGATTATGCCTCTTTTCATTTGTATATCTACTCTGCCATTTGAAACTTCTTTTGCTATACACGTGCAGCAGGATAGCATTACGTACGCTGGAGCAGCAAGCAACCATAGGCAGGCTGAGGAACTGAGCAACCAGAGGAGCTCCAGCAAGTTGGAATGGGAAGGACTATCTCCAGCAACAGCCCACCTGTGTGCTAATGCTTCCCCTCCTTCTTTCCTTTGGAATTAGAATACCTCGTATAATTGAAGGATGTGGGAAAGGTCCCACTGACCAAGGATTCACCACATACGCAGCATTCACTATGATTCCTGTCCAAATAGGAAATGACATTCAACATTGCCATTCCTAAACACCATTTCTTCCTGAGATATATAATTTTTTTCCCAGAAATAGTGCTGTTTTGAACTGAAAGCTCAAGTGATGAAAGTAAGCAGACCATTATCTCCCTGACTAATTTGCTTAGTTTTTAAGTTTCAGTGACTCATGTCCAATCTTGATTTTTCTAGTTTCAGCTTATATCTTGAGGATCTTCGCTATCTTAACAGACTGCTGACTACCACATATTTTCTTCCCATTAAGGTGCATTTAGACTGATCAAGTTGTCTCCTCACTGTCTTTTGCAATAAAGCTCTTAAACCTTCTGAACCATCTTGTCACACTTTTCTGAACCTCCTTGAATCTTTCAACATCCTTTTTGAAATATGGATATCACAGCTGGACAAACTTACCAAGACTGCATCCAGAGCATGTTATGTTTACTCAGTGTTCCCCTCAGAAGAAATTCAAGGATTGCATTTGCCTTTCTAGCAAGAATTTATATTCAAGTGATTACTGAACAGGAACAATTAGTGCTTCAGAGCTGCTGCTTTATGGTATGCAATCATTCAACTGTAAGTCTTGTGCTTCATTTCTAGATAACTGACAGTCTTAAACCAGAAACCCCATAATAATAGCTCTTATCACCCAGAAATGAGGAGAGGAAAGACTGAGGTTGATTCAGACAACATACTTGTTAAATAATTTGCTGTTTGAGATTTGCCCTTGCTATTTCCAATATTTGGTATGTGAGAAGCCCTGCTAACCTTTCTGACAGGCTGAAGTGTACACTAGTCAATGGCAGTGAATTTAATCTCCAAGAATACATTCTGTGCCCTAGTACTGAGTTAATCACAGGGCTTTGTAATGAAACAGTTTTTCCGAAACTGTTATTTCTATTCTGCAATTTTGTATTCGCAGTCTGTTAATCTGAAACAATTTCCAGGGGTATTCCAGAAAGACTGGTCTGGAAATTAGAGTACTGGATTAAAAAGAAAATGTGTGGGACTCTGTGATCTGGTGAGAAAGAATGTGAAAAGAGATAGGAAGGGATTACAGATTTGAAATATGCTGATTAATCTAATTTAATTTGGACAAAATTGATGCACTCGTTTGTGTGGTTGCTTTTAAAGTGGTTAAAGAGTGGTCAAAATTGATTTAATTTAATTGGGTTAAGCTAAAACTGTTTTAGCCACTTTTAAACTGCTTCAACTCCACACAAAGCAGTTGAACCTACTTAGCTAAATGGAATTAGAAACTCATTTTGTTAAGTAGGAACAATTCCTATCACACAATGGTAACAGATAAATGACAGAGTTAAAAACAGAGAGTCGTGAAGATAAGGTCTTAATAAATGGGCACTACAGTATAAATGAATGAACCACGAAGAGGGAAAAAGAGTAAAGGGCTGAATGCAAATGAAGTCAGAATAGACAGACATACAGAGAAAGTAGAAAAGAAGATGGGGAAAGAAGAGCAGTTTGACTTTAAACGTTGTACAGAACAAACAAGAACAAACAGTTAAGACAAAATAAGGATTTCACAAATCATGCTTCTAAGAACAACCATTTATGTCTTGGTCTGGCAAAGTTGCTAATGATTTTTGCCTGAGTAGAGATCGAGCCTCTAATCTGCCTTTAAGAGTGGAAATTTGTTCATTCTTGCCATGTACTATTTCAATGAACTATTGTAAGAAAACATGGTTATTATAATCTTTTGCTAAGATGCCAGGTGGTAGCACTTAAAACCTCTTGCTATGGGAGTAGAAAGGGAATTTATTTTCATTATTCATGAGAGCCATTTTTAAGGGGTAACTAGTAACATGAATGTAGTTGCGAATCAAGTGACATCAAGTGTACTTACTTCTGGGGCTACAAAATGAAATGAGGTGAGGTAGTTACTTAAATTCTTGACAATTACTTTTGAAATGAAGGTATATTGTGCTGACAAAAAGTTACAAGAACCAATTTCATGACTTTTTAATGTTTTGTTTGCATACACACATGCTGGTGCCCTATAGGCAAAACTGACAGCTAATATTGTGCACACAAGGTTAAGTGCTGCTTTATATTGTAAGCTTCATTTTGATGTCTGATCTGACAACTCAGAAATATTGATCCTCGTGATTATGTGCTGTTCATGTCATTTTCTGCCATGGACATATTTTGTCCTCTGAAATTCTGTAAAATAAAATTAAAAAAAACCCCAAACAAATCAACAAAACGAAACAAAGAAAAAATTAAAAACACCCCAAACAAAACAAACAATCAAACAAAAAAACACCCTTAGAAAACAAAAAAATTACCCATAACAACATGAAAAGAATTTGGGAGTGGTATAATGAAATTAGAAATTTTCAGAATAAAATACTAGAATTAGATAGATAAATCTGACTAGATTTAAGTGGCACAGAGCTTCTCAGAAGTTCTGGAAAGGAAAATTTCCTCTTGAGACACCGGTAGCTTCGCTCAATCAATCAGATAAATCTAAATAACAAGACTGAAAACAGTGTTTTAAAAATACAACCACAACTCATTTACTATCTCTTCATTTTATCTCCAAAAGCTTTATAACCTAGAAAATAAAAAATCCTAGATACAAAATTCCTTCTTTCCTTATTGAGAAATATTTTAAGGAATTTTTTTTCTTCACATTTTGAGAGTAGAAGGATTACATGGCTGTATATAAATTTGTATATTATATTACAAAGTAAATTAAGTTTTAGGTCAAAATTTGTAATTGTAAAGCATTTTCAAATATCTGGACTTGGCATTACTAAAGAAGGACCCATATTAAACCATATGTCAGTTAAGCTATGAACACAGAAAAAAAAAGATGCAATGAAGGCAAAAAGTCTGATCCTGTAACCGAGCTCCCTTAAGCTATCTCTGACCTGATCTGGAATGTGCACACTGAACAGTATTATTACATGAAGAAGGCTGCTCTGATTCCGGGCTCATGCTCAGGCATCACGATGTATATCTTTACCCATGTAATGGAAAATCCACAGCACAGATTCCTTGCAGATGAACAAAAGTACAAGAATAACATCACTATTTTACCTGTGCTTAATAGTATAAATTCAAAACATGCAAAAAAAGTTATGGGATGCCCCATGGATGCCTCATCCCTGGAAGTGTTTAAGGTCAGGTTGGATGTATCTCGGATAACTTCATATTTTCATAGGTTTTTGCGCTCTGAAGCCAAAACAAAATGTAAGAGATTTTGGCTAGTAGAACAAAGCATTTTCTAACAAAAATCACTAGCAATAACTAAGGTCTGAAAAAGGAATTTTAAGGATCTATCTACTAGTGTACACATTTCTTTGGTAGCTAACATATAGATTACATAAATTTTGCCTTTTTTTTTAAAACTGAAACTTTTTTTTAATGAGAAGAGAAATCACCATAAACATTAAGGAGAGCATATGTTGAACAAAGGATAAAATTTCAGTATCTTTTTCCATGCATTTTTCTGGGTGATGGATTCAGTTACATTGTAAGATTCAGCTTCAAACATTAACTCACACAATTAGCCAGACATACTTAGACAGTGAAGTTAGAGTTGTCATTCACTGAGCTTTTTCATCTTATGACCTGTACAGATTTTCATAAGGTGAAGGCCAAAATGGACCACAGCATTTTTATTTGACTAGCATTTATGAATTCATGTATCATTATATAAATATTACCTTTGATTAAGATCTCATTAAAGGTCGCTCTGCCTCATATCAAAATGTCAATAACACTCCTAAGAAGGGAAATGTCATTTAACTAAGGCTGTGCTTATTAATCTAATAACTTCAAAAATGTTCATAGAAAATGACGTTTTTCTCATTCGACTCCCATTGTTAGTTTTTTCCCTTGAAAAAATTTTCTTTCTTCAGAGATATTTTGCAATGAAAGTGAAATAGTCAGTATTTGAAAAAACAGTCAGTATTTGAACTGATATTTATCTTCCTAAACTGAAGAACTATCAAAGAACCCTCCTGCCACCATGCTTCTTTTTGGCTTAACATCGCATTTTTTCTAAACACTGGCAGAGCCTTTCCTTCTCTCAGTTTCATAACATACTCAGCGTAAAAGCAACAGAACAAAATAAATAGGACCACCATAGCAAAACTCTAACTGAAATCAAGAGAGGCAAAGAGAAACTCAGAGTGCAAAGACATTTTTAATATTACCCAACTCCTACCCAGGCATCAGTCCTTATGACTGGCTATATTCACTTCCACTTTTTTTTGGAAAGTAGGGTTGTTTGCGTCCTTGTAACTCTAGCAGAAGTGAATGTGGTTGGATATTTCAGGTAGGTGATAAATCAGTTTCATGTGTCGGGTTACAGACAAACAAGGAAACATGTCAGCGAACATCTGACATCATCTTCTTTGACATGGAGTTTGCCCAAGGTAGAAGAATGACAACAGAAGTTCTCTTAGTCACCAGCCATTGGATTTTACTGATGCAAGGCAGCAGATCTTTTTCCTACTACTCCACAAAGCAATCAAAATACTGGAGTAATTTAGACAAGTCCCGTATGGATCAGAAACGGCTTCCCAGGCCATGTGTTTTACTGATTTTCCTTTTTTCTCCTTTGACTAAGATTGACAAGGCTGAATCTATATAATCTGTGCACCTTGCAGTTCCTAAGTACTAGTCACATAAAGTCCAGAGAATCCCAATTTACATCTGCTTCTCCAGACAATACCAAGACTTCTGCTATTTATTTCATTTAGCATTCCGGATTATCTCATTTATTTGAATGCAAAGATACACTTAAGAAAGAAGTAATGCAATAACATGCAATACATACAGATTAATTACTTTTTAAATATGGGATAGACATGGCAAAGAATTTTTAGGATAACAGCTCTAGATAGCAACCGTACATGGCTAATACCATGATCAGTTCTGAAGTGACTGGTGCCAATTCTAACGTTTCTCTTGTATCATAGAATCATCTAGGTCAAAAAAGACCTCTAAGATCATCAAGTCCAACCCTTAACATAGCAGTGCCATATTCACCCCTAAACCATGTCCCTAAAAGTGCCACATCCACACATTTTTTGAATCCTTCCGAGTATGGTGACTTCACCACTTCCTGAGGCAGCCTGACCACCCTTTCAGTGAATAAATTTTTCCTAATATCTAATCTAAAACTCCCCTGGTGCAACATGAGTTATAAGGTATAACATCGTGAGTTAGAGAGTCTAGTGAAAGGGAAAACATGAAAATGCCAGAGCAGAAAAATCAAGGAGAGCACATGTGAACAGCCTAGACACTCCAGCAGCTGAAGAGCTCCTTCTTCGTCAGTGAAGGGACTGGAATGGCTGCATGAACAGTCTTTCCATTGCAGCAGTACTGCATGTAATACTAAGGACAGTCCACTAGGCAGAAACCTCATTACTGGGATGGTATCACAGGCTGCCATGGAAAGGGTGCTCTGTCTACATTACACAGTTACTGCAGAGTGGGTACGTCGCTTGGTGGTGCTAAACTAAGGTGCAGGCCCAAGAGGGTGCATACTGTACCACAGCACACTGTGCCGTATGTGTCGATGTGCTTCCAGAGACCTTGATGGGAGCATCCTCTATGGTGAGATTGCTTAGCAGGATGCACTGGGAAACACTGACTAAAATGCACGGTCCTATGACTTTTACTCCAGTGTGTCACATCAGCCCATTCAGCCTTGCTGACATCACCAGTAACACAAAACAACAGCATAAGGGCAACAATTTTGACTCATTCTTTGGCATTTTATAAGCTTAAGTAGTCTTGGGATTGTCACAGAAATAAAGAATTTGCTATGTTATACCCTCAGAGCTCCAGTTTAAATGAAGAAACTGTAAAATCACAAATAGTGAATGGAGAGTTCCTTGGCTATGTGTCTGTAGAGGCTCTTTAGTACAAATTGTTCCAGTAAGGACATGGAATAACTTATGTTCAGTAATTTGCTTCTAGTTCCACCTGGTTCAGATGGTAACATAAGACTAAGTGTTTCTTGGCTAAATCCACCCACTTTCAGTTTAGTTAAATCATGTTCCTTTTGGGACTTTGCCATCAAAATGTAGAAAACATGCTGATCTGGAGATATAAAGAATATTTTTGTACCACAGGAATATCAATTAAGCTATCAACTCTCTAGATATGTACATAATGTTAAATGGCAGACAATTCGAGGTCTCCGAGATTTTTAGATAATTCCCCCCTTGTATAACACACACTGTAAATTCAATAGTGCCCATAATTTAAATATCTGATATACTATTATAATTTTAATCCATTTTGTGACATGAGCTCTTCTCAGATATACGCAAATCTCTCAGAACTAAAACCTGCTTCCTAAATAGTGTTTGTTGAGTATTTTAAAGAAGAATCTCTATCTGGCCTCAAGATTAACTGCAGATATGTACTATACATATGATTGTATGGTGGATGCCAAAATAACAATTCCCTGTGCCTGTTTAACATGAAATTCACACATCAAATTTCTCCTTTAAATCTGCAGAGGTGCCCATCTTAAATTTCAGAATTCTATGTTTGATTACTTGTCCTCTTTATACCTGTGTCTGTGTCCAGAATGCCTTTTTTTTTACTCTTTTTTGACTTATTTTTCTACCTCATAGCATCAAGAACACAACAGTTATTACTACATAAAACACACTAAAATAGCATCATACGCTACTCATTATGCACCCAAAGGATCAATATCTCAGATGGATTTTCTAGTGCTAACAGCAATTTTGAATATAGTCAACAGGTGGACTGTACTTCTAAACTAAGACAATCAGAATTAGAAGGCAGAGGAAAAAACTTCCAATGGTCAATTTCCTAAGCAATAATTTATTCTAAGCAATTAATTAAGAATTTATTTCTTAAATGTACATAATTAAATAGCTATACATTTAATTTTATCTAAAATGCCTATAAAATGCATCTCCATCTTTGTTACCTGTAATAGATTGGGTTTTATACTGTATTCTCAGAAATAACTGTACTTCATATCCTCAATGGGCACTTGAGTCAGCATGATTCTGATTTCTTTGGTCCCTCTCAGCTACAGACAGGCAGTCTGAAAAGACTCAGTAGGGCTCAGGTAGACCTGTGAAAGTAAAGTTCTGAGACAGGATCTTTAATGGCATGGGAAAAAGGTAAACGATGTTGTCAGGGAGAAGCTGGTAAAGCAACTCATTTACATAAACTTGTTTACACATATCAGGATTAACTCTCACATGAAAACAGAATGATTACAATTGAGCCATTTTTCACATAGTTTACATGTGTACACAGAGACATATGTCTTGCAGCTTATCCAGGTGTATTGGGTCTGGCTGAGAAGGAGTTCATTTCCCCATAGCAGCCCTCACAGTGCTGTGCTTTGCATTGGCAGCTAGAAGGGTGTTGATAACACATCGGTGTTTTGGCTACTGCTGAGCACAGCATCAGCACTATAACATTCCTTCTTCAGTCGAGCGCAAGATCCTGGGAGGGGACCCAAGTAGGCCAGCTGACCCAGACTGACCAAAGGGATATTCCATACCATATGACGTCAGCTCAGATATAAAAGCTTAGGCAAGGAGCAGGAAGGCGGGCATCCCTTGTCTCCAATGGCTGCCTGCTGAGGAACCATTACATGCGCTGAAGACCTGCTGCTCAGGAGTGGCTGCCCATTGCTGCTCATGAGAAGTAGAGAATAAACTGTGTTATCTTTCTCTTCGCTTTTGGGTGCGCAACCTTTCACCTGGCTTCTGCTTTAATAAACTGCCTTATCCGTACCCAGGAGCTGTTTTCCATCTTACTCTCTCCCCTGTCCAGCTGGGAAGCGGAGTGATAGAGCAGGTGGGTGGGCACATCGTGTCCAGCCACGGTCAACCCACCACACCAGGGGAAGGTATCAGTGTACAAACAGCCCACTTAATGATCTGATCAGCTTGCACATTTCATAAACCTTTTCCAGATGCAACTTATCTAGATTGCTAGCCTCACATGTCTTCAAAATATCTGCCTTTTTTCTTCAAGTAATTTTCTCAGTCCTCTAAGCTTCTTCCTACTTTAAGCTCAGAATGAATCTTATGACCAACCTTAAACCTTATTCTCCTTACACTTGACTTCAGTATAAAGTCTTGTTGGCATCTATCTTTCCTTGATACATTCCTGTCATCACTAACAAGCAGAATTACAAAATCTAGACAAGGATTAAAATTTAGATGTCATTGGAATATAGATGCTTCTCGGTCTGTGGGAAAAAACCCTCACATCATGTTTTCCTGACATCCTTGACATTTCTTTTAAGAACAACTAGGAATAACAGCATTAACAAGATGAACATACATCACAATTATATTATGATAATATAAATGAAATACTATAATCAACTCTTAATCATTACTTAGAATATTACAAATTTCATATGGAGAAAATAACTTACATATATAACGAATAATATTGTACTAGAACTAATATAGTTGTAAGTTAATTACACACTCTGTAGCTGATTTAGTTGCATTTAGCTAAGGAGCTGTTCTGAGCTCACTGCAGACTAATTATGTCTTTAGGCATATACTCTCATTTATAACTGTCACTTAGGACAGTAGCTGTTCACTAGGCTGCTTTATAGATGCTCCATTTATGAAAACAAATGCAACACACCCCCCAAACAACAAAACAAAACAAGAAAAACCCTAGCAAAATCCCTGAACATACAAGACTCAAAATCTCTAGCTAAGGTATGCAATGGCAAAACATCAGAGGAGTGCAAGTTTCATTTCACTGTACTTCTTCCCAGAAAATATCCTTTTTAGTATCTGCTTAGTAAGTTTATAATGCCTAAAAGCATTTTATTTAATATAACTTGCTTTCCCAATCATGAAATTTAACATACATCTTCTCAATACTAGAAATTATTCTATTTTACAAATCCCTTATAAATTGAAGAGAAGGATATAGGTAACTGCCAAAGACTCTCCATGATTCTTCTTAAAGTTTTTACTGACTACAGGAAACAAGTCACTTTCCACACCAGAATAATTTTATGACAGGAATGGGTAGTAAGTGATAGCAAGTGCATGAGATTCTCATAAATCTAAAACAAGGGAGCCTTTCTTAGTTCAAGGCATTCAGCATTGTTCTCATCTCAGAAGTTAACTGAGACTCAAATACCTAAACTGACAAAAGAAAAAAATCTACACGGGAAAATAGAAGGGGATTATGGTAGGTCAAAGTTAGACACACTGTACACCTATATGACCTGTTCATGTTTATTGCAAAACTGTTAGAGCAGCAACTAAATTTTAAAGCAAATCTCTTAATTATTCCCAATTCCTGTGATTCTTTTTGAAGCAAGGACTGGTGCATCTCAGTCAGGTATCTTTGGAAGATAACACATTTATTGTGGCCACTGTGCTTCTCCCATAATATGGGGACACACAGGCCAAACCAATGATAGTCATTTAGGTCACTTTAGGATGAGTATGTTTAGGAGAGTTCATAGCAGGGGAACAGATTATATCTAGTTTGAATTAAGACTCCCAAACTGCATGTTTTGTAGACAGAAGGGACTCAGCATCATTTCTACACTCCTACTGAGCAAAATTAGTTGCTACTTTAAATATAGCCCACAGAACTGTATTTTCACTGAACCTGACAAAACCTACAGTGAATTTAGCACAAACCTCAGTATTCTTACTGCATTGTAAGGGAAATCACACACACAAATCTTAATAAATCTATAAGATATACATACATATTTTCAGAAAGTTCCAGCACAGACTGCCATACCTTCCCACTTTGGCATTAAAATGAAAATAAATAACCAAGCAAACAGGAAGAATAATCTAAGTTCTTTCAATTCTTCTGTACTTCTATAAAATAGAACAAATGGTACTTCTGGAAATCATCCTTTTTTGTAGCAGTAAGTCTCATTACCTAGTAGAGTAAGCTATGAAACTTTGGTTCTCTGCATGAAAGTACCTTACGCATTCCATGCAGGACACTTGAACCCTCTTGTGAAGGTACCCTCATACACCTTATGAATGGTAGAAGGCTATGATGGAAAGAGGGATTTAGAAAGTAAACTAAATCCATAGGGGTGGACAGAAACCAGCTAACAGGAAACACCACCAGCAGCATTGCAGTATAGAGCTATTACCAACTGTAAGGATAAGTAGTTATGTTCCAGTTATGGAATTCACATTCTCCATGTCCAGGGAAATATTGCAGCACATTAGCAAGAGGAAACCTTCAGTCAGGCTTCTATTGCTCCTTATTTATGAATTGTTCTACAGATCCAGCTTTACGTTGCCATGCGGTATATGCTTATGGCTTTCTGCCATACGGAAAAAATAACCCCCTGCAACAAAAACCCTACGTCATCATATTTGCCATATATTACGTCCAAAATTTCTGCAGAAGAATTTCAATAGCAATCAAGCTGAAAAGACTAAAGAGGATTCAAACACACAAGTAGCAAACACCTGTAAGAATAAGTAATTAGTAAAAATTAGTAATGTGAAGAAATTAAACAAGATAATGATACACTGAACTATCAATGACTTCTCAATATTGACAGTATTTTAAATCTGGGATTGAAGTTCTTCTGAACACACTCCTTCTGAAAGAGAGCAGAACTGTCTCCAAAGATAGAAAAGACACTTTTACACATTTGGATACGAGACTGAGGCTATGACATACCCAATATCAATATGGATCTTTTAATATTACATTTGCATTCACACATGGATAAATTGTTCATTTTCTTAACCCTTTTTTCAGGAAAAAAGAAGTGATTTGGATTACAAAGCAATAATACTGTTTATTACGAAGTGTTCTTTCCCTCTTTGGCACAGAAATAATGTAATATATCACAGCATTCCATCAGCACGTTCTAAGTGCTGATTAGGATTCACAAAATACTTAGGCATGTGTTTATGTTCATATTAGTTCAGCAAACCAATAAACATGATTTTTAGTTATGTATACCTACAAATCCCACTTCAATAATTAATTAGCTTACACCAAATGCCCAGAATTTAACATGTGCATTTGTCCAGCCATATTAATGAAAATGCAGAAAATGCTTAAAAAATTAACCAAGTATTTAACTGTTTCGTTAGATCAGGAGAGTTTAAACACATACTTAAGTGTCACATTGAATTAGTGTTAAAATGTTCATGTGCTTAAATTCTGCAGTGAATCAGCAAATGCCCTTATGATATTTTCCTATGGGGGGAAAAAATTTCCTTTTAACCACCATGAAGACCAAAATGCTATGAAGCTTTGAAATTCCAAAATATGGGCCCACTATAGAACAAAAATTCATTCCTAGTTGCAAATATTATATTCCATAATAAACTCCTTTTTCTTGTAGTACTAAATATACCCTAAAATAGCATAGATAATAAAATTACATATAAAATAAAATATTAGTGGACCATATAGTCAGTTAGAGGAACAACCCTACTTAAGACTCCGGTATTTGAGACTAAAAATTCTGATAGTCAAAGTTCCTATCAATGCTAATGAAATGTTCTTTCTCAAAAAAAGCAAAAAATATGGCTTCTATGTAAGATTTTTCTTTTTTTTTTCCCTTTTTTTAAGTTTTGAAAAAAAAAATTAAGAAGATTTAATGGAAGTGGAGGCCGATGGGGGAAGCAGACCCCTAACAAGTTAAAATTTATGGCTAAGAGAATTAAGAAGTCATATTTTTCTTTACTGGCAGAATAAGAGCCTCTTAGTGACTGGTTGAGACTGAAGGACATTAAGTCATGACCATGCAAATATCTATTTGATAATGCATTTGGATAGTAACATGCTAGGTGTCACAAAAGTACACTTGTCTTTGTCTTAGACTTTTGCTACTTTGTGATAATAATTCTTCAGAGAACACATCCCAATTCTAGTACTACTTACTAGTATTAAAGAAGTTTCCCCTCTACCCAAATAATTTTTTTTTTTTTTTTAATTAAACCAGCATATAGTACTGACTTGTTTCTTGAAGAACTTACAGAACATTTCCAGGCACATTCAGATACCTTTACTGTGTTATTCTAAAAACATTCACAAAAAATATTTTTATTGTAGAGCATCCAAGTGAGAATATCACCATATTGCTACGAAATCAATTATCACATGTTGTAAAGACGGAATGAAAGACTGAGATGTTCTACTTCCATAAGTTGAGTTTTTGCATTAAAATCCTCTACCTATTGATATTAGAAAAGAAGTCGTTCATAGTAATGTAAGTTTCTGAATTGCCACGTACAAGTTAATCAAATGGACAAAAACAACAGATGGAACAGGAATCTGGATATCCCAGTTCTCTTCCAGGTTACTGTTTTAATTACTGTCCTAGAGCATTCCACTCCTTTTTTTCTCTCCAATATGTTCTTGTGTATGTGTTTGCACACGTATTCAAATTTTCAGCTGAAGGGAGGCTGGAAGATTCTTATTTAAATCCTGTCTCAGTAAGTAGACAGATAAGATGTTTTCCACATCTTAAGTACCTCATGCAAATGAGATAGTCTGAATGAAATCAGCTACAGCTTTAAGCTTCCTAGGGAGCTTGACTCTGCTGACAAGGACTCTTCAGCATACGTAGCTAAAAGAGCAGCAAGAGCAAAGATCCCAAGTAGGCTTATCCTAAAGCATGCATTCAGGCGATCAGTCTAGACAAGGGAGAAGCAATTCTGGATCTACAGAGAATGTAAGCCTCTAGGAGACTCTGCTCTTTTCCTAAAAGACAGCAAACATTGCAGTCCTCCTGGACATAACATGAGGCAATCCACCCCAGTGTGAACAGAGAGACTATGTATGTTCTTTACATACGTAACAGCTACATAATGTGCTCAAAAATATAAACTAGATTAAAATTTTCATGGAATCTGGCCCAAGAGGAAGAAAATAGAGATGAAAATCAGAGAGTTACCTAATTGGTAATTCATACAGAACATTACTAGTTAAACACAAGGATATACAGTGATCTCTAGCATAATCTTTAGAGCTGCCTTCTGTAAACACCAATCAGAACTATGGCTCTTGGTTTACTCTTACACCTTGAATATTGCCCTAACACTAGTAAGGCCTGCTTGCATTTTAGAATGGTATCTGCTGTTTTAGCATAGTGAAGGTTGCACTGTGCCACGATCTAGTATAAATTGCCTTAAAATCTGTATCAGTAATATTTCTTTCCATATGGACTTGTACTAAAAGACAATGCAGATGTTTGCAAGTTCAGTTTATGATGCTCCAACACTCTAATTACAGAACTGCAAGAGGCTTAGTAGCATATGCTCTGTAATACCCCATGCAGTTACAAAAAGCTCAAATGATAGTTAAACAGTGTTGTTAACAGTTTATCTCCTATTAACATCAGATAAATTTATGATTTATTTAAAAGGTAAAACAATTAAAGAAAATAGAAAGAAAATGTTTATGGTTAAAGATCTTCAGTACTTATTAACGTCAACCTAATTTTGGCTCCATAAAGGCTAAACTCTTAAGCTAATTCAGTGGCAGAACAGTAAATTCAAAATCATGCTTGTTTCTGGGAAACCTACTTTAGGCCTCTCATCTTAAGATCTATTCATAGCTTCTTTCAGCATTATTACCCACAAAATGGAAAGCAATGTAAAGTGTTATTAGTAAATATAAAGGAAGTCAATGGGTAATAGATGAATCATTTGGTTTAAAAAATTTTAGTCTTTTTTTTGAGATAAGCCATTATCTGAGAACAATAATTGTTTTTTATTTAATATTGTTAAGTTGTTTGCGTACTAAGTATAAAAAATAAAGGTCTAGCTAAGTTGGCTGCTGCAGAATGATGCTTGGTTCTCAGATGACTACAGCTGTGCCTTTGCCTTAGCCTACAACTATTTGCTCCAGTCAAGAAGGAGACTCTGAAGAATTCATCTATCTTTATGAATAAAAATTATTACTTATGAGATATTAAGTTGTAATGAGATTTTTTTAAGGAACTTCATTATCGTTTTTGCCTGATTTCTCTGAGTTTTTTAGTTGGTTTTTGTTTGTTTGTTTTTTTATTCTTCCATGAATGTGTGGCAGTTACAATACTGCTAGTATGCCCACACTTAGAAAATTAGGATTTTTTGAGCAATTTTCCAGGTACTTTTATTGAATAATCCAAGTAGAAGTAAGTTAGAAAAAAGGATTTGAAAGAAGAGTATGAGTGAATAGGCTTTGCCTAGCTCATAGTATTTCCTAACTTTTAATGAACTAATTCAAACCCTAAACCTCCACTGTGATTTTGCCTACACAACTCTGCCTCCATCATGCATCCTGCATGTCTGTGGCTTGTTCCTAGGACTCCTGTGGTTCTCCTGCCCCTCTCAATTATTAGAAGGTGGCTCTGGTAGAGAGAAACACTGAGTCATTTCTCTTGAATATCCACTTCAAAGAGAAAGCACAGAAAGCAGAGGTAATTTGCTCTCTCACACATTTTTCCTATCCCTAAGTATATAAGATGGCTTCTTCCCCCTTCCCCTTTTTTCAACCAGGCAGTTAGTGAAAGTCAAGGCTTCTAATGTTTAATCACAATGGAACATTTAATGAGTCATTCTTTGAGTTATCAAAATACCCACTTTGTCTTATTTTGAGACAATCATTTGAGAAGCACTAAAAATAAGTATTATACCTTCTCTACATATTTGATATCCTTTAATATCTTCCCAAGAAGAGATGAACAGCCTTGACAGTCACTTCATTTTAAGTGATTATTATCTAACTAAAATTGCTTGACAACTAAGCTACTTATCCCTAAGCTTAAAAGAACTCTTTCTACACATCTTAGCAGTATATAAAATTTTTGACCATGCCAGTATGGGGTTTGCTAACAGTGCAGATGGAAGTCCTTCTCAAGGTAACAAAGAATGTTAAAATGTCTTTCATGGTATTTATGTGAGAGTTTGCCTCACTGTCTATTGGTCACTCATCTTCCACAGCTGCTGCTCAGGTCTCAATCAGCAAATGATTATTTCACCATGTTCTTCGCTTACTGTGAATTTCACAGAATGTATCGTGAACTTTATTGAATATATTGTGAATTTCAGAGAATATATGTTCAGCAATTTTATCATAGAACCCATTGGCTTGGAAAAGATGTCTGAGATCATTCAGTCCAACATATGACCAAACACCACCATGTCAAACAGATCATGGCACTAAGTGCCACATCTTTCCTTAAACACCTCCAGGGACAATGACTTCACCACCTCCATGGACAGCCCATTTCAATGTCTGATCACCCTTTCTGTGAAAAAATTCTTCCTAATGCCCAATCTAAACCTCCCCTGGCTCATCTTGAAGCCATGTCCTCTTGTCCTGTCACTGGTTGCCTGGGAGAAGAGGCCATTCCCCACTTGGCTACAACCTCCTTGCAGGTAGTTGTAGAGGGAGATGAGGTCACCCCTGAGCCTCCTTTTCTCCAGGGTAAACAGCCACTCCTCATAGGACACACACTCCAAATATATCAGAGAATCACAGAGTCACAGAATGTGCTGAGTTGGAAGGGACCCAGAAGGATCATCAAGTCCAACTCCTATCCCTGCACAGGACCATCCCCAAGAGTGACACCACATTCCCAAGAGTTTTGTACAGGTGCTTCTTGAACCCTGTAAGGCTTGGTGCTGTGACTACTTCCCTGGGGAGGCCAATCACCCTCCGTGTGAAGAACCTCTTTCTAATATATAAAAATACCTAAACCTTCCCTGACACAACTTCAGGTCATTCCCTCAGGTCCTGTCACTGGTCACCACAGAGAAGAGATCAGTGCCTGCCCCTCCTCTTCCCCTCATGTAACTGCAATGAGGTCTCCCCTCAATCTGCTCTTCTCCAGGCTGAACAGACCAAGTGACCTCAGCCACTGCTCATACAGCTTCCCCTTAAGGTCCTTTACCACCTTCCTTGCCCTCCTTTGGACACTCTCCAATAGCTTAACATCTTCCTTATATTTACAATTAACAACACACATTTATGCTTTGCTATCACTGCATAACAGAAGAAAATGGTTCAGTCCTGGCAAGATCTGAGAGTAGCCTTATAAGCAGCTGTTTTCAAAAAAAGGAGTTTGTTTTGGGGGTATCTATATGCACTTTTTTCCTCTTATTTTTTGAGTAACAATGGCATACAGTCATGAGCATACAGGGGTTTAGTTTGATAATTATTTTGTTTGCTTCGTTTATTTTTAGTTTCTTTGTTTTTTGAGGGGTTAATTTCAAGCACTGAACTGAAGAGTTATTACTGAATTTTATGAAAATATTTCTCTATGCTAAGATAGCATGCCTTATAAATGAGTCAGGAAGTGTTCGGTTTTTTTTGTTTGTTTGTTTGTTTTACAGGCCTGAGATACAGATACAGAAAATAGCTAGGATAAAATAAAGATGTGCAGGGGTATTACAGCACAGAAGCTTATCCAAAGCAACTGTCCACATATACATGTTGAGCCACCATTAATGGTAAGTTCTTGAAGAAAGTAGCAAAGAGTTATACTGTTTTATCCGCAATAAATACTATATGCAATAATATTTATTTATAGTAAATAAATACTATATGCAATAATATACTCTGTCTACACATGCACTCTCTCTGATAGTTTATAACAACAGCATGTTGTCCAAATGAAGTGGCACAACTGAAATTCCACTACTGAAGGAACTGCAGAAATGGAAAGCCCAAGAATACAGTCTGTGATTACACAACAACACTAACATTACCGAACTCTGTCTTTGATGATCACTGGGATATCAACGTAGTGCATGAAAGTATCACTATTAAAGCTGGTAATGTAGATTACGGGGAAAACAACTTTTTTTTTTTCTCCAAACCAAATGCCCCTAGCAACGTGATCTCTTCCAAAGTAAGTGAACTTGCCACTGCCTCACAGGTGGCCTAATGTTTCCTGTCTCTATCACGTCTGCTTATTTGTCCTCTAATATTACCAGTTATGTTTGTCCAGCTCACCAAATCTGTGGGTTTCCAAGACAAGCTTCCATTTTCAGATGACCCCATTATATTCTTGCAGAGGTTTTTTGGTTTGGTTAGGTTTTCTTGGAGGTGATGTTTTTGTTTTTTTAAAGCAAATATGATTTAATGCACATTTTTTTCTTGGATATTTAGCTTGCTTCAGTGACTCCAGTATTATTAGCAAGCAGATGGAACTTCTCTCCTGGTATCTTGCCATCCTGACAGAATGATGGATGTGAGCACTTGAAAAATCTTTATCTTGTTCTACATTGCTCTTAGATGTTTTCTAGCTCCTGCTTTGAAACTGACACACAACTTGGCTTATGCTTTTTATGGCACTTCTGTGCTTTGTGCTTTCATCAGGTTGAACATTACACATAATCATTCACCTACTACATCTTAGTCTGTTTCTTAGTTTTTTTCCCTGTACTTAGACACAGTACAGTACTTATACACGTATCAGAGCTTTGAGACTGCTACAGAAAAAAATGTCTTGTTCAGCTTGAACATACTAATCAGACTTTTCACATACATATGCTAGTGTCTCCAACATTCCTTTTCAACTTAGTACATCATTTTTCTTCGAAGGGGTAAATTTAATCCTGATTGCTGCCTATGTTAAAAACAACTGGATTGGTAGATGAGCAGAGAGCAGTGGATGTCATGATCAATTCAGCCAGGTTTTGAACACTGTCTACCTCAGCATTCTTGTATCCAAGTTGGGATACTATGGTCTTGATTGCTAGAAAAAGATTAAAGAAAACAGACTGGCTGGATAAGGCGATCACAGGTTAGAAGAGCCAGCTTCAGGCAGATCTTATAGCCTGCAAGTACCTATGAGGAGGTTATCAAGATGAAAAAAAGAGATTCTTCACAGTGGCACATAATAGGAGAAGGGGAGACAGATAATTTATGTTGAAATGAGAGATTTATACAGGATATTGGGAAAAAAATCTTCATCATAAGGATAGTCAAGCACCCCAACAGGTTGCCAAGAGATGTTGTGCCATCTCCATCCTTGGAGGCTTTTAAGACCTAAATGGATAACGCCCTGAGCAATGTGATCTGCTCTCATAGCTGACCCTGCTTAGAACTAATGGCTTTCTGCAGTCCCTTCCCACCTGAATTATGGTCCTAAAGCACTAAGAGCCCCATGTCAAGCACAATTTTATTCAGTTTTACTCTCCTGGCCCTTCTAAGCATACATTTAGATTGTTTGTTATTAAATACAATTTCTGCCATAATGTTACAAAATTCTATTCCTGTTGGATTAGAGACTGTGCTTATTATTTGGCAGGAATCTATGAGGCAATGTGCAATATGCTGTAGGTCACCAATAGTTTTCACAGTGCCTTGGAGAAACAGTAAAAATTAAAAGAGTGTAATCCAATTGAGTGTAAGTTTCTGCACGTAGGCAGGAAGAATCACCTAGGAAAAACCCAAATGAGATATGAAGAGTTCTTCAGAATAGTATTAACAACAAATCAAAAGTCAAATATGAACAAAAAAATCCATGCTAACATTAAGAAATGTAGATAGTACACGTAAAAGAAAACCACAGGGAAGCACAAACCAGAGATGCAGTTTCTCAGACATGAAGAGCTGCTTAAACCCCTTTTCCTCCTAAGTCATTCAAGCTGTGAATATCCCTATAACACAGAACTAAGAGGACACTTGTGAGGCGCTTTTTTTGTGGCTTTTTTTGGTATTATTATTTTATTTTATTATTTAAAACTGCCTTGAAGGAATAAAGAATGCGAATGTTCTTTTAAACAGTTTGGACTATGTGAATATTAATGGAAAAGGTTGCTTAGTGTTCTTATTAAGTGATTAGTTTTTCCTTTATATTTTTATAGGACCTTCAAAATGACAACATAAATTTAGTGCTATGGCTGCTCATAAACCATTAAGAACAATACAAATATCTTCCATATAAATGGGAAGGTTGACAGTCCTGAAAAATAGTTCTGGTTTGAATGTGGGGAAGTAAATTTATGCAAATTGCTGTCAGTCATCTATGTATTCATTTCACTAGCAAAACAACATTATAAATGATCTGTAGCCAATAATTCTTCATTTGAAGACATGTGATGCAAATATTTATTCAAAACAGAAAAAGAAAATCACTTAAGGATAAGCGTAAGTCTTACCACGCCAATAGAAAAGTAGTTATTGATGATGTTGTAAGGCACTGGGTCTCCTTTCTCATCTTTATCATTGGGTATTACTTCGAATTTCCACCTGTCCAGTAAAATCTCTGAGCTGTTCTCAATGTCTTTTAAGATCTTCATCAAATTCTCACCTTCATAACCTAGCAAAACATAAAAGCAGTTATTTAATCAAGCATAATAAAGTTTCATTACATTTTCTTTCTCTTTCTAGATAACTGGTTGGACGGGGCTCTGAGCAACCTGATTTAATCGAAGATGTCCCTGCTCATTGCAGGGGGCCCGGTGGTTGGAGTAGATAACTAAGCTTTAAAGGTCCCTTCCAACCCAAACTATTCTATGATTCTATGACTAGAAAAATGAAAACTATGCATATAAGACCTGAAAAGCAGGATTGTACTTGAAGTATTGACAATCTTCCAGCACTTTCCATTAAAAGAAGTACAAACACAAGGCTAAGGTTTGTCTGATGAAAGCCTGGCAAGAGACTGAAAGGTTAAAAGCTATCTACTCTTTTTTTATGTATTGTTTCAGTGTGGTCTAGCGTAACAAATCCAAAATTTCAAATCCATAACTGATGACTTATCAGCAAAAATAACAATTTCCATATTTCAACAACTTCTTAATGGGTTTCATTCTGCTCTGTAGAGAAATCTTACTCTTACTTGCCAAGAAGCCCTCACATGTAGTATCTTAGTAGCAGTAGTTCACTACACTGTATACTAAACTGAGTAGAAAACTTGTTTGCACACTCCTGAGTGCTCACAACAAGCATATGTGTATGCATAAAAACTGTGGGGATTTCACTAAGTGACTATCAGCTCTGAATACTATTCAGACCAAATGACTTTGTAATGGATAACTAAGATCTGTGGAGTCACTCCTTCTTCAAATAAGAAGAAAAGTTTTCACATTCAAGCCACATGTATGTCCTGGATCATTAACAGCTTTGGCAGGCAAAACCACTGAAAGCTTCCTTGCTCAAATCCCATTGCTGATATATTTCTTTATGGTTGTATAGTACACTTTTGCTAGTTACTGCTATCCACTGCATAACAGCAGCATGCACAATTCCATCTGTCGGTATTCTCGAAATCACACACCAGCAATTTAGTTTCTGGAAGCCCTATCTCCTCTCCCATCTACAGAAGTTCCAGAAAATCTGTATTATTGTATTGTTTACCAAAAAGCAACTGGGCAAAGAATGATGAAAGCCAGAATATTTTCACATTGTCTTTTTCTACTTTAGTCCAAATGGAATCACTTAGAACATAAATAAAAGTGAATGGAGGAACAGTTCCCAACTAATGTAATTGAATGCTCTCATAGCTGACCCTGCTTAGAACAGGAGATTGGACCAGGGAACCTGATTATTCTGTGAGTAGTCTTTGAACTACTGAGAAAGTGAAACAAGGCTGATTTGATTGGGTTTTGGCTTGTTTGTTTTCCTTTTCTTCCCCCCAAGACTACAAGAATGTAAAAAATCAAGTAATGACAGAGAAAATAAAGGAGGTCCTCAATTGATTTGACAGAACATTCCAGTTAACAGAGAAGTTCTATAGCATGAAAACTATTGAGAATTTGCTAAAGACTCTCTGTTAACAAGGCAGACATTTGGAAAGGAAACTTGGACGAGACAGAAAAAGTAAGATATCTTCAAAGGCTGAGAATTTTCAAATAAACAGCCAAGTTCCACACACAAAATATCTCGAAACAATCAAGACCTGAAATAGACCTGGCTATGCGCCCATAAAACGACATGCTTTCACCACAGATTGAGTCTTGCCTAAATCTTTCTTCCTCGTGTCTCCTTCAAGTTATCCTGGAATGCAAATTCTGAATGGAAATAAGTTATTGGAGGAGATGAGAGTAAAGCTCCATACATCCAGGAAAGGATGTAAAGGGTATTAAAGGTTTGACTGTATATATATTCTTCTTTCAGCATTCTTTGCCTTCTCATTTCCTGATAAATAGCACCACAGAACTTATTGTCTGGAATCTTCTGTAGGAGAACAGAAAGCGAGTGGACCAAAGGAACTAGGTTGAGACACATTTTTCATTTAATATTTTTAAATATTAAAAAAAAAAAAAGATTAAACTACTCCAAACCCATTATTAGCTGTTTTCAGTAGCCCTTTCAGAACAGTCCCAATTAAACCACATTTAAGACTACCCCCTTTACACCCCTTTACTACCCCTATTGATCAAAGCAATAACTGCAATACTGATGGTAAAAAGCCAACCAAGCAGCTATACACTTATCTCATTACACCTTGGAGCCTTTTTGGTGTCAGCAGAAGCTACAAACAAGGTATGAAGAGTGATTACAACCTTTAATATTTTATATATCTATACAACATTTACAAACAGCTAATTCCAAAAAGAGGAAAGGTGATAATGGTTCATAAAAAAGAAATCCAAATGTAGACTTGGATAGAAAAGTTATTTTTTTCCCTTTTACTCCATGACACATGGTATTTTAATTTGTGTTTACCTCCTCCCCATCTCAGACACCTTGCTAAATCATTGCCAGTCCCAAGAGGCAGTATAGCAACTGGAGGATGCTTAATCAAGTTCGCTTTCTCTGTGAATAAAGAAGGAAAAACATAACTAAGGAACTGTGTTATATTTTGTTTCAGTGAAAGACACTTTTTGTGTATGAAATGATGCTGCCTGATCAGCAGTGAGCATTTTATCAAGCCAGTCCATTATGCAGCCCCTTCTCCAGTCAATATTCAATCCTTAATCCAAATTTACTTGTTATCAAAAGGATTTTTGTAACCCATAGATGTGATAAGCATTCATAAATAATGATACTCAAGAGCTTTCCAAGACTGAATATAGTGTGCTCTCTCTTGCAAAAGAGTAATATTTAGGGGCATGAATAATGAGGTGAACCTTGTAATTTTTAATTTGAGTGACCAAATCTGTGTTTAACCATGTATTCACCTGGATTTGTGTCTACGCATGAGCACCCTCACCAAGAAGTCCTTGGAACGAACACCAGGGCTGAGTTGGGTTGGCCCATCAGGAATTAAACCTGCTATTCAAAATGAGCACTGATCTATCTGATGAAGTATATTTTGTATTTAATAAGCAATGTTTTGAAATGCATAAATTTGTAGCATATTTTCGGTCTTTATCAATATTTTTGTAGCATTTTAAGTCCAAGGATCTCTGTTCAAAATCCAATGGGAAAACCATCATCAAGAAGTGGAAATTTCTTTCTGAAAAGCTAGATTTAGGGGAGCTATCCTCCAGGTATAATATTTCAAATATAAAATTCGTCAAACAAATAGCATGTCTAGTTTAAAAGTTATACATGATTAATCAAACAATCATTTGTTTTGTTCACAGAATTATGCAAAATTATCAGCAATAATCAGCAGGAATTTATCTATAAAACGCATGTAGCAGGGACGTCTTGATATTTATCAATACTTCAGAAAGATTTAACATTCACAATATCAGTGTACTGAAAATCTTTAAGAGAACTAAATATTTAATTAACAAAAATTTTAAAAATGTTTAAAAGCCTCAAACTGGTGAGAATTCTCCCTTCCTTCCTTCCTTCCTTTCCTCCCTCCCTCCTTCCCTCTTTACTCTCAGCTAAGACTCTTTCTATATCAGGAGATCTGGGAAGACCAGTCTAGAAAGGATCCAGAAGCAGGTGCTTTCTTAAACTTTATATGACAAAGTGCTTTTGCTCCCTAAAAGGCAGCATTGAACATCTATTTCCTACACCTATGAAACAGAAGAATCCTGGATCTCCCCCAAAAATTTATTAGTTCTGTAATACAAAAATTGCTGCAGAAGATAGTAAGTCACAAAGAAAAAATATTTTTTTCCAAATAATATCACTGAAAGAGAAAGTAACTGCACGACATTTTTAGACCTCATGAAAAAGGCAATGACACAATTAAGATCTGCAAAACGTCACTCCTTCCAAATTTTGGCAATACACCTGATATTTATGTACACTAATTTATGACTGTGAATGCCATTTGAGAGTTACAAACAGTAGCTTGCATTTGCAAAAAGATTTTTTTTCTCCAACCATGTTTAGAAATATGCCTTTGCTGTCATTCTCTCATGACATCAGGTTTTACTTTTCAGTGAACTTTTAAAAGGTTTTCTGGTCCTCCCCCCAAAGCACACACTTTTAAACAATCTAGATAAACTTTCAATTGTGTCTTTTGACCTCTCTTCATCCCCTTCCTAATTTACACTGTCACACATGCCCAATTTTTTTCTTTGGAGCCTCTCTAACACCAAATAAATTATGTGGAAGACATTCTCTCTAATAAGCTTTGAGAAGTTTAAGTCCGTGATACCTTGACTTCTGGGTTTTCCAAACAATCTGTACGCAGGACTTTACACAAAACTGACTGAAAGAACTCCAAAGCTGAAGCATCTCTTAGTACATTATCTCCATTATAAGATAATGAAACATAAACAAAAGTTTAGTAAGTGAAAAAGCAAGTGAGCTAAGGTAAATTGTCTCAAAACTAACAAGTTAGATTTGATTCAATTGGAGAATAGACTTTGAAATGGAATTACAATAGATTAATTCAAATTTCTTGCTTTCAGGGAACCCAAAGTACTACAAATGCTGTACTTCCAGAAATTTTGAATATCTTTTTCAATCTGAATATCCTTTAAAATAATCATGTCCCAAAATTATACATTTCAGAAATTTAAATGAACAAGCTCTTGTTTGAAATAGCTGTATCCACACATTGGTATGTAAGGAAGAACATTAAAAGGAAAAACACGAGTCAAGCAAAACTATGCAAATGCTAGAGATTACCTATGCAATCCAAAATCCAGCCTACAGTTCCATCTCCACCACACGCTAGTACTCTGAACTCAGCAACATCTCGGAAAAAATTTAACCTAGAAACAGTAAATGAAGATACCCAATGATGATAAATACATTGTGCAATATTCAAACATTTCATGGCTTAAGACATTTAATTTAATAGCAAATGGCAAGTGAACACTTGAAATAATAGTCACTTCTGCTTATGTATTCGTTTTCTTAGACAAATACAATCCAACATTGCGTTATCTGAAAAATTTCAATAAAAATTGATAATTCAAGAATTATTATGGTACACTAATGCTAGAAACTGTTTGGACCTGATAGTTAATCCAAAGCTTTGTCTCAGTTCAAATGTTGTTTGAAAGTATTGCCAGAAAATATTCTCTGTTCACCTAGTTGTAAATGGATAGGTAGTCTCTCAAGACAGAAAAGTCCAGGTTGTCTAAATGTATTAGCCATAAAATTTCCTTGTGAAGTTCTAGATATAAAAGTATATGAAAACATCGTATTTCTGGTAGTATACTACTACATATTAAATTGAACATTCTGTAGTTGGTATAAACAACGTTCCATCATTGTTTGATACAAAATGAGAAAGCATCAGACTTAAGACACCCATTTCATCATCCTACAAACCATATTTTAAAATTAAAGCATCTTTGGTAGTATTTGCCTGGCTATTTCTGCTTTCATATCCATTGAGCATCACCACCTCATTATCCCCTTCATTCAATACCAATGTTCCATAATGCTGAAAAGTGAGCATGTATTAAAACAATCCTAAATTGCCTTAATTTAAATTTAAAAGCATCTTTTCAGGATAGCTTTTGATACATGCTGAAATTAGTCCTTACAAATTAATCGTGACTAGAAAGAAAACTTCCAGTAATTTTGTTGAATTACTCTGTGTGAGTGTGTGTGTATGTACATTCACATAACCTCTACTCGTTAGTGTGGCAGATTTCTTAATGTATATTCCATATTCTAGTGACCAGATCTGATTTCCAGTTTGCAATCTCCTAGTAAACACACAACTAATACATTGTTAAAAATTCTTAAATGTGAATAAATACACACAATACCTTGCAAGTGTTTAATTCATACTTTTTTCCTTATGAAACTTTAACGTTTCACAGTTCCTGTCCCTAGGAAGTTCTAAGAATTCTTTTAGGCCTCTTGATAAAATCAAGAACACATGAAAAACTACAGAGTAAAAAAGTGAGCAAGGGAAAAGGAAATGAAAAGTACGAGGAGCAAAAAAAATTACATAATATGTAGAAGATGACAGGACAACTTCTTGTTCTATTAGTTTTAGACCAGAATTTCAAGGTTAGCAAAGTTACATAGAATTAAGCCCAACACATGTACCACTCCCTCTAATTTTCTCTGCTCAGAAGAGTTCTTAGGCAATTTCAAGTGTCAAGTACAATGCCTGAAGGATGCTTACTGGCCCTGCATTAAAGTCTGCTTTACCCTTCTCACCTCTTACATTCCACTTCACACATCTGTAGAAGCGCTATAGGATCTCTTCTGATCCAAAATGTCATGTGCCAAATCTGATTGGGTGCACTTGGGGAACATATCTTCTAATAAGCACATGTGCTGCAAGACCCTCTGCTGGAAGTCACCTCCTACCGCTGTAAGAGTAGGCACTGAGTTATGCCCTGGCACATAGGTGTGCACCTCCATCACTTCAAGAGACCTGGCATAGAGACAAATGCCTCCTGTCAACAGCATTCCCACTTCACCTCAAAGTGTTGGGTTTGTACAAAGTTGTAAGGTTTAATTACATTGCTTCCAGTACCGAGGGTGTTTCAGCTTAATTTAAAATCGAATTATAGCCCAGAAGTGATGGCAGGCTACTAATGTCTATAATTATTTAAACATATCTACCTATGTAAAAGATGTCAAAAAGAAAGTCTGGGAAAAAACCAACCAAACAACTAACCAGAACAATACCAAAAGTCCAGGATGGATGCTAACACTGATCCAGATCGGCAGAACATAGAGCTAAAACTCTGTCTCTTTTTATAAACAAGTTTCTTCACCCTATGGTTATCAAACATTCTTTTTATTTTGACTGTATATTTAATCTTCATCAAAAGGGTATAACTTCAAAAAAAAAGTGGTGGCTGAAGAATCTGACAAAACCATATTGTCAAAAATATTCTCAATAACCTTCATTCATTTTTCCCTTGGAGCATTTTATATTCACAGATAGTGAATTTTCCAAGCAAAGTACAGCATTAAGTTCACATAACTTTTTCTTTTCATAAATTTAAATATAAAATATGTACATTATATAAAAATCTGACACACAAAATACCTAGAAATAATGCATAATACACCTTACATTGTATGTTTGTATATATAAACGTAGTGTATATAAATACACTATAGCAAATATAAATATTTATAAAATCAAATTACTTTATAAGATTAAATATAGTTATATAATTATATATGTAAATAAATCTCATTCATTGAATTAGAATGTGCAGCCTACATTAATAGTTGGGAAGGGAATGTGGGTTTTCCATTTTACACAGTTTCTTTCAAACTCAGTAACTGTTATAGTTGTAAAGACAGAATTTGAAATATTTCTTTATAGACCTTCAGGGAAAAAGTACATATTGCCTACCAAGAAAGTTGTGCTCAATCATTGTTTTAACAGCATCTGTTGCTTTTTCTCCACAGGACATTTTTGACATGGTTTGAAAATTAAAAAACCAAACTGTTCCGAGAACTTAGTAAAAGTGGCTTAAAGAGAAACTAAAAAAATTGGAAGTCATTGTAAAGGTTTTGTACACCGCCAACTAAGTTAAAGGACCAGAATTGAAATTTAGTCCTATCTTCCTCAAAAAAAATTTAAACACTGCAGGTGTTTGATACCAGCCTATTTTTATTTTATTTGGTTAGTAACAAGGATGCACACAAAGGAAATTATTGTGTTTCTGCTGATAAATCAGTAATTTCCACCTGAAAGAGGGCAACTGTTCGAAATACCTATATTACTCTAATTCAGTTTTTCATATTCATCTCACCAAATCCATAGGAATACAGGAAAACCATTTATGAATAAAACACCAATGCTAGAGGATGTAACTATCTGCTGTTGAATCATGCAATTAATTGATTTATGCAAAGATACCACACATACACATTCTTATAGAACTGCTTAAGGAAACCCCAACCCACTCACAGTAAAACTATTTGAAAACATAATTTGCAATATTTTCCATTTAGGTACCTACACATGACCTTTTCTCGTGTGGCCAGAAGCAATGCCCTATGCAGAATTTCAGGTCTCGGCCACACAAGGTGGCATAACAACAGCAATGTGTGAAATCATTCAGCCAGTGTTCTTCACTCATAGTGGAAGCAAAATTAAAAACTGTCAATATTGCAAGCAAAGAGTAATCCTCTGATATTTGTATTTCAGGATAAGTATCAGATGTCAACACATCACAATAGATGTCATAGAAGCAAAAATACTGTTAAACAGCTGTTCAAAATATATCTTTAAACTCAGGATTTAGGTTTCATATGTGAAGACTTGGTGAGTTCTAAGTACCACTGATTTATGGTGTACAACAGTAATTTTTATCATTAGAGTACAACCAACATAGAGTACACTGCTGGCTTTGCCATTCTTTTGCAAAAATGTATTCTTCCAAGGAAATATGGACCAGATTCAAGATTTTCTTCAGAAGAAAATAACTATGCAGTTATTATCTTCTGAAAACATTCCTGGTATATATCTCTTCCCAGAATACTCTGGGTATTCCAAATGTCCAACAGCAAAGAAATGCTCCAGCAATCAATTCAAATAATCAAGGAAAATAGTGTAATTTTCAAAATAGGCCTATTGCTTTGTGAAGTTATAAAAGCCCAGGTGCTGTAGATTCCCAACTAAATTACAGCATAAGTTGTAGGGATGCAGTTTTCCTGTCTTGAGCATCTTTTAAACGGGCAGAATTTAAGGTTTAAAAAAGCCTGTTGAGGCAAAATTGCAGATAGAATTCAAAAAATACATATTCTCCAAATTAAATGCTTAAGGAAGTTACAAAGAAATTCAACTTTTGTGGTCATAATTTCTATTATAGAGTATAAAAATAACATAAATTAGACATTTTAAATAATAGACTTTAGGGAACAGGGGCCTTTTCAGAGGGACAAAGCCTTTGTGAAATGCTGACCTCCCTACAGTGTCCTGCAGGTCTGTGGCTCGAATGCTATTCATCCCACTATTATTTACCTCTCTGTGAGGTGAACAATAACTGAATTTCAGATTCTTCAAGATCATTAAATCCACAGTTACAGTTGTTGTCAGAAGTAGAAGACTCCTATAGAGATATAACAACCAAACAGGGAAACTCTTTTCATGGCTAAAAACACAGGTGCTAGGCACAAATTACACAATGCATCAGCCCAGCAATTTTCACATCACTATGTTAACTGTAGCAGTCTGTGACTGTGGAGTATCTTTTATGCCTGTGTTCAGCTGCAGGGCTTATAGGGTTTCTCCAGTTCACTAGTATTTCTCTACTCCCAATTAAAGAATGTCTAAAACATTAATTATTATACACATGTTTAAAGTGTACTGTTGCCCTTTGGCTTAGAGCTCCTTGATTTTCAGGCCTCACAGCAGGTCAGTCTCCACTACCGGAAAGGAAAAAGTGCCAGAGTCACTGCCATGAGGTTTATTTGCAACACGGACATAGTTTTATATAGAGCATGTACATGAGTCTTGACATAAACTGCTCCAAAGATCTCAGCTGAGGCATACAAAGAAGGTACAAGAAATGTCTGCTGCTGTTCCTGCACTTCTCCAAGTACTGTCCCATCTATTATGAAAGTAGGTAACATTCACTTCAGTAACTAAACATTCAGACAGTGACGCTAAAATTCATTGTCAACTTGTTCAAAATACTTTTCTGTTAACCTGCTACACAACAGCATACCTATTAAAAAACCACATTATAACTGGGCTGGGTGGGGCTTTTTTGTGTTTTTTAGTTGGGTTTTTTGGGGGGCTTTTTTTTCTGTTGTTGTTTTGGGGTTTGAGGCCCTTTATTCCAACACATTTCCATGAAAGAACATGGTTATCCCACTGCAGAGAAAGGATGACAGGCATAGCAACTGAGCTGCTGACTGTTCAAAAAAATTCCCAAAACAGCCCCCAAAACAATGCCCCCAAAACCCCATGAGTTTCACAGTCCCCCCTAAGATTTACAATTTTATTAGTCTCCTAGTTCTCTTGTCTTTCTCCCTGCTTTCTGAAAAGGAGATATTTAGATTTTTGACAGAAATGAACTGGAATTATCAACTCATGTTAGCCACAGATGTTTGGAACTCAAGTTAGAAAACTTGTGAATGTTATCTTTTAGGTTGATGACAGCAGCCCATGAGAGAAATACCATCAAAAATTAAAAACATTAACTTATGGGTTAAAGCAAACAGCCTGGCTCTACCAAAAAAATGCAAATTCTACCCATATACTATAAGCATTCTCTAGGTTGAGTAAACATGTCTGAAAATGGTATTCGAAAGAAAAATATTCTCAAAATAGACTCCATTAAAATGTATTACAATAATCATAAATGCTTTAAAATAAATATATGTTGTGTTTATCCCTTTCTACTAAATAACTAACTGGAATGAAGAATACACTTTTGCTTTTCTCTGTGCTGTACAATATCCAAATCTGTTACATTTTGATCTAAATGACACATATGACAACATTAAATAAACGCAATATTTTGACTGACAATGCAGTATAACTGGCATTATAGAGATGGATGAGTGGACAGATGGATGGATAGGCAGGTTTTATTAGGTAATACAGCCCTCGCAGAAAAAGAAACATGTACTGGTAAGTGAAATACCAGAGTATATTCAACTTCTCACTTAAGGGACAAATTACATGCAGCCTACATAGTATTGCCAGGGGCAAGAAGTGATAGCAGGAGATAAACTGGAAATTTAGCATTATTCATTTCTGTGGAATGAATAAAAAATATACAAAAACAAGCAGTATCTGTTTAAAAATTAATTAGAAATTTCTTCAAAGCAACTCTGAACTAAAACTATTTCGATTCCTAATAGGAAGAGAAATTGAAAATATTTTCTAAAAAACACTGTCCTGGTTCAAAAGACTAATGCTTAAATTGCTTCAGTACAAGGTTTCAGCTTGAACTTAACACTGCCCTCTTGTGCCTCTGCCTTAAAATACATTTTCCTTCACATAGGAAGAAAAATGAAAATGAAGTCACAAATGGATAGAAATGCAGCCAGATTTTTTTTAAGTTCAATAAAGATGAATTGGAACAACAATATTTCAGTTGTTTTAAAAATCATCATCTCAATCTCTAGCATGGCATTTCTATTATACTGTATGCAAAACAATATTGGTTACTATTTTTTCTCAGTTAATTTATCTAGTCTACTAATTCTTTGGACTAAGGCTACTTAAATTTTCCATATGTGTTAAGACTAGTATAAAAACAACAAATATAATTTGATTAACAAAAGCAGCACTAGCATTCAGGTACAAGATAATTGCAGGCATGAAAGAAATCATGAATGTCATTATTTCCATTTTTTGAGCTGGTTTTGCAGCATTCAGCAGTTTGCACCTTAACCACACTGTAGTGCAAGATATCCTAACTTCTAAAAGGATTGAGCCAAATATGCTTTTCACTTTCATCAATGCTATACACATCTCAAGTCTAACACAATAAACAGACAGCTAATATAGCATTGTTTAGAGAAAGAATATTTGTATATTCCCACAGTTTTTACAGAGTACTGCCTGGTTTTCAGCAAAACATATGAGATGTAGCTTCATTTGTAGATGTAAACAAATAATACCTATACATTTCTGCAGCCATTCAGAGATCTGCAGTGTTGATACATTCCAAACATGCTATATGTACTTCAGTCTGTTCATTTGATTATGTAGCATTTTATTAAATGAGTTCCTGGTAATAACATTAACTGTAGACTTACCCTGGCATTGGTCCATTTCCAGAAAGACTATAAACTTGACGAGGATTTAAAAGGTACTGAAATTTTCTATAAATTCTGAGGAGGTAAAAGAGACAAGGAGAAAATATTTACTTACACGTTTGGAATTTTTTTTTTAAATCTATCAAATGAAAGAATTAAAGAAGTTAACACATATAATTATTGGAACTGCAGGATCTCATTTACACACAAAAAAAAAATCAAATAATTGAGCACAGCAATTATAATTCATATATAGAGTGTATTTTGGGGCATTAAATTTAGACAGAAGTGCTACAAGGTATCTAAAATTCAAATGCTGCATCTAGATAGAAGAAATAGGATAAGGAAGTATAATGACACAAGAAAAGGTGAGTCAAAAAACATTTCAAAAAGCATATTGATTCCTATTAAAGTAACTCCATGGCAAAGGAGAGATTTCTTCCTGAAATTTATTGCTAACACAAAATTACAAATATAATTAATTGCAAAAGCAAATTGGCTTTGCCACCGATCAAAAATGTCCCCATAGGATGAACAACATTCTGAGAAAGTAAGGCTATGGTCAACTACATTTCCTCAGGATTACATTTAAATGGGAAGAAAATACATATTAGAAACCAATTTTTTACTTAAATTACACATATTTTAAAATTATTTGAATAATAGGAAGCAATTATTGATAGAGCATGAAAACTATTGTCCTATCCCATAAGGGACCCTCTTTGCTGTGTCACCCTCAGCAAATATTTCTTCAAGACTGTAACTTTATAAATTTGAGGTTATTTGTCCTAAAAGCATCACAGACATTTTGCTTCTACATTACATTAGAAATGTAATTTCCTACATTGACTACAATGTGGTAGCTGATTCATTTCTTACGTAGAAACAAGCAAGCAGACGGAGTCGGAGCTCAGAATGAATAAATATATATACACCTGGGATCTATGGCAATAGTTTAAATCATAAATCCCTCTGTCTTGCCTTTAATTTTAATGTCTCTGTCCTTAAGCTAATTAATATTTAAATGTTTTTAAGAAAGCATTAATTTTTCCACTGAAATATTTCTTCCTTTCTATTTAATGGCTTAAAGAAAACAGAAGCAAACTAAGAGCTGAATTTTAGGTTAAAATGTCCACATTTTCGAATACAGCACAATAAAACTGTCTAGACACAATCTATGTGCACATTGAGGGATTTTTGTTTTATATTATTTTCTTAAGAGCGATGCATAATTTATCAGTCTAGGTGGAAGACAAGTATGTAAAAATACTGAATACAAACAAATTCACAATTATCTCTAAAATTGCCAAATTGGAACATTTTCTTAACTTTTGAATTATTTAGTGATATCAGCTTCTTCACAAAGCATTCTATTCAATTGCACTCACACAATCTACTCCTGATGCCATTCCTGACAGAAAAAGTCAATATGAACTGCATAGTTTCACTTAGTAAGTATGCACACATCATTGTCAATGGCTGTGATGATGATTAAATCAGACTTTTGACAATGGATTTACAAAACAATATATATATTTCCATTTGCAGCATCTTACCAATGCAAAAGCAGAGTTTTCTAGTTAGTATGTGTAATTTGCTTCTCAGAGATGTATAGGATTTAACCTGGTTAAAGGTGCTGCAAATTTAATTTGTGTAGCTGATCATAAGAAGTTCATGAACAGTATTGTTATGAAGTCCCAAAGATTTAAGAATTATTTGCCTAAAGTATGGTGCTACAAAACATACTAGACAGTACCTACACTCACAATCCTGTTGTCAGGTAACAGTGAAATGCTATAAAAGCCTTCTTAATAAAGAGGGCACTAGGTTTCCCTACCCAAAACCCAGAAGTCCAACAGCAATAATGAAGAGATTACACTGAATCATACTTGACTCAGTGCATACAGATACTAGTTGAACATCAATACCAGCTAATCACTCTATAATGGCTCGCTGTGACACCTCAAGCTTTAAGTCATTATAATTCATTTATGTATCCTAGTCTGTGTAAAATTAATAAATTGATGGTTCATTTCCATTCATATGTTCTACCAAAAAAAGAGGAAGACACTGTCTATAAATGTTGGCCTTCACAGTAAACTGTAACTAGACCTACAGGGTGCCATGTGCAAGCCCAAGAAATGGACAGTAATTCAGTGTGGTTTTACACCTACAGTACCAAACAACCTACTGAAGCTGAAATGGCTCTCAGTGTCTTGCTTCCACATGTAAGGAGAGAATAGGATGTGGTTTCCTTGTGACTGGATATTTGTGCTGACAAAGCCATGAAGTGGTGTGATGGGCAATGCCCCAAAAGACATTTTTGTGATGGAGTGCATTTTAATGAACAAAGCCAGTTCATGAAATTACCACTCGTCAACAAACAGTTGTGCTTCTATAACCATTTTTGGGGTTATTTTGTGATCTGGAAAACAAGACAGATTAAATTTAGCACACAAATCCTCAAAAAAGTTTCTTCGTTGTCATTTTTCTCTTCACTAAAATCATGCCCATGACCCCATATAAACCTCAAAATACTCCACACTAGCATAACTGAGGAGGCAGAAAATTACACCAGGAGTGGCCAAAGGGGCTGGGATCATCTTTTAACAGCCCTGTTGCTGAAGGAAATACTCTTGAGTGCAGCTTGGGCTGAATTAGACTGAGCTGTCTTCTGAAGTGATACCATCATTTCTTTAGAGAGAAAAAATAAATGGACAGAAACTCACTGGCAATTCAAAACTGGCATTAAGTTGACTATACTCTGGAAAATGCTGACCATTGCAGTAACTTGTGCCACAACTGGGGGGATGCATCTTCAGTCATCTGACTATTCAAGATGTGGTCAGCATAGGCTTACTTTAACCCTAATGTCAGAGAAGAAAGAAGCCAAGGACTCCACCCCAAAATTAAAAGAACACTAGTGATCTGCTCTCCCAGATATACAAAGTTTGAAAAAGATAATTTGCAACTGCTTTTAAATTTTGTCTCAATGCTAAATGAAAGCTCAGAAAGCCAGATTAATCAGAGGGTAGGAGGGAAGAGCTACTATCAACCAAAGTTATTTGAAAACAGCAAAGGTTAAAGATATCATCAACCTGTACTGCACAGACACTGAATGTGGAGTCAGCAGGAAACGTCAGTGTACGGAAGCTGATCTACAGTGCATCCAACCGCACATTTGTCAAGGAAACAATTGTTTAAACTCACCTGCTGGTCAGGCAAATAAACTGGAAAAGTGGGAAGTGGAAATCAAAGTAATGAGTATGGCAAAACAACAGCATGATTTAGAAGGACCCTTATGTGAGAAACATTACCCTTAACAATGGCCTTTAGATGCACTACATATTCTTTGTATATTCTTTCTGTTGAAAGAAACTATTTTGTCAGTGATGTACTAAATATGTACATTCTGTTCACAGATTATTGAAAACTGTTGCCTTGATTAGTCCGATCATAAATGCAGACATCCTGCACTGATAGGATCAAATGCATGTCCTGCAACTTTTTTCATGCACAATCATGTACAATCATTGAAAACACGTTACAGTTTGACATAGCCTGAGGAACACACTTGACTGCGTTTGATGAACTCCTATCCAATCTCATGCTCAGTTAAAATCTATTTCTGGTAAGCGAGAGGCTTAAACTCATCAACTTCAATTCTATTTTTCTACTTTCTTCTTAATAAACATTGACTTATATTTTTGTTATATTATAAACATATATATTGTCTATTGAACAAAACAATTTAAGTCCAAACCACTGTAAATAAATTTTTGTTTCACATGATGGGCAATAAATACTAACCTCTCAATCAAGAAGAAAATATAAATGGGTTATTGTTATAGTTCTTTATTTTGCAAATATATCTGAAAGGCATAGCATTGGTCTTTAAAACAGAAACCTATTCAGGAATAATATGCTATTTATCACTACATATTCTCACTTTCTAACAGAATCAAAGTTTTAAAATGTATTGATAAGGTAATACAGGATGTATTTTTTGTGTTCTGAACGCACTTTTTCCACATATCCATTTGTTTCCCACCACAACTGTTCCAACATTCAAAAACTAAAACTAAAGTACCTAACTTTTTTTACCTTAAAGTGATCCTCAGTTCTTTTTCTTTGCATTTGAGAGATTTGAAAAAAAATACAAAATAAAAAAAGGAAATGACAGAATATTACTGGGGGAGTGCATTTACTCAACTGGTTATCACATGGATGCATACACTCTCTCCAAGTCTAAGGGCAATGAAATGGGCTGGGTTACCATATGGCAAGGCATAAAATCTCATACAGGGAACTGTGGGAACACTGGAGTCTTGACAGTCTGCAATAACCTTTCTGTGTTCAATGAAAGTCAATTAGAAATCCTAACTTCATTCATCATGACTTCTCAAATACAGAAAGTCGTAAGTAAAGACAGAAGAATGGCTTTCATTAAGAGATTGCCTTTATCTGAATGAGTCAAGATAATGAAATTCTCATCCACAAAAATTAGAAGGTTGTGGACTGGGTTTATTTTTTTATTTTTTCACTGCTGTGGAAATCTTACTTTTGTTACAGCTTATCCTCTACTCCTAGCCTCTCAATACCTGACCAAATTACAAAATTGCTATAATCAAAAAGCCTGACTTGTATCACCATAACTGTGCATTTTGCAAAGTAACTTATGTCTTCAAATGTCCTGTGATTTTACTTTCCACAACATATAACTGGCACAAAATTGAAAGGCAGGAAAAACATGGGATTCAGTCTTTCTGGTTATTGACCATAAAAGTAAAAAAGTTAAATATTATCATTCCCTGAGAATGTTTTCATCCCTTAGATATTCAAACTAATATGCACTCCTAACATCTTTATTTTCTAATTTTGTTACTGGTATTGATATGAAACATTAACACCTAAAAGACAGAGGGAAACCCCTTTCTCATCAAATAGTCCATATGTGGACTTTTTTAACCTTTTTGAATCTGGTTTTAGATTTACCCATGAGATATTATCTCCTGCTGGTGAATGACCTGAGACATGTTTACATGACTACGCAGTTGACCTTTAGATGTGCTTTTCTTAACACACAAATATTGAGCGCGACCTTGACACATTAGTATGCAATTTAACATACTGTGTGTGCGTGTGTGCGGTATCAAAGCTGCTTTAAGAGGTTCTTATACTTTCCTATACTCAGCTGCTGGTGCCTGCCCTTATGCTATACACTTAATCGTGCAATGACACTTGTAGATAATGGTGTTAGTAAATGAAGTGTGTATAAGGTATTCATCTTTAAAATTCAAATCATTCCTGTGACCTGTCTGGCCTCAGTAACAGTTTCATTGACATAACCTGTGAAGTGTTAGACTGTAATACATGAATGGGAATAGGAGGCTGGGATGGAGATCAGGTTTTAAACTTGATTTTACCCTGGAGAATATCTAACATTAAATGACATCCCTCGTGCACTAAGCCCATTCAGATAGTAACACTTGAGACCAATTATGAGCTGGGAACTGAAAGCCGTGAAACAGCATTTGATTAAACTGTTTCTAGGCTATAACTATGTAAGTGCAGCTCTCTAACCTGCCTCTCACCTACGTAATTGCAGACTGGATCTCTTATCTACTCATTTCATGTAAGTACTATAAAAGAGTCAAGCTGAGTGCTAGTGCAGATTACCTTCCACAACATCTCTGACTGCACAGCAGACCAGGGCTACCTCACACCACTACAGTGTCTAAAACACAAATGCTCAGGATGGCTCACACTGTTTTGTTCTGATTGCAAAGTCGTGAATCTTTTAGATCATTAACTGCCTTTGACATGCCTAGTTGAGATCTAGGTATACCACTCCGGGGATTACTTAGTCAGCTTCCAAATGATAACCTGTTTTCTTGGAAGCCTTCGAATACCGTTTTGTTTAAATGCTCTTCAGCTCTGAGAATTACCTGAACATCTACTCTGCAGGATTTTGTTGCTTTTGACAGCTTACTTTAGGGCCTCTTACGGAGGCAGTGGGGACAAGCTAGCAAAAGCTGAACTGCTTGTAGTTTACTTTCTTCGTTACAAGCTTTAGAATCCCACTAGATCCCTTCTATTTTGTTTTGGGTTACCCATATCACCCAGTATCCACAGGATTCATCTTTAGCCATAATCTTTTTCAAGACTTGAAAGTTACAGAACCAACATGGTAAGCTAGGCTATAAAAATTTAGGGATTTATGTGAATATCAAAAATGGCCATATTGTCATCATTTGTGATTCTGAAACACACTCAGGAAAATCTATTTAGGGGGTAACTAATTCAGCATTCCTCTCTGAGTTTGATGGACTGAATAGGAGGAGAATGCTCCTTACTGTAGCACTTAAACAATAAACGTAGACATTTTGAAATTAAATGAATGTAATTACTGACATATGTAAAGTTATTATGACTCAAGTTTATGTGATTGGACTTTAATACTTTAACTGGATTGTTAGAATGCTAACCCTCTAAGAAAATCAAAAGGTTTCTTTATACAAAATCTCATGGAGAGGCATGAGAGCCTCTACTACTAAGTGTTTAAAAAGCAAGTCATACATTAGAAAATGGAACACTGTTTCTAATTTAAATTACTGGTCTGTCTGTAAAATCATTACATAGATTAAAAGAAAACTGTTAGCAATTCAAAGTTTTAATGCAAAATATAACAACTCACATCTTCATGCAAATCCTACAAACCCATGCACTGAATATAGCTACTTTTCTCCATTTGAAACAAAACTGTTTTTTAGACCTAATCCTAGTTTGTAACCGCAGGATTTATAACTACAGGGATATAGGATGTGAGACATAATTGTATAAAAAGTTGGAATTTTTTCTCATGTACAAACTTTTAAAATTCTCTCACAGAGATCAGAACAAAGAAAGAGAGCGGGGGAAAAAAGAAAAAAAATCTTACCTTTCTCCTTGTTTCCCACCACTTTTAGGATTGACAAAAACTAAAAGTGGATGAGTGCCTGGAACTGGAGTGATCTAAAAGAAGGGAATAACACAGCCACTCATTAATGCTGTGTGTTGCATTCATTTTTTCCTATAGTAGACAGAAAACAAAAAGCTTAATGCAAACTGTATGTTATGCTATGTAATCCAGCTGGAAGCAATACTGTAATTTACAATAATCCTCACTTCATTAATTTGCCAGCAATTGCAAGTGACTTCTCTTTTAATGCTATCTGTTTTACAGCTCTGGTAGCATTTAAACCTATAATTCCAATGTAATATTTTTATATATATATAGATACATATATATATGTATATGTTTAGTTTAAAGTTTTCTTCTCTACTGATGGATGTAAAAGAGGCATGACTTATTCTGACAGTAATTTCCCATGGAAAAAGCTATGAAGAAATTGTATTGTGGAGTGAGAAATGACACTCTACTATGAAGGTCAAATATAGCTATATGGAATTTTAAACTTGACACTTAATTTTTATTTTTTTTAAATTACAGAAACCTGCAATATTTGATAAGATATGAAATCACACACTTCCTAAAATGTAGCAACCATAACCATAAAGAGTTCCTCTAAAGACCTGAGAAAGCTGGTAAACATAAAATACCACAGAAGAAACCATGTGGAAGAAGGGCAAGCCTGAAGAAAAGAATTTTGAGGAGGATATAGTGAAGGAGACAATTATTTCTAACAATTTTTCCTTTATTCTTTTGTGCAGGGAAAGTTTAACACATTCATATTGATGTTTAGCTTTACAAACTAACACCTTCCTTCTAAGCAACGTTATTCTGTATTTTCAGATACTCTGATATGTGTGTGTTCACTGCCTTTACTCCATAGACCTGAACATAAAAAAATGACATCTCTCTAATATCCGTTTTCAAACCATGCAACTAGACTATTGATATTAAAAATTATCACTTTTAGACATAAATCAATTCCAGAATGTTTGAAAGTATATTAAGAGTTCAAAGTCAACACCTCCAAAGTCATGCACTAACAACTTCAGGGATGAAGCTTAGACCATCTCTGTTTCAAAATGATACATTGAAAGGCCTTGCTCCAAATCCTTATTCATAACTCCTGAAATAACAAAATCTCTTTAGCTGAAAATTTCATAAAATGCAATTAAAGGCAGAACCTGAGAAACCTTACAGCTAAGAAGTCTTATAGGCATCCTACAGACATAGGCATATAATCCTACAGGCATCTAAAAGCACTTTTCTTTTAGTAGGAATTGTTAAGCACTAGTGTGTCAACTCCATTCATGATTTCACAGACAACAGAATCAAATCTGTTCCAATGCATACAAAAAGTAATGGAAAACTCCACAAACCCAGTGGAATTAAACTTAGCATAAAAACAACTCAGTATCACCTTCCGGCTGCATGTTGAAACATACATCAAATTGCAGAATACAGTGAAGTTTGTCATATATTTAATTTTTATCTACTCTTTTAATCAATTTTAGTTATTTAGCCAATTCCCATGATGTTTGTTCCTGTGAACTAAGTGTAAACCAATGGTGCTCATTGTGACAGAGATGGAATACCTACTGAAATCCCTTAGGACGCAGGTTAATTAATGAGACTCATCCTAAGGTTATACATGATCTATTACTTCCTCTAATTAGAAATAATAATCCTGATCATTATGCTGGTTAGCTAGAAAGAAGCAAGATGAATGTGCTTAACTATGATTAATTGTCTTTTAGTCATGCAGACCTCCATTGCCACTAAGTTATCTGCTCACTGCTGTCTGATGGAAGGAAGGTTTGGTCTTGATACTTTTCTCAACAAAAGCTAAATGATGGACTTATTTCTCTTTTAAATCTTTTATTTCAAGACTCAACTATATTATTATAAGCAGAAGGTTTTGGATCATCAAAAAAAAACCAAAACAAAAAACAAAAAAACCCAAAACAAAACTAATAACTAGTCTGTATTCCACTCGGTTCCAAAATAAATTTTAAATAATTTTTTACAGTTTTTCCAAGTTACTTTTCCAGATAACATACAGTATTTTTATATAACAAAAACTTAAATAAAGATTTATAATAAATTGGTGAACATTTTCAAGCCTTAATCTAGCATGATTTAAAGGCAATCTCCGTGAAGTTATAGGGCAAGTGACTTAGAGTAAAAACTAAAAAGAAAAATAAATAAGTGGTGGACCACTCACATATAATTTCTCTCATATTGAAAACAGAAGTCTAACAGGAGCAGTACAAAGATCTATGTTACCTTGGGAACTTAAATCATACACAAATGCAATTAACACACTGATTAAATTTTATGAAAAATATCCTTGCTTACTGAAAATCATTAAAATGAGACCATGCCAGCAGAATCAGAGTATTAGAGTAGCATGCCAAATATAGGAGAATTAGAGTACTACACTTTGATCAGATACAGAATTTTTTTCTCCAGACCATCTTTAGGAAAAATGCTAACATTAATTACCAGTGGTATTTATGGCATCTTACATCTTTGTGAAAATAGTTCCAAAATTATACAATCTGTGAGTGAAAAAACTCCTAACATTCTCATTGATCCATCCTTTCACTATGTTATCCTTCAAGATCCACTCAGCCCTCACAATAATTAGGTTTTAATATTATTACTAATCAAAAATTTAGTATTTGATGCTAAGATGAATTCCTGTTACTCAAAACCAATTTCATCTAACAGAGAAAAACAAAGACCATGGTATAATCAGCAAATTAGGGATATCACTAATTATTCACAGAATTATTTCTAATGTTATCACCATGATTATCAGCACTGTTTCATGTACTACATTACAAATGTGTCGTTACAAAAAAATACCAAGCGCTTCAAAAACCACCTCAAATCCATTCAATAATAATTCTACCATCTTAGTCTGCACTCTCTTTTTCTCCATCTCAAGCATAAAAAATAAAAGCAACAATGACTCCTAGGCTTTTGATTCATCATGGAGAGAGAATATAGAACATAAGTTTTGGATCACACTAACAAACTTATAGAAAATCTTGTGACCTAATTACCTTAATGAGAATGTTTAATAATTGAAGGTTGTGTGTGCAAGAGTCAGTCATTCCAGGAGTTGCTGTTTTGAACAGACCAAGTACTATATCCCAGGCACATGAGTGGAAAATAGAGACTTGAAAAATAGCTGAAAATAAACTATGTGCATAAGTAAAGATGTTTCTGAATCCAGAAGAGTTTGGTTCAATGGAATTGTGTGTGTATCACCCAAAAGTTAGAAGACTCCATGCATTTTCTTTAGCACCAATTTATTAGTCACACTGTGCCTGATTAGAACTTGAGCTTTCTGTCAATTAATACGCTAGTCTTTTTGCTCCATGGTTTGTCACAGACAATCTGGATGGCAACAAAGCCTTTGAGAATGATAAGTAAAGGAAGAGAACCTTGAAAACAATAGATAATGATTGCTGTAATGTCCCACTACACTATCAATGGAGAAGCCATGTGACTGCATAGGTTTTAAGGTTTGTTTTTCGGGTTTGGAGTTAGTTTGGGTTTTTTTTCTTTTCCTTGGGTTGTCATAACAAGAATGTTTCACTAGTCTAAAACAATGAAACATTATAATAAGCTTTCCTATACTGACACAATAAGGTATATCTTGACATGATTATGATCCGTAAAGTAATTTATATATGGTAAGGAAATCTCTTTACTGAAGCTTAACATATCAAAAGATAGAAATAACAGACAACAACGTGTATTAAATGATTATCACATTGTTATCATGATGATAATTTAATTCCTGAGGAAATCAAGCAGCATCATCATGCATGTGAACACTAATTTCACTCAAAACTACTCATAGTAGTAGTCAGAAGTTCAGGTAGAACTTCTGGCATGCCTCAGAGTCACTGCCCTAAAATAGCTCATCACACACACAAGTTTTTCTTTCAAGTAGAAAACCTTCCATTTTTATTATAGATATTGCTAGTAATGAAAACACGTTGCTTCTCTCCCCTGTTAATGCCAATATGCCAGATAAGCTACTTAGAAATACGTACACAAATTACACCCTTGAAGTTTACTCTATTAATTAACAGGTCCAAATGAGAAAAGTGAACAGTTATCAAGACATAGATTCATAAAGGACATTTACACAACACTGTATGACAGATACCAAAACAAACTAGTTCAGCTTCATCCCACAGTAGAAGTAATTTAGAGTTAGTCTTCCCTCCCCCTAATGTCTCAGGAAATCCTAACAGTGACATGAGAAGCAGATTTGCACCACAGGATTCCTGAACCAATGGAAGAATTTACCTATTGCATTTTTAAAATATGTAAAAGTGAAACATTAGAAGAGTGAATGCATATCTCACTTTAAAGATTTCTCAGTCTATCATTGTTTTCATACTTACAAGCATCTGCTTAAAATTAAAATAACAATAATCACACCTGAAGACCTTGTCCATCTACAGTGACAGAATTTGCTCTTTGCATTTTGTTCCGTTCTCCCAGTTTGTTCATTTGCTGGGGGCAACTCTTCTCTTTTTTCACTGTTGCCTGTCTTTCCTTGAAAAAAAAAGAAGAGAAAAGGACAAAACTGAGCATTTTAACACATTATATATACAACTGTATTTTATACAACTGTAATTGAGACCGTACCTCCACACAGTTGCTTTTTGACTAGTGAGTAATGTCAGATCCTGCTTTAATGAAAATGAGATCTCAGTCAAGTTAATACACAATGTTTGGCCACTTCACATAATATCCATCTATGTGCCTAGACATTTCATAATGACTAGGCAATAGATGGATGACAAGTGTGTAGTCACAATACAAACTAATGCAATGATGTGAAAAGATAATCCGACATTACCAGGGTGGCATTCTGAAACTTGAATGCAAATCATACAATGTAATTGATAAGAGTTCAGTAGTTTATCAAAATTTCATCCTATCTGCTAGCAGAGGTTGGATGCTCCAAAGTACTTTTCCACTTTGGCAAAATATACCTGGTCTAAATGTACCATAATCAATCGGCTGAGTGTCTTTTTATAAAACATGTATTTTGTATCAGAAGGAAAACAGAATCTACATCAGATTCTAAGCTGTTGGTAACTTTTGCTGCTGATACTTAGCAGAATGAGATGGTTATTTGAAAGAGGAAAGCTCAGAAGTATGTTGCTGTAATCATATTTTCAACTGTTATCAGGCCATTTCAGAAAACTGAATAGAAAAAAAAAAATCATTGTTCTTTGTATCTTTTTCTATTTATAAACTGTACCCAGCATGTCCTTTTAGGTTGTCCAAAAAATGCACCATAAATTAAGACAGCAGATAAAAGAGAATTGATGTCCCCACTCCCAACTGCACCCCAGCCACTTTCCTCACTTCACAAGTACGAAGTGGCTTTAAACTAGTCAGGGGAATGGGCTGGTACAAAGCTGCTGCACTAGAAAGTAGCATGAAGGACTCTCTTGCACCCCCCGCCACTGCATTCAGTAAGCAGTTCATTGTTCCATACCATGCCAAGCCCATCTCTGATAATGCCTTAGGGATTGCACTAGCAATTAATGCATGATACTTTCTGGAGCAGTTTTTACCGGTAAAAAACACTGACACAGATTCTTGGGCAGGAAGAGAATAACTCCCAGCTTAACACAGATATGAACCACGACCATTTTTACCCCATCTTTAGTTTCCTTAAGTTTAGAGACTGACACAGGCTCAGTCTAGTCCTGATCCAAACAGTGGTCCAGGTCATTCCAGGCTGCTTTGGGTAGCCAGGTGCTGTGGCAATCTGATCACATTTTGAATAAAAGGACTGACAAACCTATGCCACAGGATAAAAGAGAAGTAGGGGATCTCTACACAAATTCCTGTATGCAGTGAGATGACTAGGAGGTTAGTTAACTGAGCTCTTGGATGCTTTGAGTAACTTGATCAGTCCAAGAGGAGGTCCAAGAGTCTAGACTACAATATCATTCATTGCTCTAAAGAGAAAACGGTAGAAGAAATTAGAGCTACTCACCTCAGCCCTAATCTTTAAAACAGACAAAAGCTGTACATATCACTGCCTAAGAAATTACCAACTCTGCACTTACTTATTGATGATTATTTAGAAATAATCATTGAGGCACCCAAACAGAGTAACATTTTTGAACTAACACAAATCATTATTGCACAGTGGTATTGGTTAATGCCAAGGATGGAAAGATACTTCAGTTTGAAGGAATCTTTACACTTCATTACATATTTAAGAAGCTCCTTTGGGGTTTTAAACAACCTTGTGAATAACTACTCTTAAAAGTCATTACCTTATAAAAAGTAAGCATACCATGTTAATAAGTATTTTACATTGTGAACAAATCTGACTCATGAATAATGTAACATTTTCAAAAATTAAATCAGATGTCAGAGAAACAGCTAGTAAAAAATGCTGATTTCGAACAAAGATCAGAGATGGAGAGCAAATTTTGAAAAGTTTAGGCAAATCTGAAGGTAAAGAGTATATTTGTGATAATTCAAAGGAATAGGTAACAAAAATAAATAGATCCAGCACACTAAGTTTATGCAATTAGGGAGGTTAAAAAGCAACATTATTCAAAAGAGGCCTATTTATAAAGTGTAGCACTAAAACTCTCCTTGCATATATCATGCTATTATTTAGAGGGAAAGTATTTATACACTGCTGAGAACAGTGCCCAAACCTGCTGGTTTTAATCCCTCAAATGCAAAATGCAGTAACAATTACCTAAAGCAAAGTTTTGGATATTGGGGTTTTTGTTCCAGAATGACACAAATAGCAGCAAACACCCTCAGCGGGCTTGGCCCTTTGACTGCTGCATTATTATAGAAGCAACATTCCTTCTCCAATTTATATTTCCTGTCCCATAAGCAAAACTATTGCTTGACTCACAGACAGACAACAGAGGATTAGATCATGCACCTTACACAACATGAAGGAAAAAGTATCTTGATGATACATAATTGTCTAGAGTGTTAATAAAATAATTAAAGATGGATACCTGACCTTATTATCATTGAACCTCTGCTTTCTTCACTGATGATTTTTGAACAAAGTACAAATAAGGTATTTTGTATCACCCATCTTATATGTGTATGACACCACAATAAATGTCACCATCTCCACCAACAGCGCTCTCCGAAAAATTTCTGAAGAAGCTGATAGGAGATTCTAGATCACCTAGAATTATATATCCTATAATTTTTCTATATGTATCACACTAGTGAAGATCTAACTTACAACTTTTATGACACAATATAATAATGTGTATCATAATTCTAATTATTATTATCTATTAATGGAACACAAAAAGATTTACCACTTCATTAAAAAAAATCTATTTTAAATAACCCTGCACAAACCCTTTGTTTTATATATGAAAAAGAAAACTGACTTTGAATATCTTACTTTTGGGAACTATAATATTACTATAACATTACAAAGCTATCAGAGAGTGTGAGGAACTAAAAAATGTAATTTTAAAATGAGAAAAGAACAACTTGACTAAATCATCTGTGGATAACAGCTTACAAATTCTAGCACTGTTAAGAAAAATTTGACGTGCATTGATAAAATGGTTTTATAAAATGCAAAATTTATCTTTCAAGGTAAGAAACGTTTCTATAACAGTTGTGCTGTATTTAATATCTTGCCAAATAAAGCATATAAAATGATCATTGTACCTGTGAACCATTTTGTTTAGTGGGCATGCATGAGGTTGAAAGAGATATTGAATACAGCAGTTTAGACGTTATTGTACATTTTGATGGCTCAAAGAATCAAGCTTTTCTGTTCTTTGGATATGTGTCAGAGCACATATCTTTCAAAATTGTACTTACCACAATAACAATTTTTTCCACCCATTTTTGCACCTCTCATGCCTATTTTGTCCCCTAGAATTCCCACTTTGAAGTCAATATCCATTAACTGGAGCTTCTACCATTCAGGATTGCTCCAGAGAGATCACTGCCAGATAAGGACTACTCAATTGCATATATCCCGTATTTATCCAAATAAGAAAATAATTGATAAATAAGACACTGCCTTTCAAATAACAACACAGAATATATATCTAGATTTTCAGTTCAGCCCCAAAATGCACTTCATAGCAAAAAGAATGTACAATATCATGATTCGTTAGTACTCGTGCATTCATGGATGCCTCCCGTTACGCACCTCAGGGAGCAAACCTCCTAAAGTTGGAAGCGTCTGTTGGAAAAAGAGAATGTTAGGCTGCAACACTGAACAGCTGTGATGGCAAAGGGCATGGACAATGTTCACAAGGAATGTTACCTTGCAGCAGTTTGTACTTAACAACAAACATACACAGTGCTTTTTTTTTTACACATTTGCACAACCATACTCTCCCAATGTTTTGGCTGTCATATTAACAATTTATATTCTAGAAAGAATGTGTGGGATCATTTCAGCATCAGCTAAAAATATTAGCAAACCTGAGGACTTTACTCTTTTGAATAGCAAAAAGTGATACTTGCTACCTGGGGAGTTTTTTTTATTTTATCTTCCAAGCCTTTGAATCCTCATGCAAATCAAGGAACCTTGATAAAAAAGCCACCTTCTGCTACAACTACTCTTTCTTTTTATAGAAGCACAGTCTTTTCCTTTACACAAAACACTATCATACTGTACTGTAGCTGTTAGAATAAAACAGATGAATAGTAACTAAAGGCTTACTAAATAGTTATCTCTTTACATTTTAACTGCTGACACTGCTGGGACAATGCAGCAAAAATTCCTTTTATCACCTGGTCTTTTGATCAATAACTGCAAATCTATTTTCCAAGATTATTTCCTACACAGCTGAAATGATTTAAAACAATTTATTTTATAACATGAAACTACAATTTACTTATACATTAAACAGGATTGCAAAGTCATTAGTGAATGGTTAATAACATTACACAGTTTTTCAGGTAACTACTGCAAACTTGAGATTTCTTCCATATGATAATTATTTCTTTTATAATAAATACATTCAGATGGAGCATATACCCTACTTGGGGACAGGGGTGCATAAGGAGAGAATCAAATTTTATGTTAATAAGCATAAACTCTAACAGTTATTTTAAAAAAATCTTATCTAAGAACTCCAAAACTTGAACTTGAAAGATACTGATCAGAGGAATTTGGTCATAGAAGATCAGATGGAATTAATAGAATACCATGTAAAAATATTCTCAAATGTTTGCAGGATGAAGGCCATGGAAGTTTAAATATTTGACTTGAATACCAAACTGATGCTTTGGGGTCTTTTTTAAGAAACTTGGAGGAAGGTTACTTCATGATTCCTTAGAGTTATTTTGTTTAATGACATGGGAACCTCCAAGGATATTATTATAATAATAGATTATTATTAATATTAGAATAATAATATTAGAATAAGTACTCCTAGACTGTAATTTTGTAAACTTACATGGCATTCAAGACCCTGCTTACGAAAATCCTACTCCACACAATTTCTGTCCATAGTTACACATTTAACTAAATACTAAAAAACCCCCACATCACTACTACCTCAAAACCATGGGGAGCAATCTATCTGCAATATCTATTAGATATCACATCCAAGTAACTGTGATTCAGATGTGCTAAAATATTTTGAAAATTTACTTTCTAAATTCTCCACATTTCCAGCTCTAACCCTGCGTACATGCTAATTAAAAGGGCCAGTATTAGGACATCACATTATACTGAGTTGAAGGTTAATAGAGCTGTGGCTCTACATCCACAGGCAGAAAAAGTCATCCTGTAGACAAGACTATCAACTAATTCTCTAGCAAAAATACTGTCCAGTGAGCTGAACAAGCCCATACTACAAAGGAAGGTAAGGCTTCTAATTAATTTGAGAGCTGTCTTTATAGAAAGAGTTGCAGGTAAGAAAAAAAAAATCACATTGTATCAATCAGAAGAAGGCATTTTGTGACCCTAACACTAGTAGCCAAAATACATGCAAAAAGACAATGCTGGAACGGAGACAATGTCATTTAACAATACGTTCTAAAACTGCTGACTGCAAGACTTGTTCCCTGTTCTAAACAAGGTATCGCTATGTGAAAACTTTATATATATATATATACATTTTGTTTTGTTTGTTTAGTTTATCTGAATAAAGATGTAAAGAGTTACACATCAAATCACAATCAAGTCTTTCTCATTTAGCATTACAGCCTTAGTTCATTCAGTTGTCTAAAGACAACTTGCCTTGTATCTTGTGTAGATTCAATAATATGCATCAACACGCAAAAACAGCAGGGCCCAAGACTTTTAACTTGATTTACAACTCAAAATGAAGTTGGGCTATAGCAGCTGATTATATACACTGTCCAAGAAAGACAAAAGTTTTGGAAAAGAATTTTGAAAATAAAACCAGGTTAAACTCCAATGGGAGAGAATATAAGGAATAAACTTAGGGACAGATTGTAGTGATGAGTTGTGGGCAGGCAACCAGATATAACTTAAAATGATTGAATGGCTGCCATTTCAGTTTATCAGCATCTTATTATTTTAACATTGAACAGTGTTTGCCGAACAGATAATTAGTTAGGAAGATACATTTTCCTCCAGGGCAATTATTAATTTCCTTCTGACTTCAAAGAAATGAAAAAGCTCTTAGTGTAGATAAGCACACCATTATATTTCAAGTCTGATTTAGATTCTCAGAGAACTGACGTTGCAATATGATACACAGTTGAAAAGGAAAAAAGTGGTTTGTTTTGTTTTTTAAATCTGTTTCAATCTCTCTTTTATTACTTTATATTCAATAAACTGATTTAAATTCAGCTACCCCCCCACCCCGCCCCAAGCACTATATTCAGTGAACTGTGGGGGTTTTATAGTATCTGTGTTCAGAAATCCAGAATAAGGCTAGTACTCAACTTCAAAGGATTGAGTTGCTCGTAAAGATGCTTATACACTGCACTGACTTTCTGTGTTCCATGTTGAGCTTGGATTCAGCTGAGCTACAACTGATCTCTACAGTTATTATAAAAACAGAAGAATCATTTTAGGATTAAAAACTGGAAAAGGGATTAAGAAAGCTCATTCTTCAACCAGTCACTGCTAATTCCCTTTTTTTCTCCCTACAACTCTGCTTTCCCATATGAGTAGCATCTACATACCTCACAGAAAAATAGTATTAGTAAAACATATTACCAGACATGGAAAAAATATCTATTGAACAATGTTGCAATTATAATACACCCATTAGCTATTCTATGTAATATCTCTAAATACCAAATAGTCCAAGAAAATTCGTAAACTGTATTTTCAACTTTAATTCTGTATTACTTTGTGCCAGCACGTCAACACGCTATATTTACACAAAAATTTGAAGCTACAGATTATAAAGTAGTTGCATAAGGCATATTTCCTAGCTAAAACATTTGTAATCTGCTGTGTATATAGGTTTATGTGCCTAAACAGAACTAGTTATAAACAAAAGATTTTTGAATATTTATGTTTTTGGACAATAAAATGCCAAACAAAACCAAACTGGAATCAGATTGAATTTATTCTTAAATTATTTTATCCTGAAAAGTTGTAATAACTTCAGTACACAAAAGTCAAATTCATTCTTAAGAGAAAAGAAACAAAATGCGAGTTGTTTCAAACTTATCGTGATGACCCCTTTTTCCCAGAATGCAAAACAATCAAGTTGAAAATTAAAACATAAGGAAAGGACTCAATTTTAAATTTTATTTCTTTAATTTCTTGCCTTCAATATTATACCACAGCCTCCACCTTTAAAATAAAGTGGTTATTACAGAGACAGTGATAATTGCCACATAGTAATGCTCACTTCATAAGCAGAGTACCTTTTGTTTTTCAATTTATACCATAATTTTCTTTTTATTCCAAAATTAACAGTTTTAATCATAGTTTTCAAAACCAATGTTAGAAATTAAGTGAAAAATAGTTTATTGTAAAACTCACATAAACAACAGGAGGATCAAAATCATCATGCACTATGGAATAAATACACATCTATTAAATAGGAAGTTTCTATTGGTTCGTTCATCACTATCCAAGGCTGTATCTATTTTGGTGGGAAATTGAAAATCTAATTACATTTCTACAAATATAAATATGAATTAGAACATCCTACACGTTTATCAATAAATGGAGAGAAGTAAAGGTAGGCATGAAATGAAAAAAGCCAAAACGCATTTTTCCCTTTCTACCTTATAAAGGGGGTGGGGGAGAGAACCTGTATCATGAGCAGAGACCAATCTTTTTTTCTTCACTACTTACTCATCTCATTCCCATACCCAGTTTTTAACCTGGTTATGATCTAATTCTGAGCTCTTGGTAGGCTAGGATTCAATTGAGTTAAAGATTTTTAAACTCACTGCCAGTCAACCTTATCATGAACTTTCATTATGTGCATATAATTAATTGGGTCCAATGAACAATATCAGCACTGAGTTATAGACTTTTTCCCCCCACCATATAATTAGAATATAATTACCCACAGGATATCAGAATGATGCAAAACCTTTCCTCTAAATGTGCCCTCATTAGGAAACAAGTCTCAATGTACATTTATTCAATCAGTATGAATTAATTAAAATGTTACTGAAATAAAAGAGAGTAACATTAAAGTGTATCTGACATCTATTAAAAGACTATCACTTGAGATCTGCACACACGGTTTATAACAAAACTCATTTAACTTGAACAAAAAACTTCACCATACAACAAGCCTTATATATGGTAAACAGAAAAGTAAAACAGACTGGCTTTAAAGTTGCCAGGCTACATTTTACTAAAACATTTATAATTACTGCAGTGAGATATTAAAAATCTTTGTAACACATTGAATCTAGACAGATATGCCATGCTTTCATTAAGTACACAGTACATAATGGAACTCCCTGAGTTTCCCCATTGTTTCATTTTCAGCTGATGATGTAGCTTATCACATTTAGAAATAACATTTGATAAGTTCTGATTTGTGCAGTTTTGAAGACGGGAGCCCCTTTATTTACCATCTAACTTTCAAATGACCAGGCATTTTGGTTCTCTCTCCAGCCATTAGGAGTCACTCTATTTTAGAGAAATCTCTCCTATGTCTAAAGAGATCCTAAATGAGTAGTTGAGAACAGACACCTGAACCAAGATGGTTGTGTTTAGGAAAGTGTCACCCTTTGTGATATTACAGTCTGGAAGGGTATTTTTTTAATCTATTTTTCACAGTTGAAATAGTGATTTTGGACATTAATGGATACCTAGGAAATGGAAAAACTGAGATGATATGGACCTGAACAACAAATTGCAGCTTAGAGATCAGTTTGGTATGACTGGTATAGTACATGGTGCTGTGAAATGCAATTCATGAAAAAAGTCCTTTATCTTTGTAGAAATCACGTGGACTTCATGATATAGACACATATGATATAGACACACATGATGTAGACACAGATAGAAAGTGTGGACTTCACAAGAACCGAAGAAACGAGACATGAGACATGTTGGATGAAAAAGGCAAAAGTATGAATGTCATTAGATTCACAAAAGAGAAAAGATGAGAGGGGTTTAGCCTGTACTCTTGAACGAAAACTTATGAGAAGGCATCTTGGTCTGAGATGAACTCTGCAATTTTCTGGAAGAAATCTGGACTTCCAAAGTTACAGATGGTAGGGAGGGCCAACAGTTTTAGGAGATCAAAAATACAAGATTCTTCATCTTGCTTTTCCCACAACTCCTATAACCTATTCTATGGAAAAAGAAAATACATTCTTCTCTGACACCTCAAAGTACTCAAGGATAAGCCTGGTACAGCAAGCATTGTGATTATCTACTCTTGTTTACCTTTCACATAAACGTAGCATGCAAGAATATTATTGCTCAGCTGATTATTGAATCTAAATCTGGGTCTTAGGTGAAAGACCCTTACACTGTCAGGAATATCAGATTTGATATGTCTGAACACAGAATTTTTATTACCCAACACTTATGTTTAGACAATTTTGATAGAGATAAATTCACTAGTTTAGCTGTCATTATTGAGAGTCCTGGTTTCACATACGTAGAGGTATTACCTCTCTCAAAAGGAAACCCCTTAAGAGGAAATAGGAGAAACTAATTAAAAATTACTAACACTAATAACATATACACAATAACCCATCACTTTTAGAAGGAATTCCTATTAGCTAGGTCACTGAGATATTATTTCTAACATAAGTAAACTCAGGATTGTAGTGCATTTTTGTAAGAAACTGCTAGATGAACAAATATACAACAAAATTTTTAAGTCCCTGTTAAATCACAGTAAAATACATTTTCCATTCCTAACAATATACATTGTGCTGAAATACATGTCTTGTGCCATGTTATTAGTAATATGATTCTGAAACAAGAAAACATATTCACCTCTGCTTATGTCTTCAAATTTTGGAGATAAAACAAACCTATTCAAGGGTGATTTAACTCTAGAGTGGTTTTACATATCCTCTAAACAACTTAACTAAACTCCAATTGTGGAATAAAAATCTTAATTCCTCTATTCCTCTTCCTCTCCTGAAAAGAAAATGGAGTTACACCAATATAATTGAAGATGAAATTTCATGCTAAGGTTTATTCCATTTATAACAATGGCAAATGATAAATAACATTAAAATGAAAACAGCCCAATAACAAAATCATAAATTCCAAATGCTGACTTTTAAAGTATGACCTAAAATCCTGAAAAGTAAATAATGTACTGCAGAATGTAATCATCCAACAAACTTAAAATAATATTTTAAAATTATTAATCAGAACTTGTCCAGATGATACCAAAATATGATACAAACTACAAAATGGCTCTCATGACTTTTAAAAAATATATAAAAATATTTTGTGAGTATTAAAACCAGGTTTCCATTGCTTTACCTTCATTGCGAGCAATTAGAATAATCCCAGTTTATGCAAGTAGAGGGCCAAAGTCTAGCATCCATTCATTTGCAGATTTATAAACAGCCAAATGGATTAATCGGAAAACAATTAATTTACAATAGGTGCAAATATTATTGTTCCTAGTGATCAGAAACTGGTTTAAGATCAGGAGGTATATTTTCTTGTTTTTCCTCCTCGCAACAAATTATTCTCTCTTAAGCTCAAACATTTCTTACTCTTATTATGAAATATATTTAAAGAGGACCACTCATCTCTTCTTTTACGAAAATGATGATGCTATGACTTTTATCAGCATTAAATATCCAATTTAGTATGTGAGTACATAAGTTAATTCTCAAGCTCTTTTTTAATGATAAAATGGTCAGCTCTTTTCTATACAACCTACACATAGCATTTTTATTTTCATTGAATTGAGTTATTGTTTTTGTGGACAGGGAAATTTACTGTCCACAACTGCAGAATAAAATATACCATAATATTGATGCATAGCTTACTGCAAGGCCAGTGTCATCATTCTAGGTAACCTCCGGCTTAGATCAGAGACCTCAGCATTGCAGATATACAATATGCATCCCAAGCAAAAACTGCTCATAAGAATAACTTCATTATTCTGGGAAGTTGGATCTATAAAAGATGTAAAATGTAGAAGTGTTCTGCCTATACAGTTTCTGGTAAGTACAGTCTGAATAAGTGATAAAACCTGAGTCAGCTTCAGTCATAATATGCCCTACAGAAAATTCATTCTCACATGAAGGAAAATGTAATATGCAGAGGGTAAAACATGCTTATGCCTATAAACACATCAGCCAGGATTACACATTGTGTTTAAGGTTCACATAGTCTTGTGAATGTAACAAATACCTGGCAGACAATCCCAGCATCATTTTAATGCTGCATATGAGAGGGGATTACGTCTGAAATACACATAAGGACAACTCACCAATACTACCGGGCAGATTGATGTGGGTGGTAAAATATGGTCCTTCAAAGGTCCACAGTCACATTCAGGTTTAAGATGTGAAGCACACTTGTTATGCAACTACAGGAAGACAGAAAATGAAGATTCAACTTAAACCTTTTACACTCATCGTGTAAAAAAATAGGCATCCTAGAACAGGGTGAGTTTCATTAACCTAATTATTACTAGAGTACTAGAAGGAAAATGGAACACACTGCAGTGGAAAGTCTCCTAGGATTGACAAAACCAGTGAATTTATACTGAAGCAAAGAATGGCGGATTAAGGTATTTTCCAGTTTGGAAATCGTGTGTGTGGATCAGCATACAAAACAAGAACATGGCATGGCAGTCCAGTAACATCAGCATAGTGTTATTGGTGATCAAAACCTTAATTTCAGAAGAGAACTTCTTGCACTGAGCCAGGAACTTCTGCTCTACTACTAGGAAGTAATTCAAGGCAGCCTTTGGTGTAACTCTGTTTCCTACCTGAAGCTGATAGTCACTACCCATTCAAATATAAGGAATATCTAAGAGCTTTAAGCTGCATTGGGTAAATTTTGGTCTGGATAGAATCAGTGTTCAGGCTTCCACCCACTGCTGAGGAACCTGGATCACTCTCCTTTTTTCTGATTTATTCTTTGCATTCATCCAATTGTCTTGAAAGCAATGGCAAGAGTTCTACTCTGAAAACATGAAAAGAGTATCCTCAGATCTGCTGACAGAAAGAGCATTGGCTTACTTCTGTATTGCTACAAAGGTTGAAGGGAAAAACATGTATTTAACATCAACATAAAATGGCAACAAGTAATGATGAATTTATTGAAATACTTTGCTTTAGCAATCAAGAGTTCTTGTTGACAATTTAGAATTTAACTCAACTCAAATGTCTCTAAATACTCAGCCACAGAGTAGAAAGGCACAGTTTTGTGCTTGGATCATGCAAAACATTCACATTTAATTGTTATACTTTGCAATATCATTAGAGGTACTCAGAAGAAAATAAACCTAATATTATGAAATTTTGTGAAAGTTTATTATTTTGGACTTAATAATCTTTAAGGTCTCGTCCAACCTAAATTATTCTGTGTTTTTATTTCTACATTGATTTAATAAACTGTGCATTAAGGTCTTCAGGTAACATCCATTTCCCATACTGCTTATTATTTTTGAAGAGATACGTATATCTGCAGTAAAGAAAAATAATCAGGCTAATAAATATCAGGAGTTCTAAAGTAAAAATCTTATTAACAAATGATTTAACTAGTATAATAGGAAGCATCCAGCATTAGTTCAACATGTTGAATATCTACTACAAAATCTGTAGTTCAGTGTCTGCATCTGTAAATCACATTTTTCCAATGACTGATTCATTTTCCCTTACACAATTTAACTTACACGAACTCTATAAAAATTACAATAAAATTGTACCAATTGCTGATGTATATAAACTTTACCTGTAACATGGTCTTCATTCAGTTATCTGGTACAGTTAATGGTGACATAACATTTCTGAATTTTGAGCTGATCAGCACCTAATATTAGCATTGCCCATATTCATTTATACTGCAAAGTTACCTTTTTAGGCAGTTACTTAGCAACAGAAAATAAAAGTCTAACAAGTTTCGATTTACTCTGAGCATTAAAGCCTTATTGTGAGAGTATTTTAGTAGCCCTGTAATCTAAATCATTTGTCATGCTAATTCTCTGCCTAAGTGGTAAGGCTACTTGTACCATAATTAATGCACACCAGGCCACATTACATCAAATAAAAGTATCTTCACACATTCCGTGGTAATTAGCAGCTTTGCTACTCGGTGGCACGCAACCTTATCTACGAAAAAATAGCTTAATCTTCTTATTAGTCTGTGCTGATCTTTGACAACAGAATTGGAGCATAGCAGATAACAAAAATGGTAGAAGATATGTAGCTTTAATGAAAATAACACTTTGCACAATGAAATAAAATAACGTGCATCTCTTCTCAAAAAAAATGTTTTAGCATGTTTTAAATACATTTCCCCCACATCTAGATCCTATAGAATATTATATCCCTCACAAGCCTGCAAAGTAGGAAAAAAATGTATTTGCTGGAGACAAAATGCGGGAAAAAAACATTTACATGATCACGGTAGATAACTACAGAGTGTATGGGAGGGATCAGCAGTTTGGCTGAGAACTCAGTATAGCCAGCCTCCTTAGGGAAAAACACCTCTACATTTTGGGTCTTGATTCAGTTATGTGACATCAGAAGTGACCCCATTAAGTTGTAAGGACAGAAACTTAAAATGCATGAAAGAGGCATTAATTGTGTAATAGCTAGGATCCTCTTAGATTACAAGCCATAAATGTGTGGTACAAGGAGTTGAAAATGTGTGAAGGATGTCATGATAACTATACAACTTCAGAATATCCATTCAAAAATCATCCATCTGACAGAAATTTAGAATACCTTTTTTCTGTAATAAAGCTATTTCTATTAGAAAATAAAGTTACTGCAATAGAATATATCAAATACAAAGAATTGCAAGCAAAGTGAATAGGAGTAATCTGAAGTATTATGCATCTAATTTACATCTGAAGCTATAAAAATTGAATAAAAATATTAATAAAGTTATTTTTAAAATAAACATTAATTTTATAAAAAAATCTTTGCATTACTGATGGAAGTAAAATCGCAAAATTTTAAACCTCAGTGCCAAGATTTTCAATTTTGGGTGTCAAAAAAACACAGACTCATTTTTAATTTGAATTAAGACAGACATTTAGGCATTTAATATGCACACAAGCAGTTAGGATATTCTCAAGAGTATTTAGCCTCTTCCTCTCCTTTACAGTGATTTCAATAATAAATAATTCTTCAGTATTTCTTCAGTGAATAACAGTTCTTATGAAAATCCTCTGAATCTTGATGTTCATCTTCAAGGAGTAAAAAACCTTTACAAATCTGCTCCGGATTCACATGAAATAATGGGAAAATAATTTCTACTGAGGAGATACAGAATTTGAAACTTTCTTTGACTTTAAGAGGGAGCCTTGCATAATATGTATTTCTTGAATGACATACACATATTATACAGATGTAAACACTTCTATATAGAGAGCAAAACACTCTTATTTGTCTTGTTAAACACATATAGCCATTGCCTAAATTTAATTATCTGCATGCAAAAAATTTTGGATTGGGTGTTTTATTCTCTACATAAATTATCCAAATTTTGACAGCAATCTGGACTACATATTTGCTTTCTTCTAAAATATTGGTTTTTAAGTAATCATAACAGCTTATCACTGAAAGTATCCTGGATCTATTTTCTTTGATGATGTTTCATATTTTGTATTCTTATGTTAAGAAAATATGTCATAAAACATCCTAACTTGTACGTTGAAAACAAACACTCACCAATGCCTCAGTTTCATATTATTATTTAAAGCACTGAACGAACAACTGCTCTTCCATAACAATAACAATAATATTAATGATATCAGCAAACCCAGCAAAAAACGGTGAAGAAGGCTGAATCTCTCCCCATTTAGATTTAAATCCTGCCCCGGCTAGAAACAGAAATACTGGTGTTGCTCCTTCTAGCATGAAGATCTCACTTAAAAGGGCAGTGTTCCCTGAATGTCATTAGTTTCAGTTATTGGTTCCTGCTGAATAAGGAGTGCACAAAAGTTGTATATATTAGACTTGGTGCACAGGTTAGTATATTATCAACATGTCTCTGCTATTGTTCCCCAACACTTGGAATCATTGTATCCTACCAGATATCCTCAATTTCATTTGCCTGTCAATACACCACCAATTAGGATTTTGCTCTAGTGTCACAGTGACCTTGATTTTCCCTGGTACTGAAAATTACTTTCCTAATCTTTCTGTAGTGTAGATTGGGAATTCTGCTCTTTAGAGTGGTATACATTATTTTCATTTGGATATTGTCATGAAGCAAAGCACAACTTTAAGAGTATTGGCTTGCCATATCAATGATTCCTAAGAATATTCTGTATATACCATCCCTTAAACACACAATAGCCATTGCTGATGACAAAATTGAATGAGACCTTTCAAATTATTAGGCTATAGAAAGATATTCTACAATTTTTATCTCTCTAACCCAGATTTTACTATAGTATACTCACTGTGATCTGACACCAAACACAGTGAAGTCCAGTCAAGCCTTGGTAACATTTTATAGTTTTGTGACACTTATCACATTTTGTTGGGCAGTTGCCTTCTACCCAGAAATGGTGCATTACCTGCAAAAGAAAAATGCGGATATAGATAGAGTTACTAAATTAACAGGTACATGGCAAAGTTAATGCTACCCCAAACTTACTTCAGTATTCTTTTTAGACTTCACATATGTTTTGATGCAAGATGCGGGAGCTCTTGAGACACAGCGTTCATGGACTGTATACTTGCAAACTGAAAAAAAGAAACACATTAAGAGATGTTGAGGAAATGGCGTTTCTGACTACATTTCTATGAAACAAATAACATTACCAGCATGCCATCTCTGAATAATCAATCCAATCAGTCAATGAAAACTCAAACTAGACTGTTTTTTCCATGGAATACAAAAGGCCAATTAGAACAGGAAATATTATGCAAGTGAGAAATCCAAGAATGCACTACCATTGCATAACAGGAAATGCTTAATTAAATCAGAGATCGCTAAATTTTTTCACAATAATTCCCAAATGACAAAAATATTAAAGATAAATTGATGACTGCCAAATGATGTCATTTGCTAGTAGGAAGAAATCTATATTTTACGAACTATAGGCATGAGAGCAGCTGGCAAGCACAAAAATAAAACCCAATTAATTTATGCTGTTTCTTCTATTGATTTATAAATCTTAAATGGCTGATTAATCTATTTTCAAATAGCAATTGTTTTCAGGCATTCCATCTAACCACCATATCTTTAACTACTTTAACTTTTATTTTCCAAAATACCAACTCCTGAGAAGTCTTTTTTTTTTTCCCCTAAGCCCTCCACATCACCTATAGGTAACTGCTACAGTTGACCAGGTCACACTAGCTCCATTTCGAAAACATACAAATATCATGATACAATGGAAAGCTTTCTTGACTTCAACGATACAACTGCGACAAGACAAGGAAATAATGCTATAGCTCATGCCTGCATTCAATAGAGTCAACTATTAAAAACTGAGAATGAATTTCTCCCTGCACGGTACATGTCTCACGCTTTTGACCTCGAGAGCAATTAAGCACAAAGTACTTCTAAACACCTTGCTTGCACCTATTACACAAACCCAGTGGGAGGCGCAGCCATTAATCAGACAAACTGCAGGGAGTAACATTGTTGATTGGACCATGGAGGGATGGTGAGGCCCCCTACGGTTCCCCCTTTTTTTTTTTTCCTCCCACACAATCTAAAATGCAAATAATGAAATCTATAGCAATGCTTTCAAAATATACTGAAGAAAAAGCTTAGTGAGATAAGGAAATAGTGAAATAGGTTTTTTTAAGTAGATTCAGTCCTCTTCCTACATGAAGTAACGGAAAGGAGCACGTGGATGTTCTTCAGATACTTTGAGACCACTGTTCTCACCCAATAAATGCCAAGCACAATAAGAAATACATTCTAAAGACGTACACTGCAGCAGAAAAAACATCAGTCTGACATAAAAGAATATTAAAGAATATAACATTTCAAGATCTAATAGTAAAATCAGCATTTTTATATATATAGCTTCTAGTTACTGTCATAAGCATTTAATAAGCTGAAATTATGCAATTTCTATTTGTTTGGATTTTAAAAAATGTATCTCTCTCATTTCATAGTACTGTGAGTGAAATTATATGATGTGAAAATCCATACAAGGTTTTACATCTAAATTATGCTTTAAAAAGAACGTGGCCCATAGAGGAAACAGCCAGTTCAAACCTGTCATTCTTTCCTGCTAATCTCAAACCAACAGAACTATACAGGCAGAAAGGTCCTGATCATCTGTGATGGGCTGTCTTTCATACCAAAAATGGAGAAAGTAAGTTACACTAAGAAACTGATTAATTTACCAAAAAGAACAATGAAAGGTGACTTGGTACCATCCTGAGCAGAATACAGTGGGTACTAAAGATCTCATTAATCTAATGGAGCAGGGCATAACACGAACCAATCATTGGAACCATCTACAAGACATATTCAAATCAGAACATAGGTCTTAAAAAAAAGATGATTAATCATAGGAACACAGCACAAAAGAAAGATATGGATCATCCATCTCTTGAAACATTCCAACGGAGACAAGGTATCTTTCATAAAGCTTTGGTTTCTCAAGATACAGTTTATGAGCTGGTCAAACACAGATTACTAGGATATACATAGATACAATTCAAAGAACTGAATGCCAGTGACTGCACCTAATAGTCTAAAGAAGGTGAAATTAGATCCAGTAGATTTTCTGTGTTCCTTTACCTTAAAATATATAATCAGTAAATATGTGGATTGAGATCAATGAATACAAACCAAGTAGCTATACAAAACTTCAGAACTGTTACAGAAACTTGCTGGGAAACTGGGATTTCAACCTTCACAATTAACAGAACAAGAATTCTGTGCAAAATTTGAATCAACAAACATGGGACTTAGATGTTTGTCAACATACCTCTTAAAGAATGGATTTGTACTGGGAAGCTACTAGTTCTTTGTTATGCAGCCAAGAGCAACATTTCTAGGAATAGACGTATACAAATGGACACCGAAATGCTTATACTCACAAGAACAGCAGAGACCTTGCTTGCCTACTCCAATTAGCATATTCAAACAAAGATTACAGTAGGCAGGCTTGTTAAAGTGTTTCAATCTCCATACATGCTGCCCATCATCTTTCACATTCTGCACAGGACATAAAAGAAACATATTTCACTTAATCAAATAAACAATGCAATATATAAGTGCCAATAAAAATTGGAGATTGACTCAGGAACGTAAAAGACAAGCTGTTACTTCGTTTAATACTCTGCACCAGATCACAGCATAATCATTCTAAATACACAGGCAATGATATAGTAAAAAAATTCTTCAGAAGTTCATGGACATCCATGTGTTTCAAAAACAACTCAAAAAACCACCAGGCTGCTGTTGCCACTGAAAATCAATTCTATCAATATATCTAGGCTGATATTAGACTACAGTTAGTATTAAAAATAAAATTTGTTCTAGACTAATCCTAAAAATAAAGGTGCTGCAGGTTAGAAGATAAAACTCGCCATACAAACAACAGAAAGGGTTTTAACTGCACAGATATTCTTAATGACTCAGAATTAGGAACAGCATGCCAACATACGTGAAGTGGGAAAACTAACCACACCACAGTAACTATTGCCAGCTTTAATTTATGTTACTCTATATGGCCAATAATCTACCCAAACCCACCTATTTAAGGGTGAGATTTACATCCTGGACCTCTTCTCCAAAAATAGAATTCCTTACTTTTAAGCCCACATTTTTCAGTCAGATGTAGCACTATACTCAAATCTTGCATGAATAAAGTGATCAACTGATCAGCACTTACAATTTAGGGGCCAACTGTAACTTATGCAAACCACTAAAATATTATCAAATTATTTATATTTATGAAAGTAAGCGTTCTGTTGCATGATTCTCCTCTTCCTTCTTAACGGGACAATTCTGAGATCTCACTGTTATTTGATGGTTTAAAAAATGATCTGCACTTGTTACAGATGTTAAATTAATTCTCTAAATTCTTGGCTTCTTGGTAAATCTGGCCATGAGGCTTTTGTTTTTTTTAATCATCAGAGGTTTTGATTTTTTTAAAAAATAATCACGTTAACCTAATGCAATATGATGAGATTTTTTAAATTTTTATTTATTTTTTAACAAATAAAACATCCAGTGGAATAACAGCAGTTACTGTCTACCAGCTGGAAAGGGGATGCAGTAGTTTAATGCTTCATTGTGTATTGCTGAAGTTCTATAGTCTTTTTGGTCTTGTCATTACCAAAAAGAAATTGTCACATAGCAAAAGGGAGTCATACCAATCTCTGTTTCTCAGAAGCCACATCAACAGCTGGTTCTTATCCAGTTTCTGATTTCTCACATCTACTACTACTATTACTTGTCATCATGTATATATAGTATTTCTGACTAGATTTTCAATACTATGACGGTTCTCACTGATAAGGACAGTCAATGTAAGTCGGTGGGTATAAATTTTAATAAAAATTCAGTTTTGTTCTATATTAGCCTATACTATATAAATTATGTCCTTAAAATCAGTATTGTTCTGTTCTAGGATTTAGCTGTTACAACAAGTCAAGTATGATGAAGATTTCTTCATCCTTGTGGGCAAAAAGAAAATAAATCCTGAAGGAAAATCAGCACTCTAAGAAATTATGAATATTTGTTTCAGAGCTATGTCTAAGTCAAAACACCACTTTGAATATTTGCTGCAAATTACCTAGAAGGTAATAGTTTTTTTGCTCTAGTGAGATATCAGGATCAGAGACTAAGTGGAGCTCCCCCAATATTATCAGTAGGAGTTCAAATGCCATCTCTGACAGCTGGGCAATGTCAGGGTCCCCTTTCTGCAGAAAAAGCACAGCAGATGCCTAATGTGGGATTCTCAGGCCGGCAAAGAGTGTGGAAGTTTTCCAATTTCCCCTGAAGAAGCAGAAATAGATTCTGCAGCTGTGAAGCACTAGAAGCCTGTCAAGCTCCTTCATGACTGGCAGCTGAAGAGGATGTATTTCATTACATGGAGCTTTGCAACTTCTGTTTTTCTTCCCATCTTACTACCATATTCCACATATTTTTAAAGTATTGTTAAACTACAATATAGTACGTGAGTTTCGAGTTTTCTGAAATTAGACAATAAAGACCATCTAAATCCTTCTGAGAAAAAACAGCAATGTACACTTTGATTTTAACATCACTCAGGTCATAACAGATACAGTCATAAACCACAAGCACTTAAAATGTGAGCTGACCAGCTTTCCTTGGCAAAATACTTGCTGTTTGTGAAAATTAGGAGAAATTCATACTTACGCATAAACTTGTGTTACTTTTTCATTTTAATTTTATTTTTAAAGAATGACCATTACATGTGAATATGCCACTTCTTATTTGAACAGAACATATGGTCTAACTTAGCTGGCATTTTCCTTATCAGAAAAACAAACAAGTCTTGATGTGGGTGTTCTGCCAATTAAAATACTTAGCTGTGTTACAGACTGAAACTGATGCAAATCCATTACATAAACACAATGCACTTTTGGAAAAGAGCAAATTAAATTTTTGCACTTGTGCACTGCCAAAAATAAGCAATAAAGTGTTGCGTATGATTATGCATGCACATAACTTTTTAAAACACTGCCAAGGAAAAAAAAAAGACATAATATGAAATAAAGCCCCTTCAATGCAAGTCTTTAAGTATGAATAAAATCCACAATTCTGACACATCAGTGCATTTACTGACATTAACTCATTTTGCATCCATATCCTGAGGAAGAGTTTAAAAACAAATAGACGTTGAGAAGAACTCAAAGCAGGGCAGGTACAGTAAAAATCTCTTCCTCACTTCATTATACACATCACTGAAAATCAAGCCTCCATATGTCAAATGCAGACTTTAACACATAATGACAATAGTAACATTTATTTTGTTAACAACAGTTCTCTTAACTTATGGTCCTGACCCTTCTACCATGGATTTGACTGCCGGAACAACCTGACCTTAAAAAGCAAGTCAACCATAAAAGAGCCAGCCTTAGAATTAGTAGAAAATTTTATGCTGTCACAGAACTCAGCTACACATCCCTAATCTGGTTTAATATTGACTTACTTCAGCTTTTTAGATATTTGTAGGTAAATGCAGCCAAAGTGATCTTCAGGTTTCAAGCACAAAATTCAAGATTTTGAGACTTAAAAAAGGTAATGAAATCACTGATAAATTTTGATCCTAGCAAACACGTTGTCTTAAAACAGCTACAGTGTGTCTGTAATACCAGCATGCTTGATCTTTTCTGTAAGAAGTCAGTAACAAGCATCCAAATGAGAAGGATGTTATTGAGTAGCTGTTAGTCTTTCCCTGCCTGTTATTTTGCTTCCATTTATTTTAAAAATAAATTTAAATTTCTTTACACGATTTGTTCAAGACAATTTTATGACTGATCTTTGGGTACTGTTCAGCCAGTGGGAAGGTGAGAAGCGCATCCATTAAACTCTGCAGCATCTCCTTTTATTACAAATGCAGTTATGCTCTATACTCTTTTGGTTTGCTTTCAGCAAAGAATTAATATCAGGTTTCTTTTCATTCAATTTGTTTTGGGAAGAAGGGGTTTTAAGCCTCTTCTGGTTCAGCTAGAGAGGCAGTAATGTCATTCAAGAGATACCCTACTTGGGAAGGCTCCTCACTTCTAATTTCTGAGATATTTTGTGCGTGTGTGTTGGAGAAAGCAAAACAAAACAAAAAACTTCCACAGCTGTCATGCACACACTCATCAAATAAAATTTTCCCACTAGAGGGAAAATTGTTTAAAAAAGCTTCATAAAAAGCCAAAGCATGAAGTTTCCCTGACCCCATATCTCATCTGAACAGACTGTAATGCTGCAATAATTAAATTCTAAATAAGGGTAAATTTGTATACCTGCATGAGATACCATTTATGTTACACCTCATATGCAGAAAAGGTTAGTTACTCCTGGCTTTTCCTGAGCTCCTATCAAACTAAAGACAAAAGGAAAAGCGTTCTTACTGTAGTAAGAAAAGGCATTTGCAAACTTCCTGCAAGCAAGTGGGAACTAGCAGAGCATAAAAGTCAGCAGCGCCGTCAAGAAAAAGAGACGAGCATTTTTTTAGCAGCTCCTGCTCTCAAAGTCTCACAAAGCATTAACATCGCGGTCTCTGCTGGCGATGCCGTGAAATGACACCGGTAAAACAGCTCTCTATCACTTCGGGGGAATCTGCTTCCAGCTGGGAAGGAGTTGGCACAAATCGGGTGAGCTACAGCTTCTAGCGGGGGCTTGAGTTTGCCCTCTGTACGTATGGAAATAGCACATGGTGCATGGGCACTTCAGCCTTTCAGAAAAGTCACCTGCTGTACTTCAGACAGGACTTAGAGAAATGTCTCTCAGGACAATAAAAGGCCATATCACCTTCCTTCCTCACTGAACAAAACAAAAGTCTATGAAACTGCCAGGCCAGTCTATGAAACTGCCCAGCCTAGGAGACACTACTCAAAATATAAGAGATCCAACTCTAGACTTGCAAACGTTTGCACGTCTCCAGTTTGGTTCCACTTTAACATACACAGAGCTAAAATAGTAAGGCAATAATAATGTAATATCAATGTAAGAAGCAGTATTTCCCAAGTGTGGACTCACACTCAGGTATTCCATCCCATACTTAATTTAAAAAAAAATTAAATTTTGTTTTTTAAAATTATTTGAGTGCAATCACATAATATTTGCTGCTTGATGATCCAAAATAAAATTGTAGGAGTATTTTCTTATTATTTAATTGAAGCATAGTGACAATAAAACATAAATGTTGGTCACATTGAAATTTACCGTGATTTAAAAGGTGAACTGGGTTGAAAATTACAATTGGTGACTTAAAAGAAAGGCATATTGGCCTGATTACAGATTATTGATAACTTAATGAAGCATTTACTGTTTAATTTCTCTCTCACCTTAAGGCAGCTTTTCAGCAACTGTACAGTACCAGGTACAGTGCAACCATGACATCTAGTGGCCAGTGGAGAGGAAATAAAAACATTTCCTAAAACATAAGATTTCTTTAAACTCTAGCACTTAGGAACTTGCATTTTATTACCTACATTTTGTACAATCACTGACAGAGGTGGTAGTAATGTTCTGTTACAGGAGAAGTGAGACCAAAATATCTTGCATGCAATTACAAGAGAAACGAAGTGTTTTTATCCAAACAGGGGGGAATAATATTGTAAAAGTGAGGAACTCCTACCAAAGAGCAGAGTACAATGCAAATGGCTTACCAAACCTGTAACTGAGAGGCTTTTTGTGCTCAGATTACAAAGGAAATTTTAAGCAATGCTAGGAGAGTCAATAGGGTAATTCTCCACTTTCACTTACAGTGTTAATCCAAAATTAATGCAGAATGAAATAAAAAGGTCAGAAACTTGTCTACTGTAGACAAGTAGAATAAACAGCCTAGTGGTCACTAGTGTGCAATAGGCCACTTCCCAAAAGTGTAATTACCAACCAGGAGTACTGCAGGGATATCTCTGTCCAACTTGGTTTTGGATGGGAGACAAACTATTCCCTTAAGATGCAAAAATAAATTTGGAAAGTTGGTGAGGACTGTGAAAATTGCAGAATGAAGTGTGACGCTCAGCAAAAAACTTTACCTCATACACTTATTATTAAAAATCACACCATACAGATAACTATTTCCACCACAGTTAACATTTTCTTTTTATTCAAGAAACTATCATTTTATATGAGAAAATTGCTTGAAAAAAACCCCACAAAACTGGAACAACTAAACATCAGATTAAGAATTATGGGTCCGAAAAACAAATGTTTCAGTAGGTTCTGCACAAAACACATTCAGCCACTTCTAACTGGAAAAAGGACAGTCATCCAAGTATAAATGGATTACACATGTAAACAATTCCAAGGTCTTTTCTTCTAAAACAAATTGCCAAATAGTATGTGTACCACAGAACCCCTATAGAAAAAGAACTAATTCTTATTTAGATTCCTTATCTTGCACCCAAATTGTTTAGCAGATCAATTGCCTTGTAAAGCACCACAATTCAAATACATTGTTTCTATTCTGCAACATTTTCATTAATTTAACTCAGTATTTATAAATTCTACCTTCACAGCAACTTCAAAATCAAATCTTAGGAGAAAATAGCACATAAAACCAAGAAGGACAAAGCAAACTGGATATTTAGGCTGATTTCCTAGGGAAATGAGACCTTTCTATGGTCTTTGTCCCTTTATCTCCCTGGCTCTAAACTCTGCCAGCAACTTAGAAATTAGTTCAGTAATCTCAAAGAAATTTGAAAGGGCAATGGAAATGTCGTGAAAGTCTACGAAAAATGCCGGGGAGCGGGGTGCGCGGGGGCGGGGGAAGAAAGAAAGAGAGAGAGAGAGAAAGAGAAAGTGCACGCACAGAAGGGAAATCAGGCATATTTCCTTGTTACTCCTTTGACTTGCTAACAGGTGGCTCACTAATACTTGTAGTAACAACCTAATATTATCCTTATATATATTGGGATGACTGCAGAGGTCAGAGGGCAAAGACCACAATCCTGTGAGAGATTAGGCTATCTGAACACTGCCACTCATAAACACTAACTTGTTTATTCTTTTATTTTTATATAATATAGTTCCATACTTCACTTAAATGATCCCTTTTTTTTAATTATTGTAACTAAATCACCTAATACACTATGTAATAAAAACTGATTGAAAGGCTTTAAAGGTAATATAGAAATTTTATGATACCTGACCTTTCCGCATGGCTATTAAAGGAAACCAAGGATTAAGGAGAAACAATGCAGCTGAAGGTACTGTGACAAATCTACAGCTGAAATAAATTATCATAGCTTCACTGATATTAGCATAACAAATTACACCAGCTGAGAATTTTGTATTGTTCGTTCAAGCCCTGTAGAAGAGTTAATTTTTTACAGTGTTAATGGACCCCAACCCAAAACAAATTAAACATTTCACTGGTGTCATAATTTATTTAAATAAACTACAGTGACAATTCTTTGTCACGATCATACTAGACAAGCTCTGGAATTGATCTCTTGGATTTAAAATTTTGTCATTGCTGAGTTCAGCAGAGAACCAAAGCATACTCAACTAAAGGTAAAAGAAGGTGGCAGAATTCTTTGGTGGGTTTTTGTTTCGTGACCATTTTTTCGTTTGGTGTGGGGTGTTGTTTGTTCGTTTTTGCTTGGTTGGTTTTGTGTGGTTTTGCTGCTTTTGTTGGATTTTTTTTCTCTTATTTTCAACATGTCATAACTACCTGGACATGTCTAAGCAGCAAAAGCCACTAGGTTATGCCCTTTAATTTCACGTACTAATCAGCTTGAGGAAAACTTTAAGATATCAGCACTTTGTTATTTGATTAATGAATTCAAAAGATTCTTATCTTACTTTTTATTATCCTAACTAAAAGGAGAAAGACAGCCAAAAAAAGCAGAGTCTTGGGAAGCTAGGTTTGCAAAATCTAACAACAGCATGTAAAAAAAATGACAGCATCCCACTAATGAGAATGATGCACTGGAGTGAAGTGCTTGGGTAATACACTAGATGCTCTAAAACCATTAAAACCATGCTATCAGTTTACGCAAAATAACGATGGACAGGCATTAGAGTTTCAATTTATTCCTTTCACTTTTCAGTGTCCTAAAATATGGTTTGATTTGATTATTTAGAACTGCGTACAAACAGAAGGAGTAAATTTTTGTATGTTTGATGAAAAACATAAAAAGTTTGCTTTTCTCCACATATTTTGCAAATGGTTTAAAAAAATCAAGCTGTTTTAAACATTAATAGAAAAATGGGAGCCCATTTAATATCCTAGTGATTCATTAGCAAATGACTAGCAAATTAGCTCATATGTAGGTAATGGATTTCATTCACAGTAAAGTAGAATATTAAAAAAGCATTAAACAATAAACTATGCTTATTGATCCAAAAATACAATAAAAAATATATTTTACATGCTATTTTTATACAACTGTACACTTATATCTGTTAAACGCATCAAGTACTAGGAATAATCTTGATGATAAAAACACTGGTCCATGCTGATAGCAAGCTATAGAATTTTGATCACTATTTGTGCATTTTTATTATTTCCATAGTAAAGCTACATGCAGCATGATGAATATCTAATAACTAGTAAAAATACTCAAAAGGAGAATCTGTCTGATAACATAAGTTTTTGCTTTAATAAGAAAATAAACATCTACAGAAGGGCCTGCATTATTTTATGCCATAATTTAGGAGTTTCAAATTTAGAAAGAATGAAATGTAGACACTGAAAAATACTCCCAGAATGTCTATACTACCTGTCACACAAGAAAAATCTGTGCTGAAAATGACTATCAGTTATCTGCTATACTGATTGCTCGAGAGCATTTGGTGCCCTTTGTTTAGAGTAATTCCATGGAAATAATGGAATTCAGCCTGACAAATATATCTTTGATGACAGGGAAGCAATTTAACATTTTTGTTACTCAGTCTCACATATAGAATTAGGGAATTAATATTTACAGTAATCCAAACACACTGAAATTGAGGTATTTTGCTTGTAATTTGATTATTAAGATTTTACAAGACTTATAGATCTTCTTTTCAACAAACTGGTTTGTTACATATTTTCCTACACAAAGTCTCATCCTGACCATTCTTTGTCTAAATAAAACACCATAGGGCATCTACAGCAGTCTATATTTAGTTGAAGCCATAGAACTACACGGGGAAAATAAATATTATTTATTATTTCACCTCAATATCTGAAAATTAATTAAGAAAAGATTAAATAAAAATATTTTATTTCAAATAACAGAAAAGCATTTTCTGAAACATATGCTTAGGATACATGTGTTCAAAATTAGCTCAGACACAGGACAGCAGGTGGCACTGGCAACATGCCAGTCTTAAAACAGTTGCATTTAACTGGTACAAAACTGATCATATTACATCTGCATTATCTTTAATGTGAAGTTGCAAATGTACAGAACACAAGTTCTTTCATAACACTCTATCCTTTGGTGTAAGTGTTCCCTTTGATATTTCTACTTAGTATAGCTTATTAAGGTAGTTACAGAGACAGAATATCTTCACAGGGGTGCATTATGACAGGACAAGAGCTAACAGGCAATAATTGCTGCAGAAGAAATTCCCCCTGCACATAAGAACAAAAGCTCTTTCCCTTAAGAACAATTAACACAGGGAGAGTTTGCACACAGGACCAGTGGAATCTGCCTCACTGGAATTATTTAGGCTTGACAGGGCCCTGGATAACTTAATCCGTGACTCTCCCTTTAATAACAGACTGGATCAGATGTCCAGAAGTTCTTTCAAATGCGGATTGTTCTGTGACTCAGTAAGGTTCAGCCACAGAACCCAGTACCATGCTGAGAACACTAGCCACTGTTCCAAGTCAGCTGTAACATACACATGCACAGTAAGACATTCTTAACAAATAATACTACAGCTAGGAATTAACAACATGCAACAGCAGGGCAAATTAATCAGCTTTTTACAACTTCCAGCTCCAGAGCTAGCTCATTTGGTGTGGCTTCAAACATGCTAATGGTAACTCTGCCTTTGAAGATGCACTTTTGCTCTTTGCATGTCATTCAGCCATATTAAAGAGAAGTAAAGCAAAGTATTCTTTATACAGGCCTCAGAGAAACTAACCTGAGGTCCACACTCACATGCAAGCAGAGACTTGACACTGTTATTTAATACTTACATTCTCTAACCCAAGGAGGACCAAGAGCGGTATTGTTGTCATTCCTCCTTGGATCCACTCTTCTAGAGAAACAGTGCCATCATGATCATAGTCAATTTCTTCCATCATTTCATGGAGAATCTACACAGTTTAATGAAAAATCTCATAAATTCTTATTTTTTATTATTATATTCTAATATAGCAACTTCTTGTTGGAATACGTGCAGATCTCCAATTCCCTCATCCACACACAAAAAGTAAGGGAAATATTATTTGTACGGCAGCTGTAGTAAAATGAGTATGGACAGTTCAAAAATGAAGTATCATATTGCTATTTACATTTTATTATCATCTAAAGATTCCAAACCAAGTTGGGTTCCCTGTGTACTTGCAGTTACTTTTAAGAAATGTTCAGTTGTGTTATAAAAGTTAATTACTACATTCATTGAAAAAAACCCTTAAACCATAGCAAGAATATTTCACAGATTAGATTCAATCAGCAAAATACTTGTAAAAGTGCTAATTGACAGTGCCATAGCGGAACACAGACTATTCTTATTTCCATCTTACTAACATATAGAATCACATGTTGATATGAAATATCACAAAATGCTATCTCTAGCAACATTAAAAAATTGTGATAAAATGGATACTTACTGGACTCAGTTCAGTAATATCCCATTCAAGGTATTCTGCAACATGCATCATTTGAGCAATGATATTTTCCAGTTCCTACAGATGAATGAAAAATATGACATTTAATGCAATATTATAAAGAAAAATTCTACTGCAAAGCAACTTATAATTCAACCATATTGAATTCAGTGACACTGTTTCATCAATGTTCCTAAAGGAAATGTCCTTTACACAGGAAGCTGTCCACTCAGGTGAATCTGCTTTATGAGCAAAATATCAGGCGTGGAATGTGAAGCATTCAAGGAAGTGAAATACATCCCCACAATTAAAGTAACTGAAAGGAGTCATAGATTCTTTCCTAGTTATCTTTTGAGCACTGTTTTTACTATTTGATGTCCCCCCTGTGATATAATGCTGTAAGGATCTTTAAATTCCAGCACTCTAACAATCTATTCTTTTGACAGCCATTGTGTAATTCAAAGCTTTCTAATGGAAACAAGGCATAAACTGGATGCTATAAACTAACACAAAGTTTTCTTATCATTATGGTGTTGTAATTTTCCTTGATCATGTATCACTACTGCTTTTCTAGACTCATATATGCAATTTTGCTTTGTAAACATTTCCAATGCTTACCTAGGACCATTCTGAATTCTCGTGTTGTCTTGGTTCCAGCCAGGACAGGATAAAATTTTGCCATAGCCAGGAGAGGCACAGCTGGGACCCAAAGGTTATTCTATACCACCTCAAGTCATTGAGGAGGAGAAAGGGAGTCTGTTCTGGGGAGAAAGGGTTCCTTCTGGTTGAGTACATGTGGCCAGGGGAGCAGTTGGGTAATGCCAGTTCCAAGCTGGACAGAGCAGTCAGGGCAGCGTGCCTGCGGTCAGGTCAGGTCAGGCTCTGTGGCAAGCATTTGGATGTAACTTACTCTCTCTCTTTTGTACACCTTTTGTTACTAATATTGTTGCTGTTATTACTGTTCTTTTTCTTATATAATTGCTGTTTCCAGTAAATTGTTCTCATCTCAAACTGTGATCTTTACCTTTTGTGTCTGCAAGTCTCCACTCCATTCTGCTGCAGGAGGGGGAGAGGGGGAGAGGGAAGAAGAGCGACACTGTGGTTTGGAGAGTCTCAGGGGGAGCACTAAATTGGGAAGTACCATTCCTAAACCACGACAGCCTAATTTGGTGCCCGATGTGACGCATGAAGGGTTCAGATAACAACAGATCTGCCCAGGACAGGCTGGAAACAAATTTGATCTAAGCATTTGCTGTATTAAGTACAGAACCACTGGTCACAATGTTGCTTAGTTTGTTCATGTGGGTATGATACCTAACCCTGTACATATATTCCTGTAGTGCTCCTCTTGATGTTATTTTTCAGAGCAGGGAGAGGAATTAGGATTGATTTGTTGATGTACTGTGGCGTATCAGTTTTTGACATAACATAAAGGGCCATGAGGGCCATTTAGGATGTGTATTCAGTGTTGCTCTCCTACCCATACCTCAGGCACTACCTTTCCAAGTCCATTAAGAATCACACCCCGTCTGTGGGGAGACAGAGGAGGATGATCTTCCCCAGCTTTTCACACCCTTTTCCTCCTTCAGGCCTGTTAAAACCGCATTTCAGAATTTTTAATTCCCCTTGGATATTAAGGAAAACATGTTCCTGTTGCTAAGTCTGCCAGTTCTCCTCAGTGCAATCCACACCATGTTTAGAGTTAAGAAAGAGATTTCCAGGGAGTTTGTTCAGAGATCTGTCCTAAGGATGGATAGAGTCATGACTGGCATGGAAGGCGAGGGAAAAATGGGCCAGCTTTCACAGGATTACTCTGTTCCAATGCTTTAGAAGTTCACCCCCAAACAACTACAGGACTCTGATAGAGTGGTAGAATATTTGAAAGAAGAATGCTGTGGCAGTTTCAGAGAGGCACAAAGTTATGCAGTGGGCTGGGGCCTGGCTACTATTTATCAGACACTGCTTGATACAAGACAGGACCCTCAAAGCGAGGAGGAGGAAAGTGGACCATTAGGCATTGTGGCCAGTCAATACTGCAGCTGAACCAGAGGAACTTGTGCTGGTAACAGCTGTCCCTATACAGAAGAAGAAATTCATGACAAAAATCAGTTCATTTAAGTGAGGGATGAAGAGGAAGCAGGGTCCTCAGAACAGGAGGAAGAGGCAGGGCCAGAGATAACCACCCCATCCCTATCCCAGGGTGAGCTGCAAGATACGTGAAAAGATTTCAGCCGCCAGTATGTGCATTATCATGAACTGGCCCAGGAGATAAAAAAAAAAAAAAAAAAAAAAAGCGGGTAAAAAAAAAAAAAAAAAAAATTTAAAAATCCCTGCCGATAAAATAATGCTTTCTGTTAGCTAACAGAAAAAAATAGCTGCATTTTTTTAATTATTGTTATCTCTCTGATTTTTCTTCAAGCATTTGGTTGGGCTACTCCTCAAAACTTTGCCTATAACATTGTTCCTCCATTCTTCATAACAACGTGGAAGTTCTGACATCTCTCCACATAAATTCACTGTGTGACTCTCATACATTCTTTTTTTAATGAAATCTTTACAAAGGGTGCTTTGAGATACACATCTCCCAGCAGCATACTAGAATTTTTTGAATGATATTAATGTGTCACCTACAGTAATATGATGAAAAATCAGAAGACTATAGAATAGGACTCCATGACAGCAGTGTCAACATTTGAAAATTTATACAGTAGTAGAAGCAGCAGCTTTTTGGAAAAGAAAACTCAAGATTTACCTTTCAAATTGTTGACTTTTTATCAACTACAGTTTATACTGCTTCTAATAATTCAGGATAAATATAAACTTGATTTGGATTAATGTATTTTTGTACAGGTATGCCATGATGACACACTCTTACAATGCATTAAAATACACAAATAACATTACCGAACTATCCAGGTATCCATTCCCATCTGTATCATACAAGCGAAACATAACTGAAAAGAAAACAAAGGAAGAAGGAAACTTGGTTAGGAAACACACTAAATGCCTTTTTTTTTCCCTCCCCATAAAAAAACACTCCAAATCAAAACACGGAATAACTAAACCTAAGTTTCAAGGGCAAGACAAATATTACCATTTACTTCTAATGATCACTCTAACTTCAGACCCACCAAATAAGTTGTATTATGTGAGAAGTTCATTAAGCAAGTACCCTGCCACAGTGCCTACAACAAGATATATTAGCTGGACGGTGTAATTGCACCTTTTCCATATAGTCACTCCAACAGCTAATTTGGTCTGTGAACTTCATTTTGGTTCCTTCTAGAGATGATTTGTAGTCATGCTGAGTACTCCCAAAAGGCCCTCCTCTGTCATCTCACCAAATATTGGATAACATACAATTAATTGGTCAGGCAAATATTGATAAACCTGCTTAAGCTTTAACAATACTATCCTACTCCCTTGGTAGCAGCTATCACTATTCAATAGTAATATCACTTTAAAAAAGTATTTTCTAACCAACTAAATGAAACATTCCTCACAAACTGCCAGTATAGCTTCTCCCAGAATCTAACTTGCTTCATCAATTTGAAAATGTATTCCCAACATTTTGGGAAGTTATCCAGAAAAGAATGTGCACTTTGAGAATACCCAGAAAATAAATACTTTCAAGATTGTATCATGACTTGATTCCAGCCACAACAATGGGTAAGTCTACCACTACCAAGATACCTGAAAGCAGCTTCCTCAGCTGATCGTATACTGCAGACTGCAGAGTAGAAAGAAGCCTGAAGCTTTGGTAGGAAATATTGTTAAAAGACTAGAGATTGAAATCCAGAAGCCTACATGTACCTCGCTATTTGTCCCTACTTTCTGGGACAGTTTGCCAGAGCTCGGAAATCCAAACACCCATCATCCCCTTCAAAAGTGCTAATTTTTTTAGCACTAGACCAATTTTTTAGGGATGAAGAAGTCAACCCATGAAGAGGAGGTTACAGGACACTGTAATGCCTTCACTGACAGCAAAGCCCAGTCAATCTGCTTACGAACTGCCTTATCAGATGTTTTTGGAAACATAACATATGACCTATTTAACAGTGAATAATTCCAGGACACTGGATCCACAGCAAATGCTGATAACAGTCCAATAAATTCTGCAAGCAAAGTTTATAATAGTCTTCAGGAAACACTATAATGAGAAGTGAGAGAAAATTCTTAGCAATTAGGAAGTAAAATTCAGAAAGAATTTGATTATTTTTGGACTTACAACAAAACATATTTAACTGTTATATGGATTGGTTTACTTCCCCTATATCCTCCATCTTGGGAATAATTTGTTCATCTAACTGTGGGGAAAAAAGGTAAGTACTGCACTGCTCTACCACTTCAACAATTTTTGCCACTACATTGCATTGCTCTTAAGAGCTGTAATACGAGATTGATGATGTTTACTGTAATACACTGTTTAAAGCCACAAAGGCCCACTATTCATTAGTTACAGGCTAAGAAGACCTATAAAAATCTCCTTCTTTGCCTGGAGTTACATAGCAGAGATGCTTCAGTGTAAAACAACAGTTAATGCCAAAGTCACCAGAGACTGATGCTGCCCCCACTAGTAAGCCTTCTACCAAAGCTCAGAGCTTGACAGCTAATATTATCTGGCAAAGGTACCATTAAGCATTCAGTTTCCATAGGGATGAATCACTGAATCACTCAGTGATAAAGTTCAAATCATTTGGTTCTCTTTCCTCCCCCTCTGTGATTCTAATACAGTGGTTAAAAGAACGTTTTACAGTTGTCATGAAGGCAAGTTTTAGCATTTCCATGATCTTTACCTACGCCATAGAAGTAGTACTTACATATTTTTTTTTCCCATAACATGAATCAGTAGTTCTAATCAGACATTTAGAACCAGGCATTAGCATAATTACAACTGTTTCACTTTGTAGCAAACAGAGTCTTTTCAATTACAAATGTATTGGGTAGTAAAAAGGCTCAATCTGTGCTCTTGGCTAGACTCTGAAAAACTATGCTACTGGTCTGGCATGCAATCTCTTTTCTATTCATAACCTGCTAAATATTCATGTTCTTGCTGATTTACACACTCTGGAAGAAAAAAACAACAACAAAATGATAAAAACAACCGAATAGAAGCTCTGATGCAAACTACAGAGCTCAAGTCTTCTTTTCCCTTCCCCTTACATGATAGCACTGACTGGCCACTCCATTTCTATTACTAGACAGCAATATGACCTTAAAAAGATGTTTGGGATTTTCTTTATATTCAGGTCATACATAGATTAGGAATAATAGATACGCTGAGCATGTCAAACAGGTGAGGTCTGCACTGCTAAAGACCTCTAGAAATACACTGTTAATAGGTTAGAAAATCCATTTAACTGCTGGAATATTTGTAAATCTATGAAAATCTGTAGATCATATAGATCCAAAACCTAAGCATTATTTTCTGTTAGTGTATTTTATCCTCCAGTTTATAGCAGATTTTATTTGAACGCACTACTTTCATTTTCTGCTTGTCCAGAATTAAGTTTTCAAACATTCAGCTGTGATTCATTTTTTCAATTTTTGTCAACAGAAAAATAATAAAAAAGTCATGATTAGGGATTAGTATTAATATTAATGTCGGCAACTCCAGAATAAGTCATTTTTCTTTTTTCACTTCATTGTTGCAAATTTATAATGTACCTTACAGCCACAGGATCTACTGCTATAAAACTATTTCAGACAAAGAGTGAAATTATACCATTAATTTATAAGAAGAATTCAACTAAAATCAATGGGAAAATCTTCATACTAATGGTACAGTACCAGCCAAAATTTAGATACTAAAAAGTGACAATTGGTGGTATATTTTAAGTCTGTACAACAAAGTAGAAAATAAACCTACAAAATAATGTGCCCATAATTATACACAGTAAATACAAATTACCTTGAATATAGAAATATGCAAATACCATACACCTATTAGATCATGCTCTCTCCCTCCTAAATCATATAAAACATAGTCTTTTGCACGCGCAGTTTCTGTTGCAGGAAGTTCATGGAAAATTCCCTACACTATAATCATCACCTGCTCCTCTGTCTCCCCTCCTTTTCATTGTATCAATTGCTGACACCAGGGGAGGCAACTAAGCTCCATTTCATGCTATGGTGTGTGCACTGAGCTCTTCAGATCCCTGATAAGGCTTGCATAACTTGCTACCATGAAACAGTTATTACACTGTAAGCTAAATTCAATCCTAAGAACTTAGTTTTTCTGTGCTTGAGTTCTGAATGCACATTCAGGCACATATTCTTGTATTCTAATCATGTGATACCAAACTGCTACCACCAAATCTGGGGAATGGCTGCTTCATAATCTTTGCTGAGGCAAAGATTATCAATGATCTTACAATACAAAGTTGCCACTAACTACAGCTAGTGAAACATGAAGATACTTCAACAACATGTGGTCATGTAACCATGTAATGAATTTTTATTCTGATGGAAGCCTACTGTTTGCATGTCCTATTATATTGAATATTTACTTTCCGTATTACAGCCTGATCCCACAGTTCTTCTATAGACAGACCAGCTATGTATATTGAAGTATATTTGATCTCAGTGAGGACCATATGATCAGACTAGCTCTTTATCCATATGAAAAACTGGCTTCTAAAATTCCACAATAGGGAAACATGTTTTCTTCTTTTTTTTTCTCCAATTCACAGATCAAACTCAAAGTTATTTTTTAATAGGTAGAGGTGTTGTGCTTTAATGACTCAGGCCCCTAATTAAAAAAAAAAGCATTTCTAACTTCCCATGTCAAACACTCATTCCCAACAGTGAGGCAGACTTGGATCCTTCTTGGCTTTTCAGTATTCACTACCATTATAGAGCCCACAGCCTACACTAACAACTATTCTTTGTTTGAATTAGCTTCTTTAGTACAGATTATTCACTCCATCTATATATCTCCAGGTATCCTCAGTATATCTCATTTGTTTTTCTCAGATCTGATGCTAATCAAGGGATGACAGTATAGCAAAGATACAGAATGTATCTAAACTACAGAATGTACAATCCTTACTCCTCATCTTAGTGAGCGCTAGATAGAGCAAATTTAGTTAAAATCTCATCAAATTAATACTATTAGCAAGATTAAAAAAAAATTCTGCAATAACAGTCACCTAGAACCGTATTTTTATAATGTAGCTGTCTCAAAGTTGGTTCTTAAACTCAGAAACAGAACATTTGATGACTTGTGGAAATAAACATACAAAATTAACTTTAAAAAAGAACATACATTCTAGCTTGTCTTCTGGTCTTCCTCTTTCTAGCAATGACAAATAGCAAACGATATCTTTCAGCTGGATCATGTCTGGTAAATGTAAGTTGGCAGGAGTAGGAGGTCTGGATGTAGAGGTACCTTTGTTAAGTCTCAGACCTGGAAATAACCAATAGCCTTTGTTAGTCTTCATGTACGATATAAGCAGAAAATGAAAACATAACTCTTGCGTACATGCATCTTTATGTGAATCTCAGATTACTTCTTCATCTAAAGTTCTAAAAAATTTGTGTTCATAATTTATCCAGCAAAGGTAGATTTAAATGATAGTGAGGTTTTAAAGTATTGTTCAAATAAAGCAAACTATCAAAAAACCACCCCAATTATGGGAATGACATAACCTTTTTTTCATTTGCATTTATCTGATATCATTTGACTATAAACGAATTTGGTGAATAATTTTAATCTACCACATTACATGTTAAGTATTAAAAAAATCCCTGCCCAACTCGGTATCCACTGCCTTGTGCTTGTAGAATCTTCATTTAATTTATAGATTGACACCAACTACACTGATTGAAGATGTTTTAGGGTCAAACTCTGCTGATATCCAAGTATATCATTATCCCACAAACACAGCCAGATGTGTATCAGTGCAGTACATATTTAAAATATGGAAGCCTCAGTGACAGACTACTGAGGAAATAAACATAGAATTTAAATATGTGCTCAGATATGCTTAGAATACAAGTTTCAAAATTCCCAAACTCCTTTTGTTTCAGGACAATGTTACTATGACCAGTCCTGATGATATTACTGGAATCTGCAGGATCAAAATGGGAAAAACTAGGAAGGACAGCAGAACACGGAGAAAGCAGTAATAAAACTTTCTTTGCAAGTCTGCTAAATTTCTCACTGATTTTAGTGATGTTAAAGATGAAACTTTGCAAAAGGATATACTGTTCTTAAAAATTTTCTGTAACTAATTCAGTATAAATTCATCATTGCACACATAACCTGCATATGGAATTGCTCTCATTCATTTGTCTTGAACAAGTTAATTACTGTAGCAAATGGAAACAGAATTTCGGTGTGGTTTTTTTCCCTGCCCTATTTTTATCTTGAAATACTTCATTGCAATCTGAAGACATTTTTAAAAGTCTACATGTTAAAAGGTAGGTCTACATGTTAAAACAATACATGTCCACACATGATAAAACAATAAAATTTGGTAAATAAGAGCAAATTGGCATGCAGAAAATGTATCTTGGAATCAAGTCCATGTTCATGGTTTCAGGCAAGTAATAAACTGAAAATAAATATTTAAATGAATATAAATATTTAACAGGGTAGTGTTCTCTTTAATGAGTTTGCATGTCAGTTAAGTGTCATTAAAATTAAGACATAATAAAATGTTATCCAATTAAGATGCTAGCTTTAATCACAAAATTTACACAAATAGTTTGCATTCCAGTCAGGTGAATATTATTCACAGAATAGAAAGTATTTCAAAACTTGGGATAACTCTCCTCAAAAATATATAGTCCTGACGTTCAAATGAAAAGAAATACAAATTTTAAGGTTTCTTTTAACTTATCAACAGCAGCAAGGTACAGGTTAAATTATTACTTCTTAATCAGAGGTGGGAGGGGTTGACTGCTATGTTCTGACTTACAGATGACTCGCAGTGCTGCTGCTTACCTGGCATCTGTTTCCATCTCTCTTCAGACACCTTAACTGAAAATACAATTTATAAACAGACATGAATGGACCAAAAGGCAGCAAGTGAAAAACAAACGCGCACCAGAGAGATTGACAAACTCTACTACTTTTCTTGTCATCTTCTCTAGCTCTCATGTATCTTTTAATTTTCCAGAAGAATGTCCAATGTTTCTGTCAAATTTATTTTGCAGTACCAGACAGGTTTTTTCACTATTAGCAACATCTAAAAATTACTAGATACCCTAACGCAAAGGTTCCTGTAATTGCCATTTGCACATCAAAATGTACTAATGCACAGTTTTTCCCTTTAAATGTTACAAATTATCAAGATACAACATTTAGTTTAAATCTCACGTAATTAAATCACAATATAAACAGTATATTTTCAAGCACAAATAACTCTTTCATGAGGTGAACTGAATTGCCTCCCTGAACATGTTTTGGATATAACAATTTATCAAACAGTCTTCCTGGTATTATGCTATATACAATACATATGGAAGATTCCTAAGCCGGTATCTTGTTATATGATTCTAAAGTCCTTAGTAACTGAAAAAGATGAAAACTAACTACAAACTGGGAAAAGTTAGTGCAGGAGAAAAAAATTTAGGCAGTAGCATTAGAGTAAGAAACTTAGCATACAGTGTAAACAACAACAATAATAGCAACTTTAACAATGATGTTATAATAATTATCATTACTATAATTTTATCATTCATAAGAATAAAATATATCAGAGAGAATTATAGTAAAAGTGAAAAAAATCGAGTATGGCCTATACTGGGCAGAATTTATCTGTAAATCTGGCAATGACCTAAAAGCAGTTGTTATAATTTCTACATGTGAAGCGTCAAAACCATAGAAATACAACACTAGAATGAGAAAAGATGATTTTTTTAAAATATAAGCTGCTAAGTACGTAGGATTACTAACAACAGGATCACACCTAGACATGTAAAAGAAACAGCAGTAACTGGGCACAGAAACAATAGATCTCCATCAGGAGCCTTGTGAGTGAAGCTCTGAAGGCTTCTACTTGTTTATACAGTAGAGAAGGGAGCAAGATCATGTAACCATAGCAATCTGATTAGCATTTAACATGACAAAGACTGTCCACTTGGTGTCTCAGCTGCATCATTATTATGAATTAAAAAGATGCAACAATTTAATTTCCACTTCTTTTCACAGTATTTCTTATCACGATTGACTTAGTTTTTCTAATTTCACAAATATCAGAACAACCTCCCCCACCAGCATATAGTTTAGAATTCCATATATTTATAGCAATTAAAAGTAAAACAGCAGGGTGAGGGAACCTTTAGCTTTTATATTACTGTGATTTTATCACTTACCTCCAGAAAGGTGCGGTGGTTTGTTTTTTATTAATGGGCTGCAGTGAGAGATTTTGTTGCTAAATGATGTAAAAAGATGCTCAACGAAATCATCTGGTAACTCTGCCTCCAGAAAAGTCTTCATGAACAGCTTGAAGCCCTCTAAATCAATTGTCTAGAGTGAGGGGGAAAAGAAAAAAAAAAGTGAATGTTTTGTAAAAAAATTCATACTAATCCATCAAATAATATACTGTTAAAAAAAACTTTGGAATATTCTGTTAACAAAAATTTTGGACTGTACTTGAAACACTAATTTCTGAAGATATAGACCGGCTCAGCTATTCTTGAAAGTGATTATTGAATTAATTATTACTTTGAAAACTAACAGTATTGCTACAATACCTCAGTATTAGGTAGCCCAGAGTAAATTCAGAGCCCTTATATCAGGAACCTGAAATCAAGTTTCATGCTTTCTAGTTTGTTGATTAGAATGTGGCTTAACAGCACATACAAAACTGCAACCAAAGGCACCAATGGAGCTCACAGGGATGTACTTAGCATGTCTTATCAAAAAGCAGGGGATTTTCGGATGCCTAATTCAGAGAATTGAAGGCCTCCGGTCTTTTCCTAGGTGGCAACACGTTCTGTTGATTCAAAACTACTGCAATTGCTTTTGCCAGCAAGGTAAGAACTGATTAATAAAACTCCACTGGATGACTGATCCTGTTAAGACAGCATTGTCTGCTTTAAGTAATAAAATGAATCGTAAAACATCTCAAGTTGGAAGGGATACATAAGGATCGTTGAGTCCAACTCCCTGCTCTTCACAGGACTACCTGAAACTAAACAATATGACTAAGAGCATTATCCAGATGCTCCTCGACCTCTGACAGTCTTGGCGCCATGACCACTTCCCTGGGAAGCCTATTCCACTGAGAGATCACCATCTCAGTGAAGAACTTTTTCTGTATGACTGATCTGAACTTCCCCTGATCAAACTTCATTCCATTTCCTCATGTCCTGTTGCTGGTACCAGGGTGAGATCAGCACCTCCCCCTCGAGGAAGGTTTAGATTGCAATGGGGTCACAGCAGTGTAAAGCATCATGATCCCATCCTGCTAATATCGAACAGCTAAAGTTGTCCTGAAAGATATTGACACAACTGCATACTTATCAATTATGCTACTCATTACACATATGATTTTAAAACAGCTTATCATTAATCTGTAAAAAATAGTGCTATTGACTTTGTTTCTAGATCAAACAGAACAGCAGCTTGTCATCATTAAAAAATTAAGAGATAAAGCCAAACTATACCACAAAATTGACTTTGAGAATTCTCCCCATGCTTCAGGAAGACTCCATTTCTCCATAGAAAACTCTCATGCAACTCCTTTAGTTTAAGAATCATCTTGAAACCATGCCAGAAAAAAGAATATCAAAACTAAATTTTCAAAACACCTCAGTGAATTTGGCATTTGAGTCACAGTATAAATAATTTTTAAAATTATTTTGAGATAATTTTAACACTCTGGAGCAGAGATTTCTCTTTCCCTGACTTCTTTGACTTTTTTTTTTTTAATGGACTTAAGAGATGTAAACATTTTATGCCCACATGAAATAAGGTGTTTTCCATTAAGACCAAGACCTAACTGCCCCAGGTTAATGTTTTAAATGTGTATCAACATCCTTATGAGGGACCAGAAGCATAGATTGTAAAATTTGACTGCCCTTGTGCAAGTCATTATTATTAGGAATGAAAGCTTAGCAAAGGGGTATCTATGCTGAGCTTCTAATACAGAACTTCATTTGAGAAAGAAGTTCAGCGAAACCTCTTGAAGATTAAAATAGCAGAGACCAAAAAAAATTGCACCGACAATGCTCAAGCTGGGAGTAAAATTGAAATAATCAACTTGGACATGGACTCACTATCTTTGTCTCATCACAGAATTTCAGCCACACTTTTACTTTGGCAAATCATATTTTGTTTCACCCATGCTACAAACTTCACATTTTTTCTCTCTAATAGTTACCAACATTTAATTCACTGTTTATCAAACCACAACAGCAAAAGGACTTATATCAGCATTCAAGTAAACAAGTAATTAGTCTCCACTATATAAATGTATTTTTTAACTGCAAGCATAACAAATACATTAATCACTAAATCAACTGACTTTAACAATGTGAAATTGCTTTGTTAGATCGTGCATTAATGAAATGTGTATTAGCTATTTCACTAAATCATATAAACAAAAAAAGAATAGCTAAGTGAAAAAGGAAAGCAAAACCAAATTATAATCCCATTTATATTAAGGTTTATGGATGGATATGTAAAATATCTTTTTATTAAATTAATATTTTATTTACTTTGTCTGTGGATTTTATGTATATACTGCTAAAAAATATTTTTTGAATATCTTTAATGCCTGAGTGACATTGGTCCTTCAAGCTTCCAGCCATAACTAAATCCCTAATGCTACATTTTTTCCACTTTTGAGTTCAGAATTATGCCTGGTAGATATTCGGATAAATAAATAAGGTTAAAATTTTGTGCTTCTTCTTGCTGAAGTCTCTCTTTCTCAAAAACTTTCAGACTTTTCAGTATTTGGTAACAATGGTCAAACTATAATTTATGCCAGTGTCCTCCAAAATGTGTGTTCCAAACTGCCTCACGTTTTCTGGCCAGAAAAGAAAAGAGATAGCAAAGAAACACGTGACTTGGTTGCCATGTCCCGTTATTATATTTGACACCCTGACTGCCACCAATCAGGGTGCTTAGCAAAGGACAAAGGAAAGTGGCTGGTTGTTGCACAGGCAAATTTCTTCACTTGAAAGGACTTTATCCTCTATCATGCTCTGTGACCTGTAGTCCCCAGGGAAGAAGCAACATCCATACAATCAGATTCAGACATTGCTCACCCAAAAGCTTTTAAACTTTTAAAGCTGAAAGTTAGTTAGGAGCTGGTAAGTGGTTTGAATGCACTTCATAAATGTTTAGAATAGCCAAAAATTCAGATGCAAAACCACATGCTGTATGTAAAGAATGTGCAAAACCAGTCCTGACCAAGGGAGACCTATGTGTAGACCTTTGTGTTTAGGTTCTTGCCTAAAACCACAAAATCTGTGATTCTAGCACTCCATAGCTGAAAAACATTTTAGAGGACCTAACATAATCAGTGTAGATTATCCTGTTAGAACTGAGCTCTAAAGTAGTACAGTCATTTCTGGATATATGTTTTTGTAAATGTATATACAGTAAATAATAGAACTAAGCTAGAATACAGCAGATCTATAAGTAATTTAGATTATCCATCTAGCTTTCCAATGAAAAAGGGATGAGCTTTAAAAAAAGCAGCTCACTTTTAAATTGCTTTCAGTGCTTTCTCTATCATCTCTCTCTTATATTATGTAATATACATAACCCATTACATGACTGTAGAAAAATGGAATAATTTCTTAAAAGAAATCCTGTGAGGACCTCTGTAAAAGACACTGAGAGGTGTTGAAGTATTCTCACCAAGCAGAGGTTTTAGTACTGAGTATGGTTCATTTAGAACAAAACACTTAAAGATACAAAAAATTTGCTCAGCTTAATTTAAAATAACTTTCACAGGAGAGAAAACAACACACCATATTATAAACATTTCTCTATTCTGCAATTATACACTTTCTTTTTCCTCATGGAACTTTACCCTTCTGAAATATGTAAATGCTGCAGCAAGTAGCTATCCTTTCTTTAATTACTAACATTTCTCCCCAACCTCAACCACTTTTCAAAGGTACTGCACAATGTTTTGGTAAGCAAGATGACAAAAAAAAGGAAAGCAGAGGAAAATATTTTTCCATCTTTACATGCATCATGCTCAATATGCTATGTAAACCACAATATCTTCTTTTTAAATCTCACTGTCATTATTAGAATTTCTCAGATGAAAAGTTCAATAAATTTTGATATGGTTTGAAAATAATTTATGTTAATGAATTCTCAAACATTAATTAAACAGTTCAGATCAATAACATCAAAATGATATACAAGCCATAATGGTGAATGTTGTTTTCTTAAGCATGCAGGCTAATTGCTTAATTTTCAACAGTTGCTTGCTTTCCAGAAGCTCCAGCTGAATTTAAATGAACCTGAGAGAGAAGGATTTAGCATTTCAGAAGGCATTTTCCATGACGTTTCCCAAGTGAGGGGATGAAAGCGTGAGAGGATGTACCAAACTGACAACAATTAGCCTGGCACATGAATTAATTCATTCCATTTCACAAGAGACTGTAAGGGCATAGGGAGATTATGATCACAAGTTTAGAGATCTCAGGAAAATTTCAACATAACAGAGAGATAAAATAGGACATAGTTGAATCAGGGGAACATGAAAGAAATTTCAAATAACTTGGCCTAAATCTTCTGAGGAAAGAAGGGAGTCAAAAGGAAGAAAAAAAAAAATCTATGCAGTTTTAGCTTTGACTCTAATAAAAGGGTACCAGAATCCTTGCTTGTAGGTCACAGAAAGGTATGGGGTTTTTAAACTAGTCATATATAACTGGATTCCTATTTTTATATATCAAACATCTGATTCCAAGTTTCAGTTTTCCAACTGAACCAAGTTTATTGGAGCTCCTTTTCTTATATCTTACAAAAGAAACTTTACAAAACAAGACTTTATAGATCTTTATAATCTTCTGTATTACTGGGTAATAAAACTTCATTTGGTAATGAAACATTTTGATATAAGCCCAAAGAAGTACACATTCAAAACCCCCACTGAGTTTCAGCTAATTTAAACCCTAACATCCTTATAAAATTAATTTTATTAATACTTTTAGAAGTAGTCATTTTTACCAGTTCCTATTTATAGATTTTATCAATGATTCCAATTAACTGAATTTTAAAAAAAAGTTATATATCCACCTTAGAGAAAAGGAAAGGAGAAAAAGCAGAAGACATAAACAACACTGCATCTTTTCCTACATGATAAATTGTCAGGGAAAATCCCTAACATTTAAGTAACCATACAAAAAATTTCAAAATTAATCTGAGCCCTACACCACCAACAAGCATTTGATCCATAATAATTTTTTTCCTCTAAGTTCCTTCCAAACTAATAAAGAAGAAACAAACCAAAGCTTCTAACGAGGTCTAAGTCACTGACTAGCCACAGAAAAAAGGTTCTCCTTATACATATTCATAAAAAATAAAAACCGTCTACAAAAAAAAAGGCACTGTGCATCAAGTGCAACTGAGACTATCATTCCCTTCTGAAAGCACTGAAAAAGTGGCAGATTTTCCTACTTGTGGAAAAAAAAAATCTCCTGGTAGACACCTCACCAGTGGGAGTTACCTTGGTTGATCTCCCTTGTTTGCCTGAGGAAATTCAAACTTATGTCACTTTCTCTAAAGAGAATCCAAATATCAGGAAAGAGCTGAAGATTCACTGAGGGGAAAAAAAAGAGGTTTCTGTAATATCTATGCCAACAAAATTATTAAATATTTATTTGTAAAAATGTGACCGAACTAATTACTGAAATACTCCTTTGAATGAGGAGATGATCTAAACATGTTTAAGAGATCAGGCTACTAAAAGAGAGGTATCAAAACAGATGTCAAAATGTTTCAGCTGTTCAGGCAGTACTTCTGGACACATGGAAAAATTCAAGATGCTTAGGTAAATTTTATAGAAAATTTTATAGAAAATTTATAGAGAAGGCAAGTTTTTTATTCCTTTTCTTTTTTATATTGCTATACCAGAGTTGGGTGCTACCTTTAATCAGAGTGGAAATAACCTATTTTGAATCTATGCCTATTCTGAAAGAAGCAGAACAAATATATGTACTGCATATAGATAAATATTCATCTATACATACTGTTATATATACAGTATTATTTATTAAATGAAGCAGCAAACAGCAATTATACATTGCTCAGAGAGGTAATTCAGTGCCTCAGGACTATAACATGTCATTTCACATCCTGCGTATATTTCGCAATGACATTTTTGCAAATATGCGTTAGTCCAAAACACCTAACAGTTGTGGGTATTTTATGGTTAATGTCACGAACAGATTACATACAAAAAGTTCCATCACTGCAAACAACTCACTGTTACTTCCTTATGTTTAAAAACAGTAGAAACGGTTTTCATAACAGTGAAACAAAGCAGACTGAATCTGTCTTATTTCCAGACAGTATGAGAACATTCCCGTAGCAATGTCTGACTAAGAAAATATAGACAGATATGCCCAGTTTCAACTGAAATCTACTTGTTGAAGAACCCATACCCAACTAATATGTTGTGGGGAAAATGTTTCTGAAGCTTACGGCTTATGGCATCCTTCAGTTTACAAGGAAACTACAAACAATTAGGATTTGCTCTGCCAACTCCCATTACTTTGAAGAAAATTCCTTCCCTCAAATAGCCCTTTTAGAACCAGAATAAAACAGAAATAATTAGGCCAAGAACTATCCTCATAATAATATTCTTAGAATAATATAATAAAAAACAGTTTCTCCAGGAACTCAGTTACAATGCAAATTTTGCAAAATACAAAAATATAATACTAAAGCAACACTAGCTATATGGATATAGAAAGTGGCAACTGCAAAAGGTAATAGCATACAGCAACTATTTTGCCTAAAATAAAAATCTGGAAAGAGAGAGAGATGATGCCATTTGTGGATAGACTGGATTATGTGGGGAGGTAACATCTGGGCCAGGCAGGCACAGGGGGAAATAGCAGTGACTATCAATCCTTCTTCCACACTTGCTAGCCGTCTCCACTGCATCTTTGCTGTCAGGCAGGCATCACTGGATAAGAGTATATGACATGGGGAAGGAGACTGGAAATGAGCTTCAGACCCCAGATTTGGACTCAAGAGATTTCACCCACATCTAAAGGCAACCTTCTTTGAGCAGCTGCCTGACGTTATTAAGGAAAATGGTGATGGAACAGACACAAGGAGGTTTTTTTCAAGTTATAAAGAATAATCTGTTCTCAGTGGAAGAACTGAGGTAAGATCTAAAAGAACACTGTTCTCCATAGAACACTGTATTTCCTTCTTCCCCACCTGCTCAAAGCTCCTGGCAAACTCCTTAATGGCTCACCAAGCATTTGAGATATTTATCTATTTTTCTATAATAATACATTTAAAATGCCAATTATGTAGAAAATCCTTTAGCCTGGGTTTTTATAGTCCTTCTCCATGTCAGGAAACCTCTCATATGGAGACAGGCTGAGAGCCCTGGGGTTGTTCAGCGTAGAGAAGAGAAGGCTTCGGATACCCCATCCCTTGAAGTGTTCAAGGCCAGGCTGGGTGGGGCTTTTAGCAACCTGGTTTAGTGGAAGGGGCTCATGGCAGGAGGACTGGAACTAGATCATCTTCCAGATCATCATTAGATGATACTACATTTTGCTGAATCTGAACATTAGTTTATCCTTCTTAGCACACCACAGAAAACCCTATGACAGAACAGCAAGCACACATAAAAAGGCACATTTGAACAAATGACAATCCTTGAACCAGAAAAAAAAAAAAGTTACTAAAGAATCTTAACTGCAAAGAGTTGGAAGTCACAAAGAGGTTAAAGATCTGGCAACTGATCAGATAAAAATACAGATTTCAGGATAAAATACATTTTTCAGGACAGTTTCCAGGAAGACACTGATTATGTTAGCTAAAGGATTAACAACTATGAAGAAATGAAAACATCAAAATTAGTTTTGAATTTTTAGAGGCACTAAAAATCTCACTTTACTCATGGTTAACAAAGTAGTCTGGAGTTTTATTCTCCTGCTATTGCACAGAATACTACCAAACTGACAATAAAGCAATCACTATTTTACACAGTGCTATCATGACCCTATGTGAATTTCTTTGCAGTTACCCAGTGTATCACATAAGATGCTTTTTACCTTATTAACACCGCTAAAGAATGCACATATCTTACTTCTCTTTCCACTGTAAACCAATGGCATAAAGCAAAGCTCTTGCTTCCCACTCTTCAGTTTCTTTTGAACCTCAGATTCCCAGAATATGAAGGACTCGAAGGAAAAAAAATGGATATCAGTATATGCTTAATATGCTTTAAAAAATCTCCAATTACTACGGTAAGAGTTCTGTTTCTTCTCAAGCACTCACTGATAAGTACATTTCACTAACCTAGTGCTAGTTCATAGAGGGTGTCTTTCAGTCTCAGGAACAATGGGAATTGAAGGACTGGTTTCCGAGTAGCAGTTATGACTATGTTTGGCAAAAGAGCAGACAATTTCAGGTGTCTTCTAATTTTGTATCAGAGATATACAGACCAACACTCAACTAAAACCACAGGTCTTGCTCAGGTCTCTGTCTTCTGATTATGGCTACAGCAGTCTACGGAGATGCCATAAAATGCTTGATTCTGTCCCAAGCAGCAGAATGGCTTCTACTCTATCGTACAAAAGAGAGAAAGAAGTTGAACTCCATCTACAAATACTGTGTGTATTTGACTCCTTCCTTTCTCTTACAGCAGTTAAGCTGTGCAATTTTATCATTTGCTTTTCTGCTTTACTGATGTACACAGAAATGTAAGATCAAGAAAAAATCCAAGTAAGCATATTCTAAGATTTATGCATATATGTGTGTGTTCTGTGCCAACACACAGAACTCTACAGGGTACATACATCACAAGTCAGTAAATCCTAAGAATATATAAAACAAGTTTCCTCAGTGAGAATATACATGGATATATACAAGTAAAGCAAATTTTGCATCCTTTATCATATTATAAAGAAAACTTTATAGAAGTATTAACTATGCTCTATAACATTTTAACTCCTACCATACTAAGACATTTGAAGAGAAGCAATAATTTAGTAAGAAAGTAGCAGCTTTTGACTCAAGCTCTACCCTAACAACAAACTGCAATTGAAGAGGTCTAATGGTCTTCTATATTTTTCTAGCTGGTGTAAATGCAAGACCAGTTCTACTGGATGACATGCAGAAAGAAGGAAGAGAAGCTCTATCACCCCACTGTCTTTCTCCTCACAAGACACCAAAAAAGCAACTTGTTAACAGTCTCTTGACAAAAGACTTGACATTGTGGATGGGATAGGGCAGGGAGGGGTAGAATAATAATTCCTTTTAATCCTCCCTACCACACTGGCCACATAAATGAGAACAAGACATGATCTAGTGTTTGAAATGAATCTCCACCCATAAATTCTTTTAAAATACCACATTCTCTTTGGTTTTTTCTTCTTTTAGATTTGTACAAAATATTTCAACATAAGCCATTGTTTTCATTGTCCTGAAAAAGAGAATGGAAGGGAGAAGAAAGAAGAAGAAACAAAAAAAAAAAAAAGGATAAATGATTTCTTTCAAGAGATTTCCATGAAATATGATTTTTACTTACTACAGAGAAAATTTCAGAGATAATGGAAAGAGAATTATGTTGAAATGTAACTATCAATTAATTTCTTTTAAAATTATGTTGCCTGATCTCAAAATGGTGCCAAAAATGTAGAGTTATAATCAGCTTTCATCTACTCACAGTAATAGCTCTGAGTTATTTGTTAGATTTGGGTACGTTCCCTTAACTGATTATTTCTATTTAAACAATTTGTATTGACCCAAAAAAGAACTATTGAAAAAAATTTTCAAGGTTTTGGGAAAAAAAAGCAGGGACCATTTAAAGAGGGTTAATAAGCTAAACCCCATGAATTACACGAGAAAGCATAATTTTTCAGTGTTTAAAATGTATTTCTAATGTTCAAAGGTATTCAAATTCAATTTAATTTTGGAATTCCTCATGAAGATTGGCTTTGTTCATCAGGGTAAAGTTTGATTTAAATTGAAAGTCCTTAGCATTTTCTGATCTAAGCATTGTACATAATTAAATTTGAAAATTATGGTAACCAAATAAAACTATTTCACAGCTAAAGCAGCCTCCAAATTCTCATCTGCTGATATGAATGTTTACAGACAAATAAATAAATAAATAAATAAGTCACACACTCTCACAGGCTGCTCCTACCAAATATTCCACATGGCCAAATAATATTTGGATATTACCAATACACAGACATATAGTACTGCCAAAATTTTCCCCCAGTTCTTCAAAGAAGCAAACACAACAAAGCATCTGAAATGGAAATAGGAAAATTTTTATGCAATAACTAGATTTTTTAAGCATAATCTTCTACTACATTCTCATGTTATTAAAACAAATTAATGCCAATTACCAAAATAAGTCTGGAATGTATACACCGACCACTGCAGTCTCATCCCAGTCTTACATTTGGTTAAAAGAAAAACCAAAGACACTTTATTACCAGCAGTTTTTCTTTAGTATATGATTCTATATGTGCACAAGTTTGTACATCCATAAGTACCACATACATAAATACGTATATTTAATACATATTTTTTACTAAATATGCTATATTTAATATACAAATGTGGCAAGGCTTTTTAAGAAGAAAGAGTGTTAAGGTACATTCTACAGAGATCTTGTAGGAGATTAACACCCACGGTCTTTTGAAATTACTACACACCAAACAAAGTGACCAGTATATCCATTGTATTCTATCCCAGAAGAATTGGTCATCCAAAAATTACGATTACTACAGAAGTTAGGAAAAATGGAGTAGGTAGCATGTTTCAGACTAAAACCAAATAAAATAGCAAAATGAATGAATCCCTGAAAAAAGTCAGTTATGACAAAAAGTTCTGGTTGAAACAAACGATTTATCTGTTGTGAAGATTGTGTAAAAACCTACTTATAAACATACCTAAATTATAATTTTCATAAGGGGGTTAAAACTAAGAAAAATAATTTTTCTGTACATGTTTTGTATCAGTAGTTTACTTACATATTTTACCTGTAATGACCTTCTCTGTCCATTGTAAACTTTTGTGCAGGTTAGTTCAGTTACATTTACTAAAAAATAATTTCTACCGCACTTTTTTGTAAGAAACCAGTTATTGTCCATCCCTCCCTCTTTAAAGTTTTGAAGCATACTTGACAAACTTCCACTACAGGAATGAACTGTTTTCTGAGATTTAACTCAATTTGAGCCTAACTGGAACTTTCACTTGGAATAATCACTTATACCAATAGAAAAAGGTTTAAAATGTCCCATTCTATTTGTCAAAAACTTACATCCACTTTACCTCGAGGAAATTTACAGGTTTTAGTAAAAGTGTAGCTATGCTAATTAAACTAAGTTTGAGTTTCTCCTCGTCAGAATTTAAAAGTTTAGTTTAGAAAGAGGTAAAAAGATACGAGCAGTGGCATCTGCTTAGTTATATATACATACATTCAATACCTGTATTGCATAAGAGGACTTCAAGACATTTCCATTTGTTGATTAATTCCTGCAATAAATTATGACTTTTTTATACTTTTTCTATATTTTTTTCCTCTATGTATTTTCACAAACATTATCTAGATGTCACCATGTAGGTGAATCAATTGTAGTTGCAGACATCATCATAAAAACCAACCCACAAGATAACATATTGTTCTTCAGAATAAAAACGATAAATAAAAAAAAGGGGAAAAAAAACCAAACAAACAAAAAAACCAACCAAACACACACACATAAACCACTCACAAATAAATACTCTGTGCAAAAGTCTTTAAACTGCCTTTACTAACATAACAAGGCTCATAAAGCTTAAACATAAGGTGCTCTGCAATACAGAAAAGTAGAGCAAAAAAAGGAGAAAGATGGGATCTTAAGGCAGAGAAGAGAAGCATCAAAAGGAAAGGAAGATATCAAGGAGGGAGATTAGCACTGTTAGCATAGACTAGGAAAAGGAGACAGAGAGACCAGTAAAGATCATAAAAAATGTTCCAAACTGAACAGTTTTGCAGCAGAAATTGACTATCTGAAACATTTTACACCTCAGTGCCCTCAACACGCTCCTCAGAAAACAGGCTCACAGCCAGACTACCAGCATCTTTGCCTGGCAGGCTTCCCAACTCTCTAGGTATCCAGGAAGCTTTCCCTAGAAATTTTGCCCAGAGCGCCAGAAAAACACTGAGTTCCCAGTGTCTAAACCAAAAACTTTTCTGCTGGTGATATTTGCAAGATGCTACATTTTTCTCTTTCATAGATAGAAATATACAACTCCAGCTTCCTAAAAGTGAGGGACAGGCTTCTCCTACATAATGTATATGCTATAATTCTGCACATCCCACCGACCCTTCTGTAATTTAGTTTCAACTTGAGTTCACTTTGTCACACCATTTGGACAAAAGCAGAAAGATGTGGGTTTTGCAGTACCTTTTTTTATAGAAAATTAAATCTTACTATCTGTAGTAGAAATACTTCACTTTATATATTATAATAAGGCAAGGTCTTTAAAGTAATTTAATATTTTCTGTCACATCAACGAACATAGCTTAGGGAAAAAGCACAAAAAATCCTTTCAAACCGTACTTCTGTGTGCTTGAAATTTTAACTAGTTTTCACTTATGTCAACGGGCCTAAGACGCTACCTTTTTGTACAAGTCTCGTCTTGTTCTCAGACTCCCATGGCCACAGGAATACTATTACAACATCCCAGTAACATATTTCTCCTCTTCATGACCAAACCACAATGATGGTTTGCATTCATCTTGTGATCAACTACAAACACATCAATTTATCTAAAAATGCCACCCTGTACTCTGCATGAGTGCATTTCATTCCATTTACTATAGTCCATAAAATCATCAATCTTTTCCAGTGTAGTATCCAGAATTTCTCAATTTTAGCAACAATTCCTAAATTTGGTTTAGTATGTTGATCCTATTAGTATTCATCTTATTTGACAAAGTTATTAGCTAAATATTGATGAGATTAGTCTCAAGACTGGTCATAGACACACTGCTTTAACCTGAAAACCTTCTCTTTCAAGACCCACTGTAGTCACTCTGCTAGCTTTCTAAAAATAAGTAACTTTGGTAACGTGAAGAAAACTGAGTCCTTTTGAGAACAGGAAGTACAGCTCTTAGTAACATACCTCCAAAAATTCAACTGGCCCCTGACCCTAGAAAGTGGGGGTTTCCTACAAAACTAAATCCTTTCACTCTCTTGACTTTTTCATTGTTCTCATGTTCTGGCTGCCTCTTGCCAGAACAGCAGAGAACGGGCTTTTTAACACCTCTGTGCTACAAAGAAAGAATAACTGGGTCATTTAAAAAAACTTGTTCATTTGATTAGTCCTTCTTCCATAGCTTTTTTCTTTTTTTTCATTTTACTTTCATACCTGGTTTTAGGTTACTGAAGCTTCTCAGGAGTAGACTCTTGGATTGATGATCAACTCTTTAACCATTTCTCTTGCAATTGCTGTAAGTCACAATCGCTTAAAGCACACTATAAGCCTTATTCAAATTATTAAATCTGCAATTTTAAGCCTGCTATATATAAATGGTATTATATGGTTATAGAATCTGTATTTAATATTTTTTCCAAGATGTGTTCTTGTCCTTTCAGAATAATAAAAACCATTACAAGATCTCACAGAAAGCAGAAATTTCTGTGACAAGTATGGAACAAGTCAATTACTTGCTCTTAACTTATTTCTCATATTCAACTCAATTAATGCTAACAAAATTATGCACTGTGAATGATAAAAATGAAATTCAGTGAAAAAGTCTGCCACCAGAAACAGAGTGCACTTTGCTCTCAGCTTTAAATACTCATCTATTATCTGACAGAATAGCCACATGCAGTATTTATTAACAAGTACATCTCAATGAAAAGCCTACAAAATAAAAGATACTGAACCCATGCATAAAAAAAGAAAAAAAATCAAATTAAGATTACTTACTTGATTAAGTATATCTTGTTTCTGTAAGGCATGCAAGGAAAGAAAGAAGACGCATACATTAGTGCAGTGTCATAACACTAAAGCTCTGTTTTTGTAAAAGAAATATTCTTGGTGAAAGGTTAGTGATTTAAATGAACAGGTTTAAGAGATTAGGTGGAATATCCCATTTTTTTGCATTAGCACATAAGAAAATGGCTCGGAGTCAGCATGCTAGTCTTGATTAGACAGTGCAAGAAATTTATTTTTAAACATGCAGTGACAGTTAACCAAGGGAAAAAAAAAAATAAATCTAACGCTTGTCTTCCATCCCTGTGTACTTTAAATAAAAAAAAAACATAAAAAAAATTGTTACCAAGAAGAGCTGTTAATGAAAGAATTTATGAGAATGAATAAAATTATAAACTACATAAATCCCATTAAAAAAAAAAAAAAAGACAACAGAAAAAGGTATGACAGCAAGGGAGCTCTGAAGAAGCTTGAGAATGGGTCCACAACAACCTAACGAGGTTCAACAAGTCCAAGTGCAATGTCCCACTTTGGGTCACAACAATCTCGAGTATGAGTAGAATGGGAGAACTCACTGACAGCAGCCCTGTGGAGAAGGACCTGCAGATTCTGGGGGATGAAAAGCTGGATGTTAGCCAGCAGTCCACACTTGTAGACCTGAAGGCCAACTCCATCCTGGGCTGCATCCACAGAGGTGCAGCCAGTAGGCTGAGGCAAGTGGTTTTGTCCCTCTACTCTGCCCTTGTGAGACCCCATCTGAAGTGATGCATCCAGCTCTGGGGTCCTCAGCACAAAAAAGACATGGATCTACTTGAGCAGGTCCAGAGGAAGCCACAAAAATGACCAGAGGAATGGAGAACCTCTCCTAGGAGACAGGCTGAGAAAGTTGGGGTTGTTCAGCCTGGAGAAGGCTCCAGGAAGATGTCATTGTGGTCTTTCAGCACCTGAAGTGGGCTTATAAAATGAGTGAGACAGACTTTTTACATGGGCAAATAGTGATAGGACAAGGGGACACAGATCTGAATTAAAATAGAAGAGATTTATATTAGCTGTTAGGAAGGAATTCTTTACTCAGAGGGTATTGAGGCACTGGAACAGGTTGCCCAGAGAAGCTGTGGATGCCTCATCCCTGAAGGTGTTCTAGGACAGGTTGGATGAGGTCTTGAGCAACCTGATCTAGTAGGTGGCATCCCTGCTCATGGCGAGGGGGTTAGAACTAAATGATCTTTAAGGTCCCTACCAACCCAAGTCATTCTGTGATTCTAAGATAAATGCTTTAACAACAAAAGGAGGGCTAAGGAGACTCTCCATCCTTTATTGGATGCAGGCAGGATCATGTTGACAAAGGATGAGGAAAGGGCAGAGGTACTTAATGCTTTCTTTGCCTCAGTCTTTAATAGTAAGATCAGTTGTTCTCGCGGTACCAAACCCTCTGAGCTGGAAGATGGGGATAGGGAGCAGAATGAAGCCTCCATAATCCAAAGAAAAATCGTTGTCCATACCGCTTAAGACACATGTGAGTTTATGGAGTCAGATGGGATCCATCCAAGAGCACTGAGGGATCTGGTGCAAGCAATTACTGAGCCACTCCATTATTTACCAGCCGTCCTGGCTAACGAGGGAGGTCCCGTTTGACTGGAGGTTGGCAAATGTGACACCCATCTGCAAGGAGGATTCAGGTAATTACAGACCTGTCATCCTGATGTCAGTGGCACAAAAGGTCATGGAGGCGTCCATCTTCAATGCCATCACATGGTACATAAAGGAGAACCAGGGGATCAGAACAAGCCAGCATGGGTTTTGGTAAGGCAAGTCCTGATCGACCAACGTAAACTCCTTCTGTAACAAAGTGACACTGAAGTGTCACTTCAGTCTCCCACTTCGTAGATGAGGGAAAGGCTGTGGTTGTTGTCTACCTGGACTTCCATAGAATTGTTATGATTAAGGTTGGAAAACCTCTAAGGTCTTTAGAATAGCCTTTGACACTGCATTCTCCCAGAAAAACTGTCTGCTCATGGCTTGGACAAGTGCACTTTCTGCTGGGTAATAAACTGGTCAGATGGTTGGGCCCAGAGAGCGGTGGTCAATGTAGTTATATCCACCTGGTAGGCGGTCACCAGTAGTGTTTCCCTTGACTTGGTGTTGGTGCCAGTCCCGTTAAATATCCTTGTCCATGATCTGGACAAGCATATCAAGTGCACCTCAGTCAGTCTGAAGATGGTAGCTGGGTAGAAGTTTTCATTTCCTATTCAAGGTTAGGAAGGCTCTGCAGAGGAATCTGAACAGATTGGGTCAGTTGGCTGAGAACAAAGGTATGAGGTTCAAAAAGGTCAAGTGCCATGTCCTGCACCTGGGTCACAACAATCCCATGCAGCACTACAGACTTGGGAAAGAGCGGCTGGAAAGCTGCCCAGTGGAAAAGGACCTGGGATTGCTGGTTGACAGCAGCTGAACCGGTAACTGATCCAGCAGTGTGCCCAGGTGGCCAAGAGGGCAATTAGCATCCTTGCTAAACAAGAAATTATGATGCATTCAAAAAGGATGACAACACTAGGACTACAAGCACACAATATTGTGTATTTACTGACCATTTAGGTACCACCTTTAGCTCTATTTGCTTTCCTAATTCTTGTTAACCTATTCAATGCTCTCCTCAAAGTGAAAAGACTGAGAATAATTAATACAAATAAATCTCAAATGATGAGAAGAATATTTTTAAATCACAGCTTTCCAAGAGGCTAGTCTTAACCTACCTATGCATCAGGCATAAAATCCATTCTTAACTACTTATTTGATATTGACTTAGTGAAGAAGGTGAAAGGGCAGAGATTCAGTAGAATTTGCAGAAATTTTAGTCATCTCTTTTACAAGGAAAGCAGAGATTAAAAGCCTCATAAATAAACTCCCTATAATAGATAATTTTCTGATAATCAGATACATCATTTTCCCTAAGCCCAAAATCCACTCATTTGACAAGACATAAAATAATGTAAAAAAACAAAAATCATATTACTTCAGGTAACAAGCTCCAAATACCAATAGATTTTGTTTTGTTATTTGCATCCCATTAGATCAACTTGTGATAAAGAACTGTAATATAGAAGCAATGGAGTGGAATAAATTCCTGAACCCTTTAAGCAAAGGGAAGCTTGAATCAGGAAGTTACTAAGGCTTTTTCTTAAGTACATAAATATATTGCTCTGCTCTCTGTCCCATGTTCATTGGTAAAAAACTAGCACCATCATTTGGTAGAACAAGACTTAAAAAAAGCACTTGGAGAGCTTATAAGATAACAACATAGGAAATAGAGAGGTAAAATGGAAATATTATGGTATTGTCTACAAAACACAGCAACAAAACAGAAGTGTTGTGTATAATATGTGTAATTGCTTCACTATGACCGATCTCAGCTGGATCAGTCAATTTTTGTCATCCCATTTACAGATAATTAATTATTTACTGCTAACCCATGGAGTCCTCATCCAACCACATAAAATCAACTTACAAATCATTCTGTAAAGAGTTTATCCACACAACAGGTTCAATGCATGACAAAAATACAGACACACCTGTGTAGAGGCAGTTCTCTTGTCAGAATAGAATAGTCACTCAGTGGCAGAGAAAAATCTCAGACACTTTGCTTTCAGTTCAACAGCTTATGGCATGAAAATTGAGCTAATAAATCCTACTAGATCCAAAGTAGCTTTGTTGCTAGCTATGCTTTCTTTATGTTGCACTCCCTGAAGTCTAAGTGCTACGCAGCAAAGTACAAAAGCTGTCAGATTTAGCCTAGGTCCAATATTGACCCAGCAGTAGTGGATAGCTTGATCCCTGCTGAAGACCCTGAAGTCAGTCACCAAGTGTCTGACTTGCATTCTTCCTCCCCTTCCCTCCTCCTGTCTTTCTCACTGCCTTGGGTGCTCTGCTGCTCTGTAATCCCTGGATGTTTCAATACACTGGTAGGATTCTGCAAAGAAATAGCTGTGAAATGAAGAACCGGGAGATACCATGCAGAGTCACAAACTTGTCTTAAGACCAACTGTGTTTATTAATTCCAGCTTTGCATAAATTTTTCCAATTCACCTGGCTTCAAATCAGAGCACATTTTGTCATGACTCAACATCCACACACCCCCAAGCTGGAAGAATTACTTTGTTAAAAGAGACTAATCACACCACTTTAAATAACTACGTTTATACACAACTGATAATTTTACAACATGTTACCTGCTTGGCAACATATTATTTAAATATCCATAAAATATACATTTTTCACTTTAATAGGGAATACTTCACAAAACTGAAGACATTGTATGATGACAAAATAAGTGAAGAATTAGAAGAAAAAACATGAATAATATATAAAGACCATTTTATCACATACACTAAAAGCACAGAGAAAATTGCAGAAGTTAAAAGTAAAATAATAAAAAAAGCAAACATAGAGTTTGTAAATCAACAGTTCACATTTTTCCTGAAAAACAAGAACAAACCCAAAAATGTGCCTACATTCTAACAAAAAACAATTAAGGGAGGTCCTACAGCCTATGTTACATTGGAAAATAGAGTAGATGATCACAACATTCCCATACTTTTATATTCTATGATTGCATTTAACTAAAAACTGGAAACTTAAGATGATCATTTACAGCATCAACTTATACTATTTTACTGAATTACAAAACTTTATCCCCAGAAACTGACTAAAATGACCAACATTTTGCTTTGCCAAGTACAAAGTCTCAAATAATTTCTCAATACTTAATGAGTTATAACTATCTTAGTTGCCAGTAATTCTTGTCTTTTACAGCCTGAAATGTAAGATGAAGTAATTTTCATAATGGTTAGCACACTTTTCTATCCTGAATTTCACATAATGTGAGCACAGTCAGGAACATTACTATTAGAAACGTTACTGAAACAGATTTTTATTTAGCTACATTCTGAATCATGCTATTAGGATGTGCTAAGCAAATACAAACTTCAAATGGGGATAAGAAAAGAAAACAATCTGGCTTTTTCTACCAGCCAAACCAGAATACTCTGTGTAGTGGTTAATCTGTAGTGACAATGTGCAAACACTTTTCTTTTCAGCTCAATTCTTTGTTTCATAACATCAGAAAATCCCACTACTAGAAACAGTACAAGAGAAACAGAATTTTAAAAGAACAGATTTTACTCTTCTAACTTTTGAAATTATGCTTAACATGTCAAATCTTTAAAAATAATTGAAAAGCACGTTAATCTTATAATAAGGTTTGTGGGATTGTTTTGGTTTTTTGGTTTTTGGTTTTTGTTTGTTTGGGGGTATTTTTTTGGGGGGGTATGTCTGTGTGCTGATTTTGGCTGGGATAGAACTAATTTCCTTCACAGTAGTTTGAATCGGGCTATGTTTTGGATCTGTGCTGAAAACAGTGTTGCTAATACAGAGATGTTTTAGCTCTGGCTGAGGAGTTATTACACAGTGCCAAGGCCTTTTGTGCTCTCACCCCACCAACCAGCGAGGAGGCTGCGGCTACACGAGAAGCTGGGAGGGAGCACAACTAAGACAGCTGACCCCAACTGGCCAAAGGGATATTCCATACCATATGGCATCAGTATATAAAGCTGGGGGAAGAAGAAGGAAGTGGGGACCACTCAGGGTAATGGCGTTTGTCTTCCCAAGTAACCATTATGTGTGAAAGCCCTGCTTTCCTGGAAATGGCTGAACACTTGCCTGCACGTGGGAAGTGCTGAATTTTGCTTTGCTTGTGTGCACAGCTTTTGTTTTACTTATTAAACTGTCTATTTTAATTCTCTCCCCACGCCACTGGGGAGGGGGGAGTGAGCAAGTGGCTGTGTGGAGCTTAGCTGGTGTTAAACCATGACAGTTTGTTTCTTTAAGTCTTGGGGGAGAAAAAAAAGTCAGTTTATGTAAATTATTAAGATGGTCTGTCTAATGTGATATTCATACATTTTTAGTTTTTCAAAATACTCATATTTTTGGTTTTCAAACACTTTCAAATACCCAAAACAGCTGATTTATAAACAGTCTTCTATTTCAAATGCTTAGATTGGCTATATTTGCAAACTCTCCCCACCATTTCTGAGCATTAAGAAAGAAGAAGAATTACCCCTTCAGGATTATATTTTGCTAACACACCACTGCCATGGAATTCTTCTAAGACATCCTTAATTTTCTTGGTGGAATCTGGATAAAGAATAAAGAGAGAGAAAATGAAAATACAGAAAACTGATTTACATAATATGAATTGTAATTAAAGAAATAACAATCAAAACTGCTAATAGCTTTTCTCAATGTACATTAGTAATTTTCTTTAGCTGTATGAGAGAGCTATGGGCACAAAGAAAATGAGAACATATTATACCCTCTCACCAAACACTGTAAAAAGCAGCAAGCAAACAAAAAATGCTCAGAAACAAACACTCCTCGATCCAATCCTTAACTATTAAGTAGTATATTTCTAAAATAGTTGTTTGCAGGATTATTTCAAGTCACTTATCTTGTCCTTGAAACCTGAGTCACCTAAAAAACATGGTCATTCCCACCTACTAAATCTCCTTTGGCAGAGCTGCCAGTGAGTAGAGGAACTGTCAGAGGAGCCAGACAATATGAAGATAAAGGGGAACCTTCCAGAAAAAAAAATCTTCTGGTCATGTCACAGAAAGCAAATGTTGCTCTCAAAACCTCAATTTTGCAGACCTCTAAGATATTCTAACACAACTGTCAGTTTCAGTAAATTTTGCATGTCTTTTGTCTTACAGGGTTGTACAAATCCCTGGAATTCAGAAGCATGTAGATAAAACCTTTCCAATTTGTTTTTAACTGTCTAAGTGCAGAAAAACAAAGCAGTTATCTCAGTGAGTAGCCACTACATAAAACCCTTTAACTCAAGATTCACTTGGAATTCATCATGCACATAACTGTCTTTTCCACCTTAAATATCTCAGCAATATAATAAAAATAATTTTAACTCATTTTTTTTCTTTAAAAGACAGTAGTTGAGTGTAAAATGGTCAAATGTGCATAATGGCCACAAGACTGAAGTAAACCATGAACTAGTAATGAGTAGCAGATGCAATGAAGAAGAGAAGAGGTAAACTTAATGTCTGCACCTTTATTTCTACAACAAAACTTGGAAGAAAAGGAGACAATCAAAGAGTGAAGCAAGGACTATCACACAAGAAATTAGTCAAACACTTAATATTACAAATATTAGAACCTAATCCGCCTTTTGTTAATTATATAAACAAAATACAGCACTGTAATAGTTCTTAGACTTTAAAGAAATCCAGCATCTTAAATCTGATTCTAAAACATATATTTAGCAGACCTGTAAGGACACAATGTAGTGCAAAGGATTTGAAAAATAGATATGTAACAGTTCATTACAGCTATAAACCATCTATTTTCACTAATTGGATGTATTTCAATATTACTGTCAACTGTAAGCAATGAAATTTAGTGGGTCTCATGGGCAGTCACAGCAAATATTTATTTGATAAAGTCATCTATAGTCTTATTGCTGTGACATTTGAAATGCAACAAAAATTACGACTTTATTGTAAAGACAAATGAGCTATAAAAAGAATAAATAAATATAAAATAAATAAATATGAAATAAATATAAAAATAAAATTTACTATGAGCTGTAATTAGAAGTTGGTAGATTAGACGCTGTTTAGGACAAGCACACAAATTGATGACTGACAATAATTTACTTTTTATTTGGTTTCTATTATTCTAATATGTTTTTCAGTATTCCTATACACGGTTACACGTAAAAATCATTGCATCATTGCATCTTACAATAATGAATTCAATAACTATGAAAGGAGCAGTATAAGATGAGATGTATGACAGAGGTGATTGAATGTCATCCTAAAAATAGGATTTTTCTGAACTTTGGAGGAAAGAGGTTAAACATACATCAAATAGAAAGACAGCAAGGTCTCCTCACATACTTTTACGAAAAAAGAACACATAAAATACATATGGACCACTTTCTAGAGGTTTCAAAACAGTGTTTTGAGGTTTTCTTCCAGCAATGACCATGCTTCTTTCATTTTACATTTTGTCACATAGTCTGTTCATCTTTAAATCAGTATTATGGTTATGCAACCGTAATTAAAAGCAAAACCTGTGTTATGTTACTTATTGAAAAAAAATTAAATCCCTTCTTTCCATTTTTTTCATACTTTTCTTATTCAAGTACCAAGACAGTCAATATGCACAGCAACAACACGACTATTCATCTTTTTCATGCAGGAGCTTAAAACAGTTCATATCCAAGAAGCACAGCTAGTTTCATGTTTGAAATAACCCTCAAGAAAAAAAGGGTCTGTAGATGTAAATTCTGCTTTAGTTGTCCAGCAAAACTTTTCAAGAGATTTCCACATTCCGGTCAGGAGCTGTAATTGTTTTGAGTACTACAGCCAAGGCGGAATCATGTTTTCCAATCTTTTGTTCACAGTCATTCAATCATTTGTTCAGTCCATGTGACAATATCCAAGCTAGAATAGAGATCTTTCAAACTGCTCAAAATGACATATCGATATTTTAAGTCAAACGCCAACACACAATCTTCTGCATGCGTACTCTTCAACAGTGCTGACAATCCTCAGAAAAATTAATTCTCCTTCCTCAGCCTCTACCAGTCAAACTAGTACTAAGAACATGTTCCATCTTTCATAAGCTGAGCTAAAGAGATACAAAGAATAGATAATTTTCAGGTTTCACACTTATTTGGAGAACAAATTTTAAAAAAAAATTAAAAATACAAGAGACCGTGTCTTAGAAAGTTCTATTCAACAGAAATGAGCAACTCCAATAAAATGTTATCAATTCTAGTTTTTAAAAAAAGTCAAGTACATGCTCTCCATCAAGAAATAAACAAAAAATTCCAGAAAATATACACAGAAGTAACTAGATATTTTTCCTAAGTGTTTTTTCGTAAGTTTTCTAAGTAGGAAATAAGAATAATGCTATGGATTCCATTACAGTTTTGTCTGATACACATCATCTACATAATCACTGAAAAATGGTGATGTAAACACAAGCATCTAACCAGAACCGGTGTTCTCACTGTCACCCAAAAGTATAGATGTTCTGTTCAACTTAGCAACTTAGCACTTCGAAGCAATCTCAGTAAATTCGTAAGCTCTACTCATGTTAAAACACAAATATGGTCTTAAACTGTCTTGGATAACTCCTATCTGTTTTTTAAATAAAGGACAAATTCCTTGTTTGTCTAAGTCTCTGCTTTCCAAGCTCTCCTCAAGGCAGAGCTTCTAAATGCATGTAGATATAGCACATAGCCTGTCATGGCAGCACTTAAATCCCATGTTATCTGCAAAGTTATAGCTGGCACAGTGCAAGTTTCATGTAGCTTTAAATGCAGTATGTTCCATGAAAAATCTCTTTTTTCTCTATTTTCACAGTTCTGTTACTTTTATTACCCACTAGGGCAGCGCTCTGGGTATTCAGTCAAAATACAGAAGACCTTTAATGCTCTCCCGCTTGAAGGTATTTAGACTCTTACTGTTCAACCCCATCTTCTGTTACAATTTGCATTTAGTCAAGGAGGTGGAAGGAGAAAGAAGGAAACTGTGGCCCAGGAATCAGAGTTTGCCTTGGATGAGGTGAGATGTCATATCCTACCTCCTGCACGTGCCACCAGGGAGGCACGATGTGGAAGGGTCCTAACTGAAAAGCTATTACTAGCTATTACATGGGAGAAAAGTAGCTGGATTACACACAGTGCTGCAGATATTCTATTTTAAAATAAAGGCTCCAAAACAATAGAGATGTAGATGAAACTTGGGCTAATGTTGTATTGGTTTAGAATAAAGGCAAAACAACTAAAACTATGATACTAGAAACAGAAAACCTGCATATATAACAGAAAAAGTATCAAAGTGTCTATTTTTCCTTAACTATCTTTCAGCCCTAGCAAAGATACTTTTTATAACTGAAGACAAATTTACATACTAAGTTCAAAACCGTTTGAGGTTTAGCCCACATTAAAAATTATTATTCATTTTTTTTAAATTGACTCAACTTCAGATGAAGAAAATTGAGCACTCAGTTGACTGGAATTTGGTGTACCATTTCTCCCATAATTAGAAAACACAGAACAGAAGGAAAGCTTCCCCAGATCACACACTTTGTCTACATTTTCTCTCCATTATCCCAAAAAATCCTTGAAAAAGATTTTTTTCTTAAAAAAAATAAAAGACTTATAAGAGAACTTATATAAAACTCAGTATAAATCACAAGCTACGTACTCAGAACTGGTTTTCAATTTAAAGGGAAATAAGCACTAGAAAACAACGTTTGTATTACAATTCTCTTATTATTCTCAACAGCAATTCATAACAACCTGCATATTTATTGGATCATATATAATTTTAACACCTACAACAAAAACTAAAGCAATAACCACTTTCTACCTCTGTATCCCTTTTGTAAACTTAATGCAATATGAAAAATATCACAGGCATACAAAGTCCTACCATGGTCAAATTTAGAATTTATATAGAAAAGCTCCACAGAAATTTTCTATACATCTTATTACGACTTAGGAAAACAAAACTCAAAAGCTCTGCTTGACAGATAAGCCAAAGAGAAGCATTGGGAGAAATCCAGTACTCAATTCACATTGCAATTTTTATACAGGTTCTTATTGTATGGACTTTTCTTTTGTGGATGAAACCTACAGTAATATGTGAATATATAAATTTACACACATAGCTTTTTTTTTCCCTTTTGAATAGTTCATTTTATTCAAAGAATGCTTTTACTCAAGCTATAGCTATGCTTAATCTAAAGCTTTACTGGTCTAGAAATGCCAATGTGTTAAAAAGGCCATGCCTGCCAACAAACCTGTGTGCAGCACCACAGAGTAAAATGTGTTCACCTTTCAACAAAAAGGTTGTTTCAGTAAAGACATGGTTCATCTAGTATGACTCAGCCTCGCAGCATGTCTGTGTTGGTAAGAGGTGCCTAATGATTGCTGCTGAACTAGTAGAAGGGAGTAGCTTCCATATCCTGTGCTTCCCATACATACAGCTGAAGGCTCACTAGCAAAGCTCTTTTAATATAGGTCACACCTCGGTTTTGGTTTGAGAGTTTTTTCATGCAAATTTCACAAAGGAAACAAACATTTAAAACCCTCAGTGGGATAAACAGTCAATTTTGGTTTTCTTCTAGTGAGAATTTAAAACCTATTATGGCCTTGAAAAGAGTGGCCAGGCACAGAAGGCAATCACTATCCACTGTCTAAAGGAGATCTCCCCTCACTAGCTGCTACCAATGGTTTGGGTAACACTCCTTGATCAGAAGAATTTGATTCCACCATCCAGAAAATTACATTCTCATTGAATTCTGTGACAAACGATTAGGAAAAAACCTTCTTAGAAACCCAGGCAGAATTGGATGATGCTGCCTAAATAAATACTGTGGCAAGTGACTTCTGTAATGGGAAATGGAGGAGGTAGAAGAAGAGACAAGGTGAGGGAGGTAGGAACAGCAGCTCCTGCTGCAGAGCAAAACTTCCTCCTGACTCCCAATGCAGGAGCTGCCTCTTCCACCCATCCTCTCTGCTGGGGCTCAGCAACACAAGGAAGCAAGACAGATCCATTTTAACTGTTGCTATGTACTAAATGATTCTTAGCCAGGACTTCTTTGCGAAAAAGGAATATTCACTACATGTGCCAACACATCTTTAGTCCACATTAATAAAAAACATCCACCAAATCCCACTTCCCTCAGCAGATGTTCAAATGAAAAGTATATGGCAAACAACAGGGAGTTGGGGAGGCTTAATTTTTGTTTGCTAGTGGGATAAGTTTTCAAAGAAAGAAATACGTAAAGGACAAAAACAGACTCCAGGAACTGAGCGGAACTGCAGCTAAGTCCTGTGTGTACTTCAAAACACTTGAAGAAGAAAAAGAATGTATTGGTTTTCACACTTTAAGATGACTATGGCTAACTTCCTCAGCATCTTTTGGGCTCTTTTGTCTCCTGATAATCAGAAGTCTGCAATAGTTTGAAAGCTCCTCACAGTGTATCTCTAGGAGCAAGACTCAGGATTGTCAGAGTGCTGAGAGGATTTGGTCTCCCTGGGGCTGGGACCCTGTGGATGCTCTGGGTCAGCAGGGAAGGCCATGGCCACCAGGGTCTCTCCCATCATCACAGCTAGGGGGAAGCCCTAGGGTTGGGCATCAGGCACCTCCCTGGGGGCAGCGCAAGTCCGAGGCTGTCAGCCTGTTAACAAACACCTTGCACTGAGACCAGGAAGGAGGAGAAGCCTCAGGAGGCCTCTCCAGTCCTCAGATCCCATCACCACAATTGAGCCTGAAAACTCATACAAACCCTCAGCAGGTAACTTAGGGGTTCCTTCTTTCTCTTTTCTAATTTCCTGTTTATAGATGGTCAAAATATCTGATACAGGCTGCCAGCTCAAAACTTTTTCAGTTAGAATGATGATGAAAAAATTCTCTATTAAATTAAGGAAGAAATGCTATTGACAAAATATTTCACCCCAAACACTAAATCTAAGTATTAACTAGCAGTGAAGAATCAAACCAGTTTGGTTTGAAATTTAGCAGGCATTATTTCTGATTTTAAGTGGAAACAGGGAAATGGCTTTGTGAGTTTGAGAATATTTCTATTGGTTTTGAAATCTACATTTTGAAAAATACACTAGTTCATTTGTTTCTGTTTTTCCAAAATGCTGCACCTCGAATCCTATGTTCACAACAAGGACTCTGAGGTGCTGGAGCGTGTCCAGAGAAGGGCAAGGGAGCTGGGGAAGAGTCTGGCACATAAGACCTTTGAGCAACAGCTGAGGCAACTAGAGTTATTCAGTCTGGAGAAAAGAAGGCTCAGGAGGGACCTTATCACTCTCTACAACTGCTTGAAAGGAGGCTGCAGACAGGTGGGTGTCAGCTTCTTCTTCCAGGCAACTACAGACAGGACAAGGGGAAACAGCCTCAAGTTGCACCAGGGGAGATTCAGGTTGGCTATAAGGAAAAATTTCTTCACTGAAAGAACTGGTTAAGCACTGGAATAGGATCTATTCATGGAAGTGGTGGAGTCACCATTCTTAGAAGTGTTCAAAAAAATGAATGGATGTGGTATTTCGCAATACGTTTTAATGGGCATGGTGGCATTCAGTCAAGGGTTGGACCTGATTATCTTGGAGGTCTTTTCCAACCTTACTGATTCTGTGGTTCTGTGAATTTTTTATTTGTATACCTTGAACTCACTATCTATTTAACCTAAACTTTTATTATGGCTTCAAAAATTATCGAATAGTATATATGAACATACTGTACCTATGTACGCACACAGGTGTATAAAAAAGTAAATAATTTGGGTAGTTATTCTAAAAAGAAGTAGCTCAAAGGAGTAGAAATGGCACAAAATTGCTTACATGTCTAAAATGAAATATTTTACATAATCTGTTTCCCAAATCAAAAATTAAAAATGCTAGAAGTAAAATTATGAAAGCATTACTATATATTTTTTCCAAGATTCTGCAGATAAGTCTAAGATACTTTATTTCTACCTAACATGTTATTATTCTTATGCCTGATCTTTTTTTTCTATCAGCAAACTTTAGCTCCCTTATCTATTCCTGAAATATAAAATATTTACTAAAAAGTGGTACATAGTTTCTTATATTTCCACATATATCCCAAATATAAAATTGCCAAAGGGGTTATGCAATACCAAGACATGCAAAGATATTAAAAACTTGTGGGTTTGAATTTACATTACCACCTAAATTATCACACAACATATTAAATACAGTAACTGTGCAAAGGGAAAGTGTGAAGCAGTTTAAGATAACGCATTTTACCTGTTCACCATGAGGGTGAGTAAAAATTGGCAACATATTTCAGCAAGGTGCCATGGTTTCTTTTGATTGCCTGCCCTTATTTTAAAGATCTTGGGGGAAATTCCTCAGCTGGTATAAATTGCGCTGTGCAATTGAGGGTTTGCTTGTTGTTTTGTCTTCCCTTCTCTTCCCTTTCTTTATGAGCAGGCTTCTTTAAAGTCCCTCTTTCACCACAAGACATAATTTTAAAGCTACATCTGGTTCTTCCATTCTTCCACACAGCACAGACTGTCCCTGAAATTGTCTTGTGCTCTCCTGGAAGCAGGAAGCTTTAGCAATTACTTATTTTTTTCCCCATTTTGCTTTATCATGTTTCTTACTTCCAAAGGATCAAATTCATTTTACTCTTCCTCTTATAAAGTTTTAAATGTTTATACAGTGACAATTCTTGACATCCTATGTGCTGAAACTGTATTTCAGAAATGAAATTTTAGCTCTCTCAACACTGGAGTCAACACTTGTTCTGACTTTTGCCTATGGGAATTTTCTTAAAATATAGTAATTTATTCTCTTATCAATAAGAGAACATAAATATTGAATCAAGGGATTATTTTTAAAAATAAAACTCCAACTCATCTTAGTTTTATTTGCTTAATGGTCTTCTGTTCCACTAAGACACATCTATCTCTACTACAGTTTCTCTTAGGATTAAAGGCTTTAAAGTCAGATATATACCTAGGCCATTAAACTAAAAGAATTAGCAACACAAGTACACATGGCTCTGGATCTTGAACTACAAATGATGAAGGTTCCTGCACTTGCTAGGGTATGTACCAGCGTAAACTGAACTGCACTTTGTCTGTTTTAAATATGACTCCTAAACTTTTGTTCTTTGTGATCCCATGCTTGGCGTAGTAGTGAAGAGCAGCTAAAAAGGAATTCACTAGAGCCTATTCTCCCCAGGACTCAGAGAAAAAAAGCTCTATCAAAAGCTTTTCAACATTTAGTGGCAACCAGAACTATCAGAAACTCCATCAAGAACGGTATTAATGTCACTGTGTAATGGTATTTTGGCATGCCCAAAATTCTCTATTGCTCAGCTACATTTGGATGTGGAAACTCCCCATGATGTAGTTACATGGACACTGTATACATACATACAATGTTGCCAAGTGCTTGCATTTTAGTTTATATATACATGCACATATACATAATACGCTCAATTTGATGAATTCAGATCAGTTTTTGCAACCAGTAAGATATCACCTGATCTAATCTATCAATTTCCCACAAAAATTAACATACGGTGGACATGTACAATCTGGGTAAGGGAAAAAGAACACGTCTCCTTTACTTTCTGTACATCTCTGGACAGCATAAGCAGATTTGGCCTCTTGGGGCATTACACAATGTTCCATATTTGTTAAAACTGTGCTGCACTTTATGTAATAAGAAATTGCCTGAAGGTTCCTGACTCAATACTCCCAACCAGGGAAAAAAAAAAAAATCATTATTGCTTATATAAAGTCTCACCCTTTGTAGAGCATTAAGTTTGTGACTGTTGAAAGTGTTGACACTGCAAGAGCAGTTCTCATTTATCATTGTTACTGATGAGAATCTTGCCATAATTCCATTTTGATTACAATCTTTGAGTATTTATAGTATTACAGGTGTTGAGTTTCTGGAAATATTAATATAGAAAGTTTCGAGTTAGTCACTGAAAAAATACCAGCTTTGTTGTCCACAGGAACGAGCTGCTAGCAGACATCTGCCTGTAAGTCACAGTCTCCCAACCACTGCTTAATTACAAAGGCATGGTATGATGCAGAGATTGTTTCCACTGTGGGATTTACACATTCAGCTACCTTATAAGGCTACTGAAACAGCTCACTGCTAAATAGATAGAATTAAAAAATAAAAGTGAAGGAAAAAAGGCTACAGACTGAGCAGTAAAAAGTCAAAAGCCTTAATTCCAGTTCAAGACCTAACTTTTGGGAAAATATTGTTCTCCTCATTGCTGGGAACTTGAAGTTTAATAAACAATTGGTAAGAGGCTAAAAGTGTGTCTTAAATATTAGGAAGATTTTGAGTTTTCCTATTTTCATTACTACAGCAAAGCACCCCAGTATTTATATTCTACCTTCATGCTTTAATTAAGGCTAATATATGCTCATTTATCTTAATAATTGCCATTGCAAAACTATCCTGGGAAGTCTTCTTGATGTTCGTTGCTCTGAGAAACAAATGTTTCAAGTAGTACTTCCATAAATCCTCTAGCTGTGGAGTTCCAAATTTTAAAAATTCTGTTTCCATTTAAGCCAACTGAGTCCAAGATTGGTATAAACAGATTTTTTACAGCATTCCTATATCAAATCTTTATTATGTCAGCATTAAATATTTTCCCCTATTATTTAACTGCTTTATCTCATTAATTTCTTATTTATAGACAATATGGACCATAACAGACAATACTTGAGAAACAGAGAGTACAGGAGAGAGGTATGATGCACGGACATCAAGGAAAGGAATGCTCATCAGATCAGTTTACGCTCCTGTAGAGCTATGTTCTACTGATCCTTGCTTGATGCATCTTAAATCCTTTCCCCTTCTCTACAAATATATTAGACGTGAACTTTGTATCTGCCTTAGTTCAAAGGGATTTCATCTTCTACCTTTCCAATTTAATATCAAAACTGGAATAGGATAATTCTTTGCTCATTCCAGGATTCTGAGGAGACAACAAGCAAGAATAAACCTTATAATATAGTACACTGACAAAGGCAGCATTAAACCTTACTACCAGGACTATTTGTGACTTTATCAAATGGTATTTTGTGTTAAGAGTATCAGAAAAAGACACTCCAAGGAAGACCATTTTCACAGAAACTTACCTGGCAAGGTAATAACATTTTTCAGATAAGCAGCTCCCACAAACAATGATCTCTAATCATCATGACTTTTTAAGCAGTTCAATACATTTGGGTTAGTTGTCCTCTACAGGCTTAGAAGCCAAAGCCCATTTGCTCTCTTAAGCTTTATTTCTTTCTCTCTTATCACTTCTCAGAATTCCGTTTTCAGCTAATAAGAAAACCAGGCAAGAACACACAAATTATCAGCCACCTCTGCTCTAGTCCCTCAGAAATATCTTTAATCCTAAAATTATCCTATAATCAGTTTTTCAAGGCTTTATCCCATCAATCTGTTCTTCATTTATATTTTCCCACACTTACCTCATTTTTTTCCAACCTTATTCCCCAGGGCAGATGTTTGCTCTTTTGTGTGCTACCACCAATTGACAGTGTGATGGATAGAGTAATACAAGGGTATTGTGTTTTAAAACTTTAAAACTTGTCTGTTCACTTCTACAGGCTTACCCCTCTGCCTTTGAAAGAATCACATTTTTTTTACTTTAGGTAAATGCAAAATGAATTGCTTTCAGCAAATCTGAGTCACAGGGAAGACAGACCTTTATTCAAAGGAAAAAGAATGACAAGTACTACAGATCTAGACTGATTTTTGGCCTTAAGATACTGATGATGAACTGTTGGATAAATATACTTGAGTGAATATCTAGGTGACCCTGCCTTGGCGGGGTGGTTGGACTACGTGATCTCCAGAGGTCCCTTCCAACTCTAACTACTCTGTGATTCTGTGAACAAAAAAAGATGTCATTTTGAAGGCATCATGTGAAAAATGTGGAAGCCAAGTGACTCCTACTTAACTACAGAAGTTTAGACACTGAGCGCACCTGACATCTGTCATACATGATGACATCATGAAATAAATCTACCAACCAACAAACTAAAAACTCCATCAAATGAACTGGAAAAAATGCAGCTTATACTAAAAATGCATATAATTTAACAGATGGGTTAAACAAAGTTCTACAAATTCTGAATACGTAACACAATGAGAGTGCTTCTTACTCACAAGAATGCCAAGAACCATGAATAATAAGATAATAACTTGTTAAACGAGTCCAAATCTTTCAGAGTCAAGTTTTATTAACTTGGGTCTCATTCCTAATATTTCCAAGACTGTAAGTTATCTTAAATGCATTTCTAACATTCACGAGGGGTTTTTAGAGCCATTAAATAGTGATCCATGGAATTTATTTGCATGTTTAACTAACAGTTTGGAACAGGAGAGGTACCACTCCCTCTGTCAAAAATTTACTTCTAAGGTATCAAAAATACCTAAATTAAGCTGGTTCTTTTAAAGCTGTGGGAGGCATACTCCCAATTTGACTGCAATCTGAGCATACCCTGAGACAGTTTTACTTATCTACATAATCCAACTTAGTATCTTTCTCCTCGATAGAAACATGAAGCCATATGGTAGGTCTATATAAAATGATGTGGTACATATAAAAATATCTTAAAGACCATATACTGTACGAATTTATTCCATGAAAAGAACCATTAGAGGCTAGCACCCACTAGAGACAGTTGCTATAAGTATCATATCAATCAAATCACAAATTTTTATAAAGCAATTTTGTCATTTACCTGTCTTTATAGTCAGAACATCTTTTAGTGATTTCTGGCAAGTTCACCAAGAATTTCCTCACCAAACTGTTTTCAAATCACAAACGAGTTCCCCATCTTTGAGTAGGTCCTTCCTTAAATCATTCCTGACAACAATCAATAACCTTTGCATCAATAACCAAGCATCTACCTTGCCAATTCATAATATTACATCTTAGGGGAGGGAAACAGAAAGGAGATAAACAAATCAATTTACTAAAATATCTTCTGTCACCTATGTTTCAAATTACAAAGATATGATCCTAAACTAAACTTAATGTATATTTAAAAGAAAAAGATAAATGACTATTTACTATAAGCTTAATATAAACTTAAGCTTAGTCAAATGTTTTATGAATGTGTAGCCCTAAAATAAAGGTATTATAACAACATTAAGTTGTCTAACCTAGTAGCAAAACACCAGAAGATGACACTGGTATTCATCAACTTAATGTTGCCACGGACAAAAGGCAACATAACAGTAATGAACTATCAATACTCCCAAGTCCCAGGATTCAAATTTATATCCCTTCCTAATCCATCCAATTCTACCAAGTATGATCATGCTGGTCAGGTTTGTTTATTTAATTTTATATTGTTCCATTAGGAAGATTAACAATGAAATTCTCCAGAGCATCTAAGATCCAGATAATTAGAGCAAAAGTAAGAAGACAAGACATGAGAAGGAAAGAAAGATGAAGAGTTAGTCACCAAAAAGGACAAAAGGAACAACAGGAAACAAAGAAAAGATGGGAAGGAAAGAAAGGAAGAGGCAGATGAGACTTCAAAAACAGCAAGACAGAAGAGGAAAAAGTTCAGTTTTCTGATCTTCTTCTCTTCTTTCACCTCTCTTTTGTTTCTTCACATCATTTTTTAAAAGTTGTAACTAATGTCTCTTAAAGAGAAAAAGCTCTCAGAAATCCTATATCACTTACAGAGACATTAGAAAAACCTAAAAATTATGACCTCATAATTTTCCAAGTTTCCAGGGACCCTAGCTTTCCAATGATCCAAAAGGATGACTTCCATTTGAGAATAAAAATATTCCACCTAATGCTCTCTACATGAGGGGAAAACCCGTAAAACATTGCCAGTTAATACTAGAGCATTCAGAAATAGGCAATTACAGCCAAAAGAAGAACTTCAACTTTTCCCAAACTTTTGTATCTATCATTAACTCGCAGCCGGACATTCTGAATGTTCCGTAAGTCTGATTATTAAAAGTATTTAAATGTAGTAATACATTAATAAAAGAGTTTTATTTAAGAAAAAGAAAAAAAGAGGCAAGAGGGTGACTGGAAATAAATTCTCTTAAAAACCTGGGGAACAGACTAGCTGTGAGGGAGTTCCAACTCCAATGGAGTAACGTTCCAAGTAAATGGAAGAGCAAACCTTCTGTGAACCTTTTTACTCAACTGCTTATGGAGATGAGGCTTAATAGGCATAGCCTGCCTTGATCCAGAAGAAATTGAGAAAAAGGAAAGTTAATTCAGTGAAAGACATCAGTGCAAAGAAAAACAGAACTAGACTTCAGAGCTTTGTCAAAGGATAGTAAGGGAAAGAATTTGGACTTTTCCCTTTTCAAGATGGGCTTTTCCTTTCCTCTTTTATATCCTCTTTCAGAATCAGAAAAAGGAAAACATTTGAATAACTATATTGTAAAAACACTGTTTTAAAACACTTTAACCCAAAGAATCTGTTTTTGAAAAGATGACCTTGGAAGTCCAGAAGCCTGACAGGCATGCAGTAAGTATAACAGAGGGCAGACAAGATCTTATGAAAAGATAGAAGACATTTCAACTCAAGCAAAGATAAACTCTAATGTCTATGGGGAGTATAGCTTTCCTTAAGCAATGGTACTATGGTACTATGTTTTATTGGAGCCTCAATGGTACCATGCTTTATTGGAGCCTATCATAAAACAACCCTAAAACCAGAATTTACTGAATGCTATTTAGCAGGTAACAGGCTTCCTGAAGAAACATAATTAACAATAAATATAGGTATGTCATTTTTACTTGGTGTCTACGATGATCCAAGCTGACCTGTTCCACTCCTCCTGCAGCTCCATATGTTCTTGTTTATTCTCTTACAAGGTAATTTTTTTTTACAAGGTAAATTTTTAAGTTTGGATGTGGTCTCTAATCAGGCATATAAGAAAACTGTCATCACATTTATGCCCAAGTTTCTCACAGAGCAAAGACTTGTTTTTGTTCTAATGCTTTCCTAACAGCGTGCATTTAGTGAAATAAGGCTTATCTCAGACTGTGCATTAAAAAAGATGTCAGAGAATAAATGACTTAATAGCTTTCAATATGTATGAGATCATGGCTTCAAGATAAGTCATATAATAAAGACCCATTCCCCTGAAAGTAGTGACGCACAATTCCCTGCACCATTATGAAATATGTCAGACCCTTGTCAGAATATTTCAAGCTTACTGTCACTCACAAATAGAAAACCAGAGGATATACTCATAGAAGTCACACGAGAATAATCTACAAGTTACCTCCTTTTTCTGTGTTTTTTAAAAAATTCTAAATCTGGGAAAAAAATCCAACACCCAAGATACAGGTGTGAATATAAATAAAAGGTCTAGACAGAAGGTTATCTTAATTTAGGCAACAAAGGTTGAAATTGTTGAGGTTGCCTTCAAAAATATGATCACTCGAAACAAAATTCTAAGACAATATGGAAATTTCTCTTTAATGATTTCAGTTTTATTTAAATGTTGCATTTCATATAAAGCTGTGCAAATTATTTGCTTTTGTCCCATCCGAACAACTTGATAAATTTCTAGTAGAAATTTCCTTTGCTGAAAAGAAAAACAAACACTTCAGTAGATAACATGTTCCAATAAACCCGATAATAATATTCATAGAATTGCAGAATGGCCTGGTTTGGAAGGGACCTTAAAGATCATCTAGTTCCAAGCCGCCTGCTGTAGGCCAGGTACACCTTTCACTTGACCAGCTTGCTCAGAAATCCATCCAACCTGGTCTTAAACATTTCCAGGGATGGAGCCTCCACAACTTCTCCAGCCAACCTGCTCCAGTGCCTCACCACACTCACAGTAAAGAACTTCTTTCTACACCTAATTTAAACCTACTTTCAAAGTTTGAAACCATTCCACCCTGTCCTGTTGTTACATGCTTTTACAAAAAGTCTCTACCTTTCTTGTAGACTCCTTTCAGGTACTGGAAGGCTGCAATTAGGTCACCCCTAAGCCTTCTCTTTTCCAGGCTGAACAAACCCAATTCTCTCAGCCTTTCCTCATGCTCCATCCCTCTAACCAAGTTGGTTTCCCTCCTTTGGACTTGTTCCAACAAGTCAACGTCCTTCCTGTGATGGAGACCTCAGAACTGGATGCAGAACTGCAGGTGGGGTCCCACAAGAGTGTAGTAGAGGAGCAGAATCACCTCCCTTGACCTGCTGGCCACATTTTTCATGCAATCCAGAACATGTTCTTTGACTATCAGATTTCACTTTCCTTTATTTCACTTCCCCTCTCCCCCGCCAAGTAAAATACTGAAATATTCAATTCTGTAAGCATCCAAATGTTTCGAAAGGAACACCGCAGTGTTTTGTTTCAAAAAATGTGTTGTTCTGTGTGCCTACAAATGGGACTATTATGTAAAGAGACTGTGATTAGCTTGAATCAGGCACTGGAGGAATTCTAGAGCTCCTGAAATAAGCTGAAAATAGACTCCAGCTGTGCTGCTGCACCACTTTACTGCTCATTTCTAGCTTAGGAATCTTTACACTACACTGCAAAGTACAGCACAAGCACGTTGCTTCCCTGGGAAATTCCCAAACATAACAGGCTTTTATTCTTGTCAGAATGTCCAAGTCAGTATCCACAACACAGGTACTCACGCAGAGCCCCTTTCAGTTCTATTGCAGGTTATCAGTTCCACACGAGCATTCACTCCCTTGCCAAACAGCATTGTAAGGATGGCCCTAAGGAGAAGCGGAGAGCTGCTTGTGTGGGGATTGGACATGGCATTGCTGCAAGAGGATGGTGGAGAGATGAAGGGAGCACATGAACCCCGAGAGGGAAGGGGTGGGACAGTTGCTGATTGCTGCTGAAAGCACAACTAAGGAAGACAGCCTGCAGGCTGCCAGAGCTTCCCAAAAGCGCAACAAAGCAAGATAGCTACCGGTGCTGGACTCACGCTGCACACAGAAGACACACCAATTTTCTGCTATCAGAATTCAAGTAATTCCCTGGAAACTTCAGTCACTAATACAACAATGTGCATCATATAGAGTTAACTGTAACCACATAAAAGCTGGAAAATCAGAATGACGGTTTCTCATTCAGCCTCCTGTGTGTCCTGTGAAGACATTGAGCACTTTATAAAGATCAAGAATTGACTTCTGTCCAATTTTGAAGATTAACAGCTATAATTCAAGTTGTTTAAAAGCTTGCATTCAATTCAGAAGATAAATTGAATACAGAAAAACAAATATATTTTTAATATTTAATTTTAACATCCCAACCTTTCTGAAAACACAATGGAATTCCTCCACTGGAGGAATATTGCATACTTACTTCTTCTTACCTCAGCTTCTTCCCAGTGCCATAGCTTCTCTCTTTATTCCAACCCTCACATAAACCCTCAATCATTTCATGCTTACTACCTTGCTTCCCATTAAGCTTTCTTTCCTCTTTATTTTTATTTTATCCAAAATTTCTCTGACCTTAATTGCTACTGCTTTTTTCACCCGTGCCTGCTAACTACTTCTCTTTTATTTCCAATGGCTACATACTTGCAATCCTTTAATCAAAATAACTTCTAAAAAAAGACCTTATCTGCCTCATTCACTCTTTTTGTGTTTATACTTGATCTGCATAATTTTTTAAGACAAAGGATTAATGTAATCTTAAAAATCTATTATGTTCTGACTATGGTTAAAAATAGATAAAAAACCTGATAAAATGAAATTGAATAGTCTTTTCAGAAGAAATGCTGATAATGAATTAATTTCATAGAAAACAGTGATGCATACCCTGCACAAATTAACACTGCTAAAACAAAATGTAATTTTTGCAGTTAGGAAGATTTAAAATTGATTTTCTCAGTTTTTTCAGGACTCCAAAAGCAGACTGCTAAAGAATATCTGGTAGTTTTAACATGTCATTTGAATTTCCAGACCTGCAAGTGGGAACATAGCAGAACATTCCCCTAAAATGACTATTAGAATTCAACAGCATTACTGCATAAAATTTCAAAGTGCAACTGGATGCAAACCAAAAAAACAGTTTGAAAAATCTCAGATCTTCAACCTCCAAAGCTATCTACTTCTGGTCATTTGACAAGGGCTGGCCAACTTTAGGAAACTTTTACAAAGCTCCATCAGTCACTGTGCCTAGCATAAGCTGCTAGACATTTATCTAAGACTAAATACGTAAAATGGGGGAGCAAAGAAAAAACTTAAATATCTATGCAAAGAAATTTTTTTTTTCAGAATTATATGGAAGACTATTACTTACACTAAATAGAAAGTCTGTATCAATAAAAGCAGGAATTTCTCCTAGTGAAGTGTTCTTTCATGAAAGATTAGGACAAAACTGATATTCTGTGTTAAGACTAGAAACTGATTATGAAAAAACATATAGTGAAAATAAAAATCTGCTATGATAAAGGACTTTGTTCTCCTTCTTTTGTGAAAGGGATGAAAATGTTTCCCATTTCTTCCATCTGTTTCATTTTTGCACAGTAATTATTATTGGTTTGTAATAACTGAACAGGTGGGAGAAATGGGAAGCATTTTCATCCCTTTCACAAAAGGAGAAAAAAACAATGTAGAATTTACTTCAAAAAACAGAATAGGGCACTGAGACAGTGCTTATGAAAAAAAACTGAACAGATAAAAACAGGCATTTAGTAAAACAACACAGAAATCAAATTCCCAGAGATGCTTCACAATCTTTAAAACAAAGCAGATAATGAACTCTTCCAAGCTAAAACTATTTGACAACTGTGGTATGTGTTGGGGTTTTTTTTCTTCTCATTTTTTTATTTTTGAAAGATAGTGGTTAGAGTATGAGGTCTGTAAGAAGCTTGGTCTAAAAAAAAACTAGAACACTATGAGAGACATGATGTTCATAGTGATGTATTAGTGGTCTGAATAAGAGGAGAACTTACAAAAACTCACCTTCTACTATATACAGAACTAATCACAATTAAAAACCCTAAAAGTTTGCCTTAATCATCACTGAACACTACACACACTGATCTTTAGCATGATAAGTGTAGCAGCCAGCAGCAAAAGAACACAACTGGCAGCATGAAGAGTAAACTTGTACAAAAAGAGCTCTTGCATATCCCTGGGTGTGATAACTGCTGAGGGGAAAACCAGGACACGACAAATTCTTTCTACATGGGGATGGAATAACTTTCTGTACATACAACGTATCAGGTGGGCATTCCTATCCAAGAAAGTTATGTCATTTCTTACCTTAAATAACATCTTTCAAGATAAAACCTGAAGTACACATCAACTGGCAAGTTCAATACAACAAAATTTCAGTGACGTGATATACTCCTTATTCATTAACCCAAGTTATATAGAGCAGGTTCTGCAGCTTTACTTACTAGACAACACTCAATGAGGCCTGACTCAGTTTCAAGCCAAAGACTTTCTGTAGCACAGAGACCATATTGCTGTTTCCACTAACAGAATTAAATGGAGATGTGATTATAACCCGTCGTGCATAATTATGCAAAATTTAGTATAGCTTTTTCTGTCAAGACAGACCCTGAATAAAGATCAACATATTTGTGCCCGGAACCCTTCAAAAACATTTCAAATGCATGCCTCTCAGAGACAGGATACTAAGCTGTAGAGATGACTGGATTTGTTTGGGTGTTTTTCCCTTGGTTTTTTAGGGGGTTGGGAGTGGAGAGTGTGTAGCTAGCCAAAGATGCTACACAGGTTTTGTGGATAGATAAAAAAATGGAGATTTAAAAAAAAAAAAAAAAAAAGGGGTGTGTGGAAAGGAACTCAAATTCTTCTGAAATATGTTAATGGTAGGAAAATCATGAAATTCAAAGTAAACTTAGGTTTACCCAGGTTATTTTTAAAAATATGAAACTGGATAACTTTAAGCTCCAATGTTTACACAGAACTGCAAAGTATTTTAAGAGTATACTCTGTTTGAAAGAGTTTGTAATTTGAAGAGCAGTTCAGTAGTCCTCATACATAGTCAGTCATTACATCTCTAGAACACCATTAGAAGGAGGTGCTAACCCTGGCACTTCCACCTTGAAATCTTATCCAGAAAAACTTCAGTGCGTGCTTTAATTTAAACACATAGTTGCACTGGAAAATACTTCAGAATGTGCTTTTGCACCATTTGGGACAACTTAATGAACATTCTTTCTGTGAATCCCATAAAGTGCCAGAATTCTCTTAAAGTATGGATCATTTAAACTTATAGCAAAATGTCATATACTGTTTGGAGATAGCATGGTCTTCTTTGAAGGTATCACATTTAGACCACAGATAAAACAACGAGCTTGGACTTGACAAGCAATGTGACAAGGTTCGTTGTGTCTGAAAATATAAAAATATGGTTCTATACTTAAAACATGAAATGCGTCAACACTCCTCTAAGTATTATTTAATTCCTAATTAACTATCTTCTTATCTACTAAAACCATTCTGCATAAATAACCATTTCTGATTTATTCTAGAGTAACAGCACTTCCAAAGGGACTATAAGTGGCTTTTTTCCAAATTCCAGTTTGAGTATATGCTTTGATTCACCCTAACACAAAATTTGCTAAATAAGTATCATAGAATCACAGAGTATGCTGAGTTGGAAGGGACTCTTTAGAATCAAAAATAATAGTGCTTGTGTACATCTTCACAGATTTTAATACTAATGAATTTAGAAAAACTTCTAGAGGGCTCTCTATAGAAGACAAATCAGCATAAAGTAATTTAAATCATTGCTACATGATAAAATTTGGATAGCCATTGAGGTCCTGTGCAAACTCCCTTCTGCTACGGGTCATTCCTATCAGTCTCACTATTATTTTTAATTATTATTTTTCATAACTAAACACCAAATGTCAAATCAGAATTTCCAAAAATTAAGCTTTAGGTACTGAGTTCTATTTTGGCTCCTGTCTGCAGTTCTGGCTCTCTAAAAGCCAACTTTGATTTTGCCTTAATAACCAATTTCTAAAATTTGTTCTTCTCAGTTTCCTTAAACCACTCACAGCATTGCCTAGGTGTTGTAAAAATAGCACAGATTCATGAATTTTGGTCTAACAAAAGTTGGTAGGCTCCACCTCTATTTGGAAGTCAATTTTTTTATTTTGTTTTCCCATGGCTTAGTTTTCACTTATTTTAATATTTTTTCCCTTTCAGGACTTTCGTATTTTTTTTTAACGCAGGAACTCTGACTCTTCTATATTCTAAAATGGTACAGTCACCATCTATTTGTAACCTTAGTTCAAAGCTATAGTAATATACTTATCTTGTCACTCACTCTTTTTCTTTGCATCTCTTCAATCTGCTTTCATCATCTCTAGTACAATTTCAATAATTTCTCAAACTCTTTAAGCCTAGCCAGTACTGAGGTGCCTCTGTTCAATGAAGAAATCAAGCATATATTTAGTATATAAACCATCTTCCCATCCTCCTCTCATAAACATCTATAATTTTCACTGTTCCCTTCCATTCATTTCAACTGCTACAATATACAGGCTCTTAAACAATATACAGCCTATGCTTCCTTCCAAAGAAGTCACATCTCTAATGACTGCCAGGGTCTTTATTTTGATACAGGTAAGGATGATGGAGTCTGTCCCATCCCTGTAGTGAATTTCAAATAAATATCATATTAAAAGTAGAAATAGCCCTCTATTTAAAAAAAATAAAAAAAACAACAAACCACCAAACAACAAACAAAAGCAAAACCAACAACAAAGGAACAACAGTTAACAAAGCATCTTAAAGCTATTCCGTATGTCTTCATGAATGAAAACATCTATTACTGGTCCACTTAATTTTAGGAAATACATTCTTCAAAACAAACTCATTATCACGATCATTACTGCTACAATTAATTTGAGTATCTCAATAACAGAATCACAAAATTGTTAGGGTGGAAGGGATCTCTGGAGATCATCTAGTCTAACTCCCTTGCCAAGGCAGGGACACCTGCAATAATACAAATCATTTGTAACTTTCTGTGTTTAAAATAAAATCAAGAATTTTTATTTTCAGAAAATGTTTATATTAGAATTTAATCACAAATTCTTTTCTATATATTCTGTAGTGTTTTTAATGAAATTATGACGCATACAAAATCTGACAGTTCTAAAGACAACTTTAGCAATCAGTAAAGTCCTCAAAATGGCATTCAGTTTTGCAGTGCAGCCAACAAAACTATGGAGTGACACTCCATAGCATCCACTAAAAATATTCCAGAGCCACACAAAAAGCAATGTATTTTTAGTGCCTAAAAACACAACGAAAACATATGCAATTATGAGCACATTTTCAATTTTTGCTTCTTTTAACTGGCAAAAAACAGAGAGGAATGCAATCCAGAGCCCTTCAACCCCAACTAATGGCAGGAGGGAGGCCTTCTGACACTACCAGATAGCCCAAAGCCCACGGTTTTTCAAACAGACACTTCTGATTCTTGATTTGAGCCATCCAGAGCAACTTATTTTCTGTTCTCAAGAGGAACAAGGAAGGCAGCTTTGGCTCTTCTTTCTTCAAAAACCCAGGAGAGGCAGAACAGCATAAGCAGTAATGTTAACAGCAAAGTTTATTTTTTCAGTGGATGAGTTGGACAAGCAGCTTTCCCCTTCTCTTTTCAGGCATGTGAAGCTTTGCTGGGCTGAAGGGACCTACCATGGGCTACTGGTTCATTGAGTTTAAATCCCATAAAAGTGAAGTAGGATCATAATTTCTCTCAGAAGGTTTTTTTTTTTTCAGTTTGTCTGATGAGTCATGAATTGTCACCATTTGAATTACACTTTCCAGCTCTTCTATGGAAACAGAAAGACTAAAAATACATGCTTTTAATGGGAGCTGAGATTCTGCTACAGTCACATGGCTCACCAATTAAGCCATTCTCCCTTCATTTTGTTTCTTCAAGGCTTGGTGAACTGTAATTCTCTGTTTGTGACAGGCTCATTTCCACAGCAACCAATTGAATTATCCCCCAAATAAGAATAAGCAACAGGAACAGATGAACTCTTAAGAAACAAAAGCTTCTTACTATTTACATGCAAATGTCCATAGAAACAACCAAACAATAACAGAAAAGAAATATGGAAGATACAGAGAAACACAGGAAATATAACAAAGGCATAATCAATGTTTATACATTTTACAGTGTATAAATACACATTCAATAATTTGATGATCATATGTCAGATTTTTAATAGCCACAATATATGTTCAACACCAGTACCAGCTGATGCTGCAATACCAGGTGTTAATGACTGACAGCTTGTATCTGTGCAGCTTCAATTTTAGAAAGAAATCAACGGTTTTGACCTAGGAAACAGAAAGCAAGGTAAGATGACATTTGCCTTTCAGAATTCAAAGACCAGCTACCAGCTACTGCACACCATGAATTCCTCAGCTATAGAAACTTGAGTACATCCCTCAATGAGAAGAGGCTGAGGCAGCTGGGCCCGTTCAGCCCCAAGAAGAGATGACTGACAGGGAACCTCACCAATGTCTATAAGTATCTAAAGAGAGGGTATCAAGAGAATGAAGCCAGGCTCTTCTCGGTGGTACCAAGCAATAGGACAAGAGGCAATGAGCAGAAACTGGTGCATCTAACTAGGAAGTTCCACCTAAATGTGAGGAAGAGCTTCTTTACTGTGCAGGTGACCACACACAGATTGCCCAGAGAGGTTGTGGAGCTGCCCTCACTGAAGATATTCAAGAACCAACTGAATACATTTCCACGCAATGTGCTCTGGGATCACCCTGCTTGAGCAGGGAGGCTGGACCAAATGACCCACTGTAGTCCCAACCTTACCCATTGTGTGATTCTGTGAACTAGTGTTTCTATTTTGGACTTTGTAAGAACTCTTTATATTTCCTTCTTGCAACGATATCCTTGAAAATGGAAATTCATAATAATTAACTTTTCCCATGGAGACTTTATCATAATTACCTTCTATTATGGATCTATCTACATGTATAAGAGTTAACACAAGCCCTGATGCTATTGGCAGTGCTAGAGCTCTGACTAACTTAATCTTTCCCATGTAGAAAAACACCCACTATGCCCTCAGTGGAAACACAGGAAACTTAGTAACATAATTTAGAAAATAATAATATGAAAATAATTGTCTAACATTATCCAGTCTTGGCACAACCAATTCAGTATCTGTACTGTATTGAACTACAGTGTTTCACTGCTCAGCAAGACTGAGCAAATCTTAGTGTCTTCTCCAGTGATTGCCATCTCTTCCACATTGTCCCAGATGAAGCAGATGTACAAGATGCTTGCAGGTAAATGTTCATCTTGTAGTGAGGCCACCAAACGCTCATGGATAATGAGACAGTATCCTCTTCATCACACAGCAAGCATTTCCAATGCTTCCCTATACTCAAATTATGAGTTTGTAATAACAGCCTTTCTTAACAGTATTTTCTCTCTGGATTCTGGGATCAATGCAATTTGGTAACTATTGAACCAATAGGCTGAATCAATTTTTTTTTCCTTTTTCAGTTCCTCTAACATTTCTTTCGTATGAGATCTATTTAGGTAGAAAACTTTGACACTTCCACTAGCTTTCCCAATATGGACAAATAAACTGTATTAGCACTAGCACAACTGAGACTATTTGCTTCATAATACTTTTGTTATCCTAAATAAAAGTTACAATTTTCTGAGCCATCATATTTTTTACCCTGGCAATCAAATATTCAGGAACCAGAGGCAGCTCTTTAGGACAGAAATTGAAGCTAAAAAACAGCTAGTGCTTCATTGAACTGATCCAACACTGGACCGATTTGTCAACATCTTCAGAAATTTTGAATTACAAGTTTACTCTAAGGGCCTGTTGCATTCTCTGCTTCTACTAAATAGACTAAGTCTCTTGATGTTATGACCTCTTGTTAGCAGACTCCAGTCAACAGCACAAAGCAGCAATAGTAGTCTTGCATTTTGCTGACTATAACCCCTTTAAATCAAAACTCCTTAACAAGTCAGATATTTCTGAAAGAATCTTCTGTTCTGCATGAGGAATAGGGTCTTTTCCAAGCTTTACAATTCTATGATTCTGAGGGATCTTATAAACAGTATATGTGTCCCAATTCTTCTAGCTTACAGTAGCAAACAAATATAAATTCACTATTTTCTGCTCTTAAAACGTGTCTCCCTGCAGCTGATCTACGAAGTTTCTTGCAGTCAGAGCACAGGGGAGGATCCCTGTAATTAACTAAGACACAAACATAATACTGTAATAAGATAAATAAGATACTCCAAAAGTCACTTTTTGGCTTTACTTTTTGCCAGTACTATGTACAATTCAAATAAAGTTCTATGAAACTCAATAGTTCCTAAAAGAATGCATCAAATTAGAATATATAGTAGCCTGAGGGGGACAAAAAGTACTTTATTGCGTGATGAAGGCAAATGCATTTAAGTAACTCAGGAATAATTTCACAGATCCTTTAACCAAAGCAAGGAGTTCAGAACTTTCTTCTACATCATTCCTTTCCCTAAATAGTTTGTTATACCTTAAACAAGTTGGATGCCCTTTTTCAGTATGAGCATGGAAGCCGGAAACAAGTTCTGCATATACATGAGTATCCCACCTGACCGACACGAAAAAGGTTCCTCCTTACTCACAGTTGTGGACAGAGTCAATATGACACTGATTACCCTAGACAAGTTAGCTGGAGAACTGACTGGCTTCTGTTTGGTAAAAAGGCAACTGCTAGTCACTGAAAGGCACATATCAAGGCAGAAACAGTAAGCATTTTACCTCATTAGAAAGCCCACCACAGAGCTCCAGATCATAGCGTATTACTGCATGTTTATCAGCTTTTTTCCTTGAGAAATGCTCAGCTCATCACCCTATCTTACATTCTCTTCAAGACCTAACACAGAAACCCTCATCAGAGAAAGGAAAGAAATCCACTAATACTTCTGCAGCTGATATTGGTGCCCAGCTCTTCATTTCCCACAACAACTTCATCTATGATATGATCTTCAGAGGCCAAGTCTCAACTATGACTGGTTAAATGAAAAACAAATTCACAGCTTTGTGTCTTTTCTATCCTGGATTTCAGTCTAACACAAGTCAAAGTCGACTCTAATATCCTCATTAGTGCAGACTGTGTGTAACAGCATTCCTTTGGACCGAGTTCAAGCTTTTTTAAGACTAAATCTGACTAGAATCTAAATATATCATATATAATGTTTCTATCCCATTTTCTCTAAATTGGTACAACACAGGAATGTGCACAAGGGATTTAAATTCACATATCTGAAGAAAAAATTTACAGTGGTATATCAATAAGCATAGTTCATAGTTCGCCTCTTAGGATTCAGACTCCATGAATTATCAACTGATCCCTTTTTCTGGCCACTCCATTCCCATTTTGCATGCAAAGAGGGGATCTCTCACTAGACCCAGTATCCTTCTCCATTCAGTTCACCCAAGTGCATGAGATATTGCACAGGCAGACTTCACCTTTCAGCCAGCCTGACAGATTCTGACAAAGCTTTTCAGAACGTAATTTCTTCCACCTTTACTAACAGGAGTAGAAACACCATAATCCTAAAAATACAATACCTGGGGTAAAATTATTCTTAGTAATCACCATCAATTTTCTCTCTCGACTTTCCATACGGTCAAAAATAGCTGGTTTTCACAATCTGTATTTGATGAGGTCCATTCCCTCATTAGAATTAGCACAATTCCATGTGGCACTAGAAGCCTGGGACACTCTGAGGGATTGTGTAATGGCCTTATAGCTGCTGGTGACCCACTGTCAAATATATGAAGTGCCCCCCAGGTTATCATTTATACCCATTGTAAAAGAAAATATTTTCCATCTGTGAGGACCACAGAACCAAACCACTCAAGAGTCTCTGCAACCTCATTTTGAACCAAAACTTCTGCTGACCTTCCCATTTTTCTTCAGTGATCTTTTCACAACTCCCTCTTTCCCGTTCCCCTATAAAATTGTTACACTGTTTAGTTCTTGCAGTAGCTATTGATACTACATCAAAAGATGCTGCAGCTGTTGATGCTGTTTCTGTTCTCACAGTCATTTCAGTAGCACTCAGCATCTATTTCTATCTTCAGGCTGTGACAGTCTGCCCAAGTTCTCCTCCATCGGCCTGGGAAAAAATCACTGCCAAAAGTTTTGCAAAGGTTTTTTCAGGCCTTTTCCTCAGGGCACATCTTGTTGACAAACTCAAAAGCACGACACAAAACCAAGCTATTTCCCCAGAGTGCACACGCTGCCAGAGCTCAGAGGTCTTTTTCCCCGCCTACTAAGGGAAGGGCAGAGCTTTTTTTTTTTTAATGCCTAGCTGACTCATGAAATAGTCTTGCTTTAACTGTTTCCAATCCCTTCAATATTTCCTCACTTGCTTTTGGAGCAGGATTCTTTAAATTTCCCTCAACATATAATTTGGACTCCAACAGCCATAAAACTTCATTTAATAAAAAGGAGATACAAAAATCATTTAATAAAAGGGATAAAACAAAAAACCTGTCCAAACTAATCCAATTTACCACACAGATAATAATCACAATGAAACTATTTATACTATTTCTCTGTAATGCCCTTATAATTCAGGCTCCTGTTGGGAGTAGTACAGAACAATATATCACAGAATCACAGAATCATTTAGTTTGGAAAAGATCTCCAACATCATCAAGTCTCACCTTTGACTGATCACCACCTTGTCAACTAGACCATGGCACTAAGTGCCACATTTAGTTGTTCCTTGAACATCTCCTGGGATAGTGATTCCACTACCTCCTAGGGCAGCCTGTTCCAATGATTAACAACACTTTCCTTGAAGAAAATCTGTACCAACCTGAACCTCCCCTGGTGCAGCTTGAGGCCATGTCCTCTCTTCCAGTCGCTGGCTGCCTGGGAAAAGAGACCAACCTCCACGTGGCTACAACCTTTCAGGAAGTCGTAGAGGGCACTTAGTTTACCCCTGAGCCTCCTCTTCTCCATGCTAAACAACCCCAGATCCCTGAGCCACTCCTCATAAGATTTAAATTTACTAGCATTATATAATTTAAAAGAAACTGTCTCTGCCTGAAAAGTCCTGTACATACCTTAGCCTATGCCATGACATTTCTATGCAGAAAATCCCTACATCTTTTCACCTTTCTTTCCCACAGCTAGCACTGATCATGAAATCTAAAGGAGAAAGAAAAAAAAAAAAAAAGAATTTTCTTCTCTTGAGTGCATATATTTTCCTAGAATCTTCAGGATTTGGTGTGGGCTAGATTATTGTTGTTGTCATTATAATTACTATTCTATAATAAGTACACCAGTTATCTCAGTCATTCTACTTTTCACAAATTCTTCTGAGGCTATTTAAAACCAGGCAAAGATTTAATGCAAAATCTTTTTTACTGTTTCCTCTTTGAAACAAGAGGAGAGAGGAGATTTTTAATTTGACTGGCAAGAAGGACACAGAGGAACTGCTTTTGGAAATAATTATTCTTCTAAAATCACACATATGCATATTAACTGCAAAGAGCCAAGTATTAGGTAATATGCTCTTTGAGCTCTAGAAATACTGTAATTTTAAGTAATATTTAAACTGTTCCAAAAATTCACAGAATCCCCAAATTATTTAAGTGGGGCAGGCAGAAGAAGAAAGGGTTTAAATTGAAAGTTTAAAATTGCCTTGAATTGAGCTCAAAAATAATTCTGAAAGACAAAAATTACATATATTTCTTGGATTAACTTATTGAAAGATATTCATTTACTATGAAGTTCTGAGTGTTGCTCAGAGGGAAATACTGCGTGAGTAGGAACAGTAATGGAGAACTGATCCTCCTTTGCTGTTCAGTTACATTTACGGAAATTGAGAAAACTGGTATGTATTCAAGAAAGAAATTTCACATTCAGAGTTTGTGTTTACCGAACAATATAGCTGGATAAAGCAGCGAACCATGCTATAAATATGTGAGGAAGAAAAAAGGCAAAAAAGATGTGGTAGGAACTTCTCAAAGTGATACCAAGGACAGTACCTGTATACAGAGCTAGGGAGCAGGCCTTGTTTAACTGTACTTGCCAGAGTAAACAGGCTATCCTCAAGCTCAGAGAAGATTAATTAAAAGCGGAACTACCCTGAACTAGAGCCAAGTGTCTTTCAGTCAGAAAGTGGAAAGTACCTGTTCCTCTCAGAGCACTAGAATCCACAAGGAGGTTAATGGGCTTTATACAGTGAAAGATCCACACCCCTACTCTGGTGACTAAAAGAGCTGAATTCAAACCTCTAAGCCCAAGACAGATCCATAACGTCCACACTCAATCAGCTACATTTGTGCACATATAACTCAACCCTGTATGTACTTTAAGCTTATTATCTGTGTAATCTGTATCTTAATATACTTTAAAATTTCTTTAAATTCCTGAAGGGAACTGATGCCGAAGAGAAGTAGCTCATCTGTGTGCCTCATGAGTTCTTTTTCAGCGAAAACATAAGAAGAGTAACTAGTCTCTTAGAACCTGGGTGGGCTCATTCCTCTGTTCTTCTCAAAAACTGTAACACTTGAAGATGTGACTTATTTCAGCAAAATCTGGCAGCAAGTCTTCTTCATAAAATAGATAGAAGTGAGGCAGGATTGCTTCTGGATAGGGGAAAGATCAAGGATATGGATTCAAGCTGAGATTTAACCTCAAAACACTCAAACCCAAATTCCTCACTCCTACAAGCATGGCCTGTCTGCTATGCAGGAGAATAGTCTGGGTTATCACCTATACTGAATCCAAACTAAGGCTTTCAGATCTGTGAGGTGGTGTGTGCTTGTGCCCACAAGGGCAGAGGCTGGGGCTGTCACATAAGTAAAATACTATCTCGCTCTGTAGCCAGCTTAGGCTGAGGGCATTCAGCTTCAGAAGGGAACTGCAACCATCCACCACTTGATGATCCAAGCCACTGACATCCAAGGTAGACAGGTTTTTGGTAGACTATACTCTTTGTTCCAGTACTAACATTAGGTCTGCTTCAAACTAAAATATGGTTTATAAACATTGTATTTTTTAAATTCAAGAAAGTGTATCTGGTAAAAATTTCCATAGCTAAAATAATGTTGTTATTTAGGTAAGATTTACAAAGTAAAGTCTCTACACCAAACTGAATGAAAGGCAGAGCAAATGACACCCTTGCATATCAGCAGATGAGTGGAAAACAAATCACTTTTCTATGAATTCACTACTTATTCCAAAGTCCTTTGGTGAAAACTACTCCTTAGCACGAGGTGAGGCTGGGGACTCATCACTGCCACTTGCTGGTGGGCAACTGCCACAAAGTCAAACCTCCCTACAGTGTTATCTTCTGACACAAGGATCAGCCCTTCATCCTGAAGAAGACCCAAAAAAATCTCATGCTGAAGAGACATGAGCAATGCATTTTTTAAGAAATTGTTTGAGGCCTTTTGTTGTTTGGGGTTTTCTTATTATTTTTATTTTCTTAAGTAAATCAAACTCTACCAAGTCACTAACTGAAATTCGGTGCTGCTTCTGTTCACTACCTTGATATGTTCAACAATGAAATATCAAAGAAAATATAAATTCAAACTTCATTAAATTATCCATAATCTAATTATTATTTAAGAATGAGTAAAGATATCTACTGTCACATTGTGTATCTCTGCATCTTACATAAATGTATCAAATTCAAAAATATTGAACCCAATTAAATATTTATTTTTTAAAATTGCATTTTAAAGTCTTAAAACATACATTTAAAGACATTGTTATTCAGTCATTTAGCTAAATTAAATTGGACAGCCCAGAAATTCAAAATAAGGTCTATACCTAGGTTTTATTTCCCTTGGCATTTTACATGAAAATTTATATATGATTAATTTTTTAATTATTTTTTTTTCTAATTGCCTCAGAAATTGAGCTGTTTATCTTTGTGTCACATTTCACATTTTCAAACAAATAACACCCTTTTATTCCAGAAGAGCAGAGAAGTATGAAAGACAACATATCTTTCTTTACACACACAAACCTGAACACAAATTCAAGCAATTTCCCCAAATACTTTATCCTGATAACAACAGCTCTACTAAACCAATGGTATAATGTGTTCAAGAAGTGTTGGAGAAGCAAAGGGAAGCAGAATGGAAAGGAATATCTTAAATGCCTTTATTTCCCATATGGAAGAGAACAAATATTTTGGCAAATGCTGCAGTGGAGGCTTAAACTATAAGAATACATGGAACTAAAAAAAACCACATAACTATTCTACCTCTATTATAAATCTTCAAATTCTGGTATCAAAAAAAACATTGAAGAATAATTTTAAAATACTTTCCCAGGAAATATTAAATATTTTCAGAAGTAATTTTTTTTTTAAAAACCTGTTCCATTATAGTTCCTATTTTTTGGTGATGTAATTTAAAACAAACAAGCTTATTCACATCAAAAATGTGAAATGCAAAGTGTTCTTTGCAATGGTCTCTGAACACAGTGGATCATCAATACAAAATTCAGATGTATTCTTTCTAAAATCCATGTAATTGGACTTTGTTTCCCTTTATTTATTGCTTGTATGTGTCACATACAAATAAAAGAACTACTAAAAAGCACGGATATCTTCCGTTCTCAGACTCATACCAGATTCTTAAGACTTTCTTTTAAATAGAAAGTTCTAAGTGATTAAATACCAGACAATACAATGTTTTATATTTCACTATGAAATGAGAAACAAAATAGCTCTTTGACCACTAACACCATTGAGAATTTAAAGCAGTATATTATGCAAATTTCCTTCAACTCTATAGCTTATCCTTTGAGATGAGACCATGACACAGGAAGGAAACTCTTTAAGAAATAGAATACTTCAAACTGTACAGCAACTACTGTAGAAAACTGTGAGACTCAAATATACTTGTTCCAGAATGCATAATTTAAATATTTCTACCCGATTCTTTTTTTGTTGTTGTTCAATGACATTGCATTATATAAATTATAATTCATACCTTAACCTGATAACAAGAAAATATTACAAATCTCAATCACATTCCACTGGAATGTATTATTCAATAATAATCCCATTATTAATTCTAATAATCATCTGACAATTATTCTGTTAGATGACTACACTGAAATACTATTAAATATATGCTGTGATGTCATAGGCACAAAAATCCCCAACACAATCATCCGTCTTCATTTTACCTTATAAGCATATGTTTCCCTTAGTAATAAATCAGTAACATTCATGAATCATATTAGATGTCCTCTGTTTTTCCAAACAGAAATTTAGATTACTTGTCATAAAGGAGAACTGCCTAAATAATCTTTCACCTTTTCAGTTCATTTCTTATCAGGCTTCACAAACCACCTCCTAAATCTGTCTTTCATGGTCAGTATCTGCTCTCCAAGCACATAATTCTGAGCCATTTAAGTTGCTCAAGAAACTGAAAGGAAGTTTTGCCTGAGCAATAACTAAAGAACAGGATCTTCAGCTTAGAGAGATTTTTGTTTCTTGCTCTTTCACAGGACAACTCCTTCACACTGCTTATAGTATTAGAAACATCTTCATATTGGACACCTAGATGTGTTTCTCCTGGAATCTCCATGCTTCCTCTGGCTGAGCAAGCCTTCTTTTCAACTAAAATCCCCACTCCAGTAGCCCACAAATTGTTATGGCAAGTTGAGGCAAATTAAGGTAAATTAAGGCAAAGGCTTAAAAATATGTTCTCCAAATACAATCACATGACCCATGGTCAGTCTGCATAGTATCATACTGGAAAAAAATTGTGCAGAAAAAACGTTACAGACCCCAAGAGATTTTGTTCCTTCCTTCTAAAGAACATACCTTTTGGATTACAAAAAATAAACATAAAGCATAATTTAACATCTTACTTGACAGTGAATAATATCAATAATATAAAAATTTTATATTCTGCCTTCAAAATATTCCTAATTTTTAATTAGCCATAAACCATAAATATTTTTAAAAATTACTTACATTCTGCATATTTTTGAAGTTGAGAGAATTCTCCAGGGCTAAGGTTAACCCACTTCTCCTGGCTCGTCATACCGGCAGTAAGGGTCCTCGTTATGTATCAGAAGAATATTCCCTTTGACCCAGGTGATATAAACTCCATAAAGATTTTTAGCTTCAGTTCACAGTGTTTGGGGAGTGCAGAGATGGCATCAGTCTATGTGGATGAAGATTTTGGTGCTATGGACTGTTCCAAATGTGTTGGTTCAGTGGCACGTTACAACACTGTTAAAAGATCAAATATTAGAACAATAAATGCCAGTTTTCCTACGGGAGTAATTGTCACTGATAAATACTTTCTGATACAAAGTTTTGTCCTAAATCCTTCCATACAGTAATTGTCCATAAATAGTTTTATATGTATTTCCAAATTTTACTTTTTTTAATTGCAAATGCTTATGTGCAGCATTGATAATCAAAAATTATCACTTGTTTATGATAAAACGCATCTGGACACATTGTGTGGGGACGTTTCTGATTCAGTAGCAACAACTGCAATAGTAGATAATATCAGTAAACTTATAGTTCCTTTTAATTTTAAAATTGGATTGCTATAACTGGGTTTGTACCCAATTAGGTTGTGGTGCAGCACTGTGTGGCCTTGTCAGAAATGCTCTGAAGCTTTTAATTCTCCGTGAAATGAATTAGATTGTGCAGTTTGGTGAGAAGTTCACACGAGAGCTATACAAATATTAACTATTCTACTAAAATAGTAGGGGTTTGATTTCTAGAATGTCACAACACTCCTGGTCACTAGTGAAAAATCTAGTATAATTGCTCGTACTGTCGCAAATCAGTTCAGGAAAAAAAATATATCAAACTGTGGGTGTCTTCTCATCCCAATTTCATGCAGTTTCTACCTCTGTAGGACAGACCTTATGAAAACAATGCGTTACCAACACCACTCCTGGAACAACAGGTAGGCTACTTTTCATCTAATTTTAGCCATCTGAAAGTCAGGTACATCATTTGAGATTGTCATCTCAGGCACTCCCGTTAATCATCAGAAAGAGACAGGTGGCCCAGAAAGCAATTAATTCCTCCAGTTTCAACATAATCTTGAAATGTGATGAATTGCCTTCCTGTGGTATTTATCTTTTATTGATTACAGAGGTTGCCTAGAAGACAAGTTTAGACTAGAAAGCTAATTTTAGACTGTAAGTGGAACCTCTTCATATGCCTAGCAATCTATCAGTTATAAGGGTCAAATTACAAAAAGAGCAAAGAAAAAATTCAGACCAGAAGAGACTAACACAGTAATGGAAAGAGTGCTAAGGAGGAAGATGTTGGTAGCTGAAAAAGAACACAAAAAGCACCAAGATGTCATGAGTGGGGAGAAAGGAAAAAAGCTAGGAACAGAAATATACGAACACACCCCATGCCCCCCTCCCCGAACAACCTAATTAGACAAGATCTTTTTTTTTTTTTCTGTCTTATATATATAATTATTATTCCTGGACAAAGAAATTCACGCAGGAAGATGCCTTAGCCCCAGGGCATGCTTTCATTGCTCTCAGGCCCTTCCTGGTGAATGATTTGAATGCATGGACTATACTATGAGCAAGTAAGGCTATCTACATACAATAACAATTGCTTTGTCTTTTAAAAATTGTACCAGAAGAGATTCCTATGCTCTTCACCTCCTCAAGTTAGAACAAATGATATGATGGAAGACATGGAAACACTGCTTGAACAAATAACAAAAACTAATAGGAGCATCGAGATTGGGATGAAAGAAAGGAACATTAATGGGGATAATGTTGGCCAAGTGCAAGGCACATCAGCCCTCAAACATCAGTGAATCAACATCAGTACCAGAAAAAGGTCAGCAACTACAAAAGCTAAAAGTGATATTCAGTAAGAGAAGCTATCATTCCATCTTGTGAACCTCAATCCTTGTATTCATGACAAGAAAAAATAACTATGGTATACGGGGCCATTTTAATCAAATTAGAGATGTTTCATTTCTGGCACTTGATTAGATTGTATTGAAGACAATTTTATTTCTTCAAATAGGTATATTTTTCTTTTATTCTTGACAACTGATTAGATTTTACTGATTTTTTTTTATATTTGCATGATTGATTTAATATAACCAAAACTTTCTACCACAATTTCATCCAGTTTTACTATTTGTTTCCTTTAACTACATTAGCTTCATTATCTGCAAAAGCTAAGTTCTACTGCCTTAAAACTACTGTTGCCAAGAAAAGTTATGTGACTTGAATGAGATGATAGCAATAGAAAAAATTTAGTATGGGCATGGCAGCTCACAGGAAAGAAGATGCAGTTTGTGTGTAAGACAGCAGTTATTATGGAATAGATGACAGAATTTAAGGCTACATATTTATGTTGGAAAACTCTAAATGCAATTTCTGTCCTTTGAAATGGAAGATTGTGGGGGATGTAGTGGAGCTGATTTGCCAGGTTCCATTTGGGAACAGGAATGGGGAGATAGGCAATCCTCTGGAGACGGCTAGCTGGTCTTTGGCCTGCAGCCAGGTCCTGTACACCACTTCAGTGTGTGATGCAGAAATATACAGAAACATAATGGGAAAGATCTCGGCAAAAGGAACTTTATAGGGGCTTCCTTGTTTCAGTTTCCTGTTAAGTTCTGCTGAAGCAGAGTCCCAAATAAGAAAAAATCCCTGCATCCTTTAGGTTTTCACAGTTAAACTTTTTACAGAGACATCTTCCCATTTTATACAGATAATAGTATAGAGCAGTATATAGATGCTGAGGACAGAAGCCATCAATGCATATTTGTGTTATATGATGTTTACCACTTCTTAAGGTAAACGACGGAAGACCACCTCTATACTATACAAATATCCTAACCTCTGTACAAGAAAATATTAATTTATATAACTTTTTTCCAGTAGTGTTTAACATAAATGCATTCCTTTACACTTTATTTTAGTGCTCTTTAAGTACTCAGGGAAAGTTACACAGTGAGAAACCTATACCTAAGTACGTGAAGAGGACAGTAGCAACAGGGATGATACTATCACATAGAAAAACCAGAACGTTTAACCACAACAATAATCAAATGTGCTTGCTGGCAGGCAAAACAAAGATCAGCAGCTCTAAACAGACACACACAGTGATTTGACATTTTCATGCAGAGATAAATTACTCTGAAGAACACAATACAGCATACAGTTAAAATACATAGGATGTCAGGTAGGGAGCTTTTCAGCAATCCTCTAGGAGTTTGACCTATTCTGGAAAACTCATGTCTGTGCACACATTTTGCTAGTATACCCTTAGGCAAGATTCACAGCCCTCTCAACCAGACACAAAGCAGGCCTTACATATAAGAGAAATTAAAAACACTGCATTAATAAACTATTCATTTTATCACAAAAAGAAAAAAAAATCTTCCTCCTCTATCTATTGATTATAATAAGTCTTAGAATTCCAGTCTCCTTTTTACAACATGTTTCCCTTTCAGGATTTGAGAGTTTATTAAGTGTTCTGTCAGGATTCCTACCAGGCCACACACCCAAACTAGGAAGCAAAGCTTTGTTAAAAACTATACAAATCAAATTATCTAGCATTCAGCCAACAATGCTAACAGATTTCCTGGAATTCCCCATGCCACCGAAATCCTCATCTGCTCTGCAGAAGCCAGGCTGAGGAGAGAAGAGAAAGAATTATGCAGTGGAGAAAAAAAAACAAATACAGAAGCACATCCCGTAAATGCCAGCCTAACCATTCAAATCATCTCATTCCACCTCGTACAGTCCTCACTGCAAGGAAAGAGGAATTTTTGGAGACTATGAGGAAAAAAATAAAATTACACCAGTCCCACAAAATCAATCAACACTAGCGGTTTCAGTTTCAAACTTTGGCCCATGGAAACACATCCAGCTTCTCAACCAACCCAACCCAACTCCCTCTATTTCCTCCTGAAAGGTAGGAGAGTTTCTTCTGAGGTCCATCCTCACTGCCACAGCTATAGCAAGTTTCCTTCCATGGAAACTACAGTTTTCCACAACAGGCCTGATTAGTGATTTTTGCCTGAACAATAGGAATAAATAACACAGAATATTTTATACCTTAATCGGTATGGAAGCTGGAGCAATTACGCCTTTCAAGAACTTTGTTAGCTAGATCCTGTGATTTCAGCATGGGTGACATCTCACATTTTCCAAAGGAGAATTTTTTCACGTAAGGTAACACATGTGTCTGAAACCCTTTTCTCTGTTCTCCCCACAAAAACATGCTAGTAATCTCTAATTTCTTGGAAATGCAGGCATTATGTACAGATACATAAGACATATTTAGGTGTTCCTGCAATTCATTTTACACTTTGTAGAGAACGATGTCTGTAATGACAGAAATACTCGAAATTTGCATGGTTGAAAGTTTAGTAATGAAGAGTTTGATGGACAAGAAATCTAAAGTATCTGCTAATCACCATTCTGGTTTTTTTACTCTCAAATACAGAAGTAGTGTAATTATGAGGCCCCATAACAAAAGAACACTGCTTTTTCCTATATAATTTCTGTATTTTACATAAAAACATCCCTTGTTTTGCACCATATTTAGCATAAAGTGTTTTTAGTAGTACTTTTCAATTTAGCAAAGGATGCTTACCGATATAAATTAACATAATTCTGAAATATAAACATTGATACACTGAAATCAGTGATAATTTGCTTATCAAGCTGAAAGTCTTTCCCTTTAAAGGGGTGACCAGCACAACCCAAAAGTACACTTATTTTCCTGACTATTCCCAGGTGTACTAGTCTGGGACATGTAAAAACAGCTATTTAAATTTTAATACAAAGATATGGACTGTATTCCTCAGAGAAGCAATTATTCAAATTCACTTCCCCGAATTATTTATATGGAATATATCAGTAAACATTGGGAACACATGCAACACAAACCCCATTGTGGCATGATAAGCAAAATACTTGAATCTTTGAGAAAATATTTCACTAATACTACAGCTTGTGACAGTGAAAAATATTAGCAACAAAAGCTGAGCTTCGATAAAAACTGCTCAGAATGCAAGACAGCAGCAACACTGAATATAGTTACCTACATTTAAAATACAGGCATATATTTTTGATTGTAATTTTTTGCTTTACTCTGTTATGGTTTAGCCCCAGCTGGCAAGCAAGTGCCATGCAGCCACTCACTCATTTATCCCATGCCCCAGTGGGATGGGTTGGAGAATTCGAGAGGGGAAAAAAAAAAAAAAAAAAAAGGTAAACCTCATGGATTGGGATATGAGCAGTTTAATAATTGAAACAAAGTTGTTAAGAACAATAATGATAATGGAAAGGGAGATAGCAAAATGAGAGAGGGGATAAAACCCAAGAAAAACAAATGATGCACAATACAATCGCTCACCTTAGCAGCAATCAGCCTTCCTTGGCCAGCCCATCCCTGATCAGGGATCAGCCAATTTCACCCAATTTATAATAGAGCATGACATTCCATGGTATGGAATATGCCTTTGGCCAGCTGCCCTAGCTATGCTCTCTCCCTGCTTCTTGTGCAGCTCCTCACTGGCAGAGCATGGGAAACTGAAGAGTCCTTGACTTAGGGTAAGCACTACTTAGCAACAACTAAACAGTGTGTTATTAGAATAATTCTCATAATAAATCCAAAACACAGCACTGTACCAGCTGCTAAGAAGAAAACTAACTCTATCCTAGCCAAAGCCAAGACACTCTTCCTGTACCTTAACTTCATCACATGATTTCTTTAAAAGCAACTTCTGATAGATCTTAAATTTTCCACCTCCTAGGCTTGCTATTTCCAAGTTGCTACATTAATTACTTACCAAGTCAGAAAAACTACACTCAAATTTCTCAGTGATTTCTTCACTAACAGAAATATTGAAATAAACAAAACCTAACATGAATCTGGGACAAGGAAACACCACAAAATATGTGCTGATGCATCATGAGTTCATAGGGGCTATTTTCTTGCTTTAAATAGCATAACAATAAAGTAAAAATAAACTGACACCTTTTCTGACCGGAATTTAATTTATGCTTATGAGAGAAATAGTACATAATTCAAAAATTTGAGGAGTTACTCATCCTTTTTATTTTACATCGATGACTAAACAAGCAAATTTGTCTGTAGGGCCATTAAAATTTGGTACCCCTTTTTTATGACTAAATGATCACATTGTACTGAAACTGGGAGAGAGGAAAAAAAAAAAAAAGAGAAAAAAAACGTGATGCCACCAAAAAGTAGAAAATAAACTGTTCAGACAGCAAGACTTCTAGACAGCTGTATTTTGAAATTTGTGAATTTAAAAAAAATATACTATTTGAATATTAAAAGCTTTAAAAGAAGGTTGGATGACTAAGGCTCATGACTGATACTCTTTAATATACAGAACAAAGCAATCTGGGACAGAAAGCACTGGATTTGATAGGTATATAGGTATGTAATCTGTAGTAAGTTCTCTGTAACAGAGCACATTAAGCTGTCCACTGGATAAATCACTCTGATGAGAGGATTAATCAATCTCTCAAACAATGCTTTCCATGTCATCCATTCCTGTTTCTACATATCCACCAAAACTCCTCCAAAATCTAGAGCATTACAATAAACATCTTAGGGACAAACTCTGACTTCCAAAGTATGTCTCTACCACCTTCCCCAGGAAAGCCAGTTCCAGGAACGCATCCCTCCATGTGAGCTCTACAGAGACCTCCCCACAACTGGTACCACAAGTATCTGAGCCCCCATATCAACAGAAGTTAAGTTCTTTGACTATTATTGCCACATGTTCTTCCTCTTTTCTTTCATTTCCCTCTCATGAGGCAACCTTTAAATTCTGCCTAATAATTAACTTTTGTTGGCAATAAGATACAGGGATTTCTTTGTTTAATTGTTGGGCTTAATTAATATCTCCATATTTAGGTGCTCTAGGGGTGATTGCATTAGAGGAAAGCAAAGCTGAAAAGTGTAATTTACAATGGAGGAAGAATTCTGATGATCCTTAATTTCCTGGGGCAGAAATTCCTACTTCATGCTCAGAAATAAGCCTTTGAAGAGATGTGCTTTAGTCTTGTGACAAAAATGTTCCACAGTGCTCGAGGAAAAGATTTGTTCACTGCTGTCCTAATTCAAATGCTTTATGCACTTTTAAAATAAATTGGGAACAAGGTGCTGGAATTCCTTTTAAACAACTTATGAAAATATGAACCTGATTTCATCAACAGGAAAATTGTACAGATAATAGAAATCAGGTTAGCTGGCAGGTTTTAAAGGATTTCATAGCAGAAGCTCATTCCAGACTGTTTTCTACTAGGTGGATTTTTTTTTCCTTTTTTTTTTTTCTTTCTTTCCCCTAGGGAGAGAGCTGCATGGAGTTGATTAAATTATAGCAGACCTGGGATATGAATAGCTGGTGCTATGTCACTGTCCACTGGGATAGCGTGGAGCCTTCTAGACAACTACAAATGGTTTCATATTTATTCATTAGCATTACTGTAAAAGAGTTCAGTGGTAGTGAGATACCAAACAGGATTTACTTCTCAAGCACATTGCCACTTAAAATATCATTTTCTGAGCATTTCATTTTTAGCATATCTTTAAAAAGCAAAATAAAAACAATGCTTGTTACATTTTCTTTTGTTTTCTTTCAAAATAAACAAACAAATACATCTAGCAAGGAACGAAAAAACCCTTAGTCTGTTCTGAATATATTGTTAAGCCTTACATCAAAAAGATTATATTAGAGTTATAAAAATTGTATTAGAATATGGTAACTAACGAGAAGCTAGAAATCAGACGGTGATAAAGTGAGGAAAGCAGAATAAATACACAAACACAAAAGAAATTCAACAATTCATTGCTGTTTCTCTGTTTAAATTGTTTAAGGAATAATTCCTCTTCAATTACCAAAAAAAAAAAAAGTATAATAAAATGGATGGCAGCTGGGTAACACAACATTTGTTCTTCTATAAGTAGAATAATTACATGATTCAATCTTCTGGACTCCACTCCCACACAGAACAGAGGTATCAGATAAGAGCACTACCACTCCTGGTAATACTAATTAGAGATGTGCTGCCCCCATGAATTTATATTCTTAACTTGAAAAGCAGCAGTACCAAACAGAACCAATTGCAAAGCTGTATCTATTACAGTATTTCACACCTAAAGAAGCCTTTCTGCTTTCAGCCTACAATCAGTTCTGTCACTTTTGTTAGTCTCCCAGCTGACGAGCTGGGATGCACACACTGCATTTGATGCATCTGAAGTCAGAAGCTCAAGTCCTTCTCAGTTGTTTCCTTTGCTTCGAACTTTATAATACTACAACTTAACACTCAGAACATGCCTGTATAACTATCCTAAGCCAACTGAAGGTCTACTCACTGAAACAAAGGTGTCTCAAACAGAAATGTTTAAAATTTGTTTTACATGATAACTAAAGGAGCTAAAATTTGGCCCTGTAGAACTTCCACATGATCCTGAAAATTCATTCATCCTATACCTGAAAATGTCAAAATTGCCTACAAATTTATGCCAAGCTTTCTATTACTAAGGAGAAATTATGAAGAAAAACCTTGTTAGTTATGAATAAGCACAGCTTAAGTCACATTTCAACTTTCAATGGCTTGCAACATTTTTACCCTATAATTGCTTTATACAGCTCAGTCTGTACTTCAACACTACTGTACTAGTTCTTCTTCCATCTACTTGTACAAAGTCATCACTAAAGATCTAGATGTTTTATGAGAAGACTGTATATGAAATATTTATATTACAGAGCTTGAATTCCATTGAAATCTTGCAAGACACAATATCAAGACAATGGGGGGGGGGCGCGCCATGAGTGCCATGATTCTTAGGGTTAAGAATTATTCTCTATCTTACCATTCTGAATTGACACATGAAAATTTTCAAATCAAGAGATTATCCAAAGTCCTTTGTGTGGTTTGCTCTTAACAACATGGGATAAGAGTATGGGATGTACATGTATAACATTATTCCCTGGAGCCACCCGTGTAAAACTTACTTTCATCAATTAGAGACCATATGAATTTTAAAAAGTTATGTTAATAGAAATCATAGAACTATAGAATGGCTTGGGTTGTAAGGGACCTTAAAGGTCATCTAATCCCAAACCCCCTGCCATGGGCAGGGACACCTTTCACTCGACAAGGCTGCTCAGAGCCCCATCCACCCTGCCCTTGAACACTTCCAGAGATGGGGTATCCACAAATTTTCTGGGCAACCTGTTCCAGCACCTCGCTACCTTCACAGTTTAGAATCTCTGTTTAAGCGTACTAAATAATTTTTTTATGACTCATTCCTTTCACCTGCTCTGTATTAAAATATGCACAAATTTAGAATTCTTCTAAATATGAAGCCTAAAAAAGTTTGATCTGCCTGTATCCTCTTTCTATCACAAGAATGTCATAGCTATGTAATCTGTAAGTCAGTTTACTAAGGTCATCCTATTTTGGTATAGCTTATGACATTAAAAAAGAGAGAAAAGTTTGCCTATTTGTTATTTTAAACCATTCCATAAGAAGTTCTTTTTCCAAAGGTTGTTTTTGAGATGATAAAGTCATACTTACTAATGAAAGAGAAATTTTATCTTCAGGGAACATCTATCCTCAAAAATACAAAACTCATTTAAAATTAATTTGTTTATATGTTCCAATTGATACTGCTGTACTCCTGAAACTTTCATAATTAACTATTTTTGTTAATATTTGCAGTAAACCAAAAGACAGCTAGCCCCTCTGTTTTTTCATTTGAGGCATGCCAAGTAACATCTGGTGTTTTACCTAAGAAAAAATGACTTAGCCAGAAGAAGAAAAAGCAAACAAACAAAAACCACCACAGAGAAAGGTCATTCATATCAGGTGATGTGCATCCCTACAAATGTGCGATTCCAAATTTGAGATACAACTGTTTACACTCAGCTGCTTAGACTACACAGACAGAAATCCCAGAGCTGAGCTGAACTGCGCAACTGGGACTACGCAGCCTGGGCACCATGTTACTTTTCTGACCCAAATTAGGGTGTCTGAACTCTGATGTTCAACAGTGCCTAAATACACTTCATTTTCTTGCTCATTCTTTACAGGCTGGCTCGACCAATGGAACAGATGAAAAATGTCAACTAACTACTAATTATGTTGTTATTACGTGCTTGTATTATAAAGCAGAAACTGAGATAAGATTTACACACTGGAGGGAAGGAATACCATCCAGAGAGACCTTGAGAGGCTTAAGAGATGGGTCTGTGCAAACTCATCAAGTTCAACAAGGCCAAGTGCAAGGCTGGGGCAGTTCCAGGCACAAATACAGGCTGGGCAGAGAATGGATGAAGACTAGCTCTTGGGAGTGTTCGTGCACAAGAAGCTTGACATGACTCAACATGGTGCGCTTGCAGCCCAGAAAGCCAAAACCATATCCTGGGCTGCATCAAAAGAAGCATTGCCAGCAGGTCCAGGGAGGTTACTCTCCCCCTCTACTCTGCTCTTGTGAGACCCCACCTGGAGTGCTGTGTCCTGCTCTGGGGCGCCAAACACAAGAAGGATATGGACCTATTGCAGTGAGTCCAGCGGACGGTCATTAAATTATTAGAGGTCTGGAGCACCTCTCCTATGAAGACAGGCTGAAAGAGGTGGGGTTTGTGGTTGGAGAAGGCTCCAGGGAGACCATGCAGCAGCCTTCAAGCAGCTAAAGGGGTCCTACAAGAAAGCCAAAGAGGGACTTTTTACAAGGACAGGTAGTGATAGGACAAGGGGAACTTGTGCTATCACTACAAGGGGGACTTATAACTGACAGAAGACAGGTTTAGATTAGATATTGGGAAGAAATTCTTTACAGTGAAGGTGGTAAAGCACTAGAATAGGTTGCACAGAGAGGTGACGGATGCCACATCCCTAGAAACATTCCAGGCCAGGCTGGATGGGACTTGGAGCCACCTGGTCTAGTGGAAGGTGTCTCTGCTCATGGTTTGGGGAGGTGGGGGTTGGTTGCTTGAAACTACATGGCCTTTAAGTTCCTTTCCAACTCATACCATTCAATGATTCTATGACTACATCAGAGAGTACAACATACAGAACAGTACAGAGCTGCTAACTTTTAAGTACAAGGACCAGAAAATAACAAAAAGAGAAATATCCCAGTTTAAAGAAAGGAAGTGAAGAACTGAAATTCCTACAAATTAATATAGACCTATTTTAAAATTGGTGAATTTTAAAAAGTGGCTATGTATCAACTGGCATTTCAAATTCAGTAGACACGGTGAAACATTTGTTCTTAAATAATTTGCTCGCTATCACACAGGAAGCATGTGTGGAAAAGTCAGGAACTGAACTGAGATTTGTAATTGAGTATATTTAAACATAAACAGTGCTAATTTATGCAAGTCAGTAAGACAGTTCTACTTCTTAACAGCTTTATTTTTGTCTATCCTATCAAGTTGGAATTGGTAAATTTAAGTCTAAATGCCTAAAAATGTATTTAATAACTTAAAGTTGTAAATTATAAAAATTACCTAATTACACGAGCCACATAATTTTATTAAAATTCCCTGTTTCTCATATACAGCTAGCTCTAGCTAATATACCATTAATTAAAACAAGAAGTAGTTCAAAGGAAATAGATACTTCTGATGAAACCTTGCCACTTACAGATTTAACTATATACACAAAATAACACCATTCCAGAAATCTGAGGGTCTTTTTAGATTACTTAAGAGTCGTACTGTGGTTTGCCTCAGGGTCCTGGTCTTCCTGTCACCCATGCTGGTTAGAAAATGTCACAGCTCCCATCCATGTCCAGTAGCTCCATCCCTTTTCCACAGATTTGGGCCAGCATAAGCCAAGCCCTGTCCAAAATGGTGCTGGGAGGAGGTGCCCAGGGCCTGAGTCTACATCCCAAGGACCAGAAACACTCCTAATGTACCCACTTCTTTGTCCCAGTAAAAGAATCCTAAGTTAAACGAAGATGGAGACCCTGAGCAATGTGCCAAAACCAAGTACAGATCATCTTCTCTTGAATCTCAATTGCTGTGCTGTCTTCTCCCTTAAGGGGAGAAAAGCTGTGTACCTGAAGAAGAGTAAAGAGAAATCATGAAAAAGCTGCTGCTACTTGGAATACAAAACTGCAAAATGCCAAATCCTCTGCTTTCATCAGAAAGTGAGAATTCAGTGTCTTTAGCCTTTTTTAGACTCTGGCCTTCTCAGATACACAAAACAAAAGATTATTCAAGAGATTATTATAGATGTCTCACGTTTGTTTTTAGTTTCCAGTCCTTCAGGTTCCCAGGGAAAAATTGCATCACTAGATTTAGCTTACATTTCTTGAATTGGCACAGCTAAAATAAGCGAACTATTTCTTTTGGCATCTAAGAAGAATTAAAAACAGAGATTTAGTATACCTACACAATTCACTGTAAAATATCCTGTTGTAAATACACATACAACATATTTTTATGTTTCCTATTTCCATTTTTCTTTGAGATACGTATACCAAACATAAATGCTATCCTATCTTATTAGTATTTTAGAAACCTACCTATGATACAGGTGAAATTATGAACATACATATTTCTGTAAAGAATACATCAGAATATTCTGATTGAAATACATAATCTCATGTTCTTTTGCATATTTATCCCCATTTTAATTATTCATAAAATTTATCTAGCCCTTCTAAAAACAAGTATATATATATATATATATAAAATGGCAGCAGACCTCCTACAATAGTGTTGCTTAACTAATTACTAAGTCATACATGGCACAGGTAATAGATGAGATAAATACTTCCACTGATTACTTGTGAACCAGTAATCTAAAGTATATCTATTTTGATATCTGTGCTGTATTCCTTTATTGCCTTAAAATCTATACGTATAAACAAAAAAGTTCCAGTAAACAATATTAACAAAAAAAAGTATATTCTTTTTCTGCCAAAAAGTTCAAGGGGAGAGAGATCTAACATGTCTTCTTGATAGTCGTAATTTCAGATAATACTGTATTTATTGATGTTTAAAATTTTAGTTGTACAAACTTTTCCTGAAGAGTCAGAGCAGTTACTGTACTAGCATTTTCAAAATACTCCAAGAGCTCCAAAATACTTTACTGAAAATAGCAGCCTTGCTTGCTTGGCAGAGTTTGCAGAGTTATGAATATTTTTCAGATCTATCAAATGTTGCAAAAACACGTCTTCTCTTTTATGGGACATCAGGATTGCTCCATTTGTGGTATTTGCCCTGGTACACAGCATTTTACAAAGAAAATTGCATTACAATGGCCCACATCATGCCATCTGTTTTAAGAACTCTTCAGTGATTTCTATGGAGAATAGTCTTGAAAAATAAATGGAACAACATGTCCCAAAGTACTTTTTTTACCTAACTTAAATACTTTTCATGAAAAATATTTTCACAAATTTAGAAAGCTGTACCATTACCATTAAGTTATCCCCTTGATCTTCACCTATTCCCTAATGGTTGAGAAGGGTTCATGGACTGACAGTAACGCATGGAAGACAGCCCCATGGCTACAGAGCAGGTGAGGATCCCTGTGATGCAGGGGCTGCATAGGGAGTCCCAGCTTTCCCAGGAGACAAGTCCTGCTGGTTCCCTTCCCTTCCACTCACACCTACATCAGTAACACCCTGGGCCACAGGTACCAGGCAACGCTGTGGCAGCAGCAGAACAGCCAACAGCATCATCCATGTCAGCAAAACAAAGCAGGCACAGGGGCAAGGATCTAGCGAGGCCAGACGGCCATGAGCAAAAAGTTTAGGATCTGACAGTCTAACATTACCCTCACATTTGAAGGTCATCTCAGTCCATACAGAAGATAGACCACAAACAGTGCAGATGCCACCGGCACACAAAGGATCACAGCCTGGGGGGAAGGAGTCGGACCTTTCTTTTAGTCTGTCAACACTGTGAACAAATTTCATCATGCCAAATACTTTAGATGCACTTCACCTGTTTTACAGAATATCAAGAAAGGAAAAAAATATTGTTAATGTCTTGTTATTGTCTACTTTCTTTTAAGACCATTTCTCTGACACAAAGTGCAACTATAAATTTTAATGCTGCAAAAACACCATGACTTCCCTTGTTTATTTAGTTTTAAAAATGAGATCTCTGTAGAACACTCAAGTAAGCATAAAGTTCTGATTTATGTCCAAAACAAATACTTTATATTAAGAAGCATACTATCCCTATTTACACTGCACCAGAGCTGTTATTTTACAACAGACACACAAAGGAACATCCTCAGAAATTCCCTGGTGAAGTCATCTGAAACCCCTTTCAAAAGAACAACAACCTTCTGCATCAGTACAGCTTCATATTATCTCATGTCTGACTTACAATTAGGACAAAAGCTTCTATGAACTTCATTAAATTTCTATTATCTAAGAATCCTCATGTTTTCATAGCATGACCAGTACTCTTAGATTACTAGTATTTGTTAGCAACTTTTATAGACAGCAATTCTAAAATACTCAAGGGGTAAACTGAATCTAACCCCCCACCGTCCAAACAGCATATGTGGGGTGTCACTAGTTTTGCAATAACACTTCACATGGGTGATCTGGGTTTTGGATTGGTTTGGTTTGGGTTTGTTTGAATATGAATGATGTAAGGGAGCTTTTTTTTTTTCATATTTAAAATGGCTTTAGTCATGCAGATGATGTGCCTATCAAAATAGGTCCAAGCTGGAACACTAGGAATAAAAAAAAAGGTGAAACACAAAATATCATAAAAAACTTTTAACAACTTGATATGAAATCACAGTAGTTGCAACATCAACATGAAGACATCTGTCTTTCCCTTGCCAAAAAACCTTTTATCCTCTGGACACTGCCCGGTCATCAGCTCCAACTTATCCTTGATCCCAGTGTGCTTCTTCTGAGCACCATTTCACATCTCTCTAACTGGATGTTGCTCACTCATCACATTTTGTTTGGGCTCTGGAATTCACCAAGGGCTTAGTTTACGCCTTCAAACATAAAATTCCTTGCTCTAACCATTCCAAAGCCACAGCATATTGGCTCACCCACTGACTGTGAGCTGTCCTGGCTCCTCTCACCCTTCTTGAATATTCCACCTCCTTGCCTCAAGAGGACCTATCAAACACAATCTTGCCTCAAGAGGACCTATCAAACACAAGAGGACCTATCAGCAGCTGCAGTTTTCCTGCTCTACCCAAACAGAGTAAGTTCACCACGTTTCCACTCAGGTCAACAGGCTCTCCTAAAAACCACAACAGCATTTCCAGAGAATCTCTCAAACACTCACAGGCATTTACCACTGTGTTTTTATCTACCAGGAAAATAATTTTAGATATCTCACTCACACACACACACACAAAAGGTGGGGGGAAAAAAAAGAGCAGAGAGTGACAGATTTTATTTGATTGTGTCTGATTGTTCCTATCAACTTTTCTTTTTGCTTTACTGTGGCAGTCAACCTGTTATCTGCTCTCACAAACCATCCTTAGCAGTTGCACTTTGGCTCTCTGAAGCAGAAATCCTCAGAGTGCAATTTATACAAATAATACAGTCCACTCCTTCATTTGAGAAGCAAAGACTCATTCAGCTCTGAGCATCTTTGCCTAGGACCTGCTCGCTTTTACACAATGTAAATTTTAGCCACAGCACTCAGTAAACAGGAGAGCAGACTGACTTTTCATATATCACTAACCATTGTAATCATCCCAAGTAGAAAAGTAAATATTTTGATACAGAAATACACCTAATCCACTCTGAAAGAAAATGCAAATCAAGTGTGACTGTGCATATGACAATCCTGTCAGTGCCTTCCCACTGGTAACAGAATACCAGCAAACTGCCTACTCCCTGTATCATGCCTGTAGGAACCAAACCACATGTCTACATAAATTGAAAGAAAAAATACACAACTAAGTCAAACACATGAAAGCATCTCAATTTTTACTGGAATTCCATTTCAGAAGCGGGTGGGGATGGACACAACCTCTCACCACCTCTTCATGGCAATAATTATTTGGGAAAAAATAAATTATAATACTTTCTCTCTTTTTCCCCCTCATTTCCTAGACACACCAGTTCTTGGGACATGAATGACCTGACAGACACACACAAACCCCCCCGCCACAACCCAAAAAAACCAACCCCCACAAAACCAAACAAGAATTACAAAAACTAAAGAAACAAGAAACACCCCCAGGAAACCCCACAAAATTGCTAAGATGGGATATAAGACCAACATCATTAGAACTTTCCTCAGCTACTTTCAGTGGTCTGTTTTAGGAAATGTAACAGGAATTTTTTCAAAAATGCTATAAAAAAGAGTGGGCAATAAGAGGAGTAACTCTGAGTTCACTTCTGATGCACATTTCACTGACTATATTCTCTGGTGTAGGAAGTGGTTTACACATCCACATTAACATATTTATTTTACAAGACTTAGTTCTATGTATGACTGAATATGTATTTTCACGCAGCAAAAGAAATATATAATTGTTGCTAAAGAATTCCCTAGATTAAATTAGTACGTTTTCATATTTCTAAGACTCTTACCATCATGGCATCTACTCAACTGAAAAAAAACTACTGTACAACGCACAGCTGACTATCAATATAGAGCAGTACACAGAAACAAGGGATCTAGGACAGAGGGCTGTATCTGGAGATTGATGACTGGGATTTTAATTCTCTAAAAATTAATGTATAGCATTTACATATTTCTAGAAAGCAGAATTAAAAACATTGTTTCAATATAGCAAGGTCCAAAAAAATACAAAAATAATTAAAAAAATTCAAGTATATTTTTCTTGTATTAAAAGTAAAAAGAATTTATATTATATCCACACCTGCATATCCATTTTCTTCCATGTGCAAGTCCATCATGGGAAAAATCACCTAAAGACCTGAAGGTTACAAAACTAATCAAATATCAGACCCATCCATCTTCATTCATTTTTGAGAACTGAAACTAGGTGTCATGACTGCAGTGGGGCAGTTCAAATAAAGCTCACTGCCAATTCCCAGGTTACTGACTGCAAATTGCTCAACCAAAGCCTTCCTCGGGGACCAGGTGCCACGATCTCCACACAAGTGAAATCCCCATGTATGTCAGCAGGAGCTCCACCTGCAGAAGGAAGGTCCTTGACAGTTCCAGAGGCATGAATTCATCATGGTCTAATGTAACTCCCTTGGTGCATGAGTAGGTTAGAAGCTGCCTGCATACGCTTTCCATGCATCTGCTATGAGGGCCATGACACAAATACAGCTTAGAGAAAACACACAGAAAAGAAACCCACAGTACCAGAGGTCACACCTCAACAGTAAGCATTATGACGCATTAATTTTAAACTATACATCACTTTTTCATCAAAGCTTCAAAGTTTAAGAAAAACTACTCATATCTGAATATATTCAAAACAAGTAAACTTTAAAAGGAGTAGTAGCAGGAGTCTGACAGCATCAGCCTTTCTCATTTAGCATTTCCTTGCTTTATCGTATTCACCTTCTTAAGTTCAAATCTACAGACTCACGCAGTCATTTGACAGCATTCAGTATTCACTAATTTTACTAGCCCAGGACATTTCAATGGTTATTACTAAATACATACCTTTCTGAGCGAAATTTGCTTGGACTTCTTTGTAATGTAAATTCTTTTATTGTACACCTAACGGGGGGCACCAGTCTGTCTCATTAGGTCAGACTAGCTATGAAATACCAGACAATATTTCTCTTAGATTCACATAACATGTCACAGAAGTGTAACTCCTACTAAAAGGATTAAAGAAATTACATAATGTGCCACTATATACTTCATTATTTACAAGCATTATAAAAAGTGATGAGTAGTTCATACAGAATAATTTGTGGGAAATATATTATTTTCAGTTAAGTGTGATCACCAAATTCCCAGAAGTACAATTCTTGGAAACAGACTACCAGTGTGAATAGTCACACAAATTAAGATGTAATATAGTCCCAACCTTCTTCCATATTTAAATTTAGAATACCAGACCTTCAAAAATTATGACAGTAACTGCTTTGCTTAAGTATCTTCACAGATGAGCACAGAAGACATACAAACATGACCAAAGTATTACATTTTATTCCAAACTAAAATTATTGCAGTATTTTGTCCTCTTTCTTCTTGTAGCATTATTGTTTTAATTAGTTAGTTTTGTATTATAAACCTTAAGTTATGTTTTAGACTGCTTGGAGACATTCTGTGGCTTCTGGTAAGAGTGTGCAAAATTGATGCTCAGTGAATTCCAATCTGCATAAAGCATCTAATGACATGTTTCCTGAGGCTGTAAACGCCTAGACACAATGGTCCATGTGACCCACTCAAGCTCCATGTTCCCATTCCTATATTAAAAGAGGATGAACATGGTAATGTTGATTTTTTTTTTAAGTAATAGCAATGATATTATATTATATAAAGTCAATTATTTATTAGTAATACATACACACATAACATCAGTTACTTACAAAGTTCACTTCTGTAGGACATATGATCTATATAAAAACTGTATTTCTGTCATGTTTTGGATTTCATTCAGATCTAATGTGATGCCAGCTAGGGTTAGTCACTTGGTTAGGAACTGTTTCTTTAATTACCACCTCAAAACTTCAATTCCTGTAAGTAATTAAACTGTAATAGACACCTTCCAACAACCAGAAATTTAATCATGTTCACAACATCAGTGAATATTTGCTTGAATATTCAACATTTCAAAAATATTTTTAAAACATTTTTATTTCTCATAATTCTTTAAATGAGTACATTTATGCAAGAGGTGTGATACACTTCATAACAGTCTAATGCATCTTTTAAATAATTTAAAGTTCACTGTGTATTTTATTCACAAAGAAAAACAACCCTTTTTAAATGGATTATCAAGTCATTATTCTAGTTGTTAAATCCATACCAATGAAATATTTAACACAGAGACTTTAATGTTTTTAAGGATAGATACAAGAAAGATTTAGAGAGTTGAAACAGAATTTAGGTATAATATAGGTATTAAATCCCCTAATAGCCTGACTCTCCTCCCTCTTGCTTGCTAATTCTATCCTCCACTTCCCACTGGAATAGTTTAATATACCTCAGCATTGATGAATCCTAAGTAATGCACATAGAAAAAAAAAAAAATCCTAGCAATACAATTAAAGTGATGAGCAGTGAGCTCATCAGTGACGAATTACCACTCAGAAATAAAACAAAATTACGGAATTATAATTAGAAAACATCAGACCAGTACTTAATGGCAATCAAAATAAAAGTATTTGGAAAGAAACAGAGAATAAAACAATTTATTTCACTGTATAGATCCCTGATACGCTTGCATTCTGAACAACAGAGTATTTTGGATTTTCAAACTGATTACAACAGAACTGGAAAAAGAAGACAAAAAAAGATGGAGCAACCTGATTATAAAGAATAAGAGTAGACTAGAATTCTTCCAGCTTCAAAATGAAACAATGGGCTATCACAGATATCTGTAAAATAATAGATGTGTATAGAGTGTTGGAGCCTGGGGGAATGCTCTGGAGATGCTCAGCCTATTGTTATGTTCTTCCCTTGATAATCACTGTGAGGAGACATCATACTAGTCCAGATAGACTTCAGTAAAGCGATGCTTATGCTTCTGAGAAGAGGTATCCCATTCACCTGCCCTACTAATAGTGCCTTGTCTGGATATGGATATCAGTAAGCCCCAGGGAACTTTAAGGACGAGGTACAGAATATGACTCCACCCAAAAAAAAAAAAGAAAAAAAAGTCCAGACAAACTGGTTAATAGTAAATATTTTCCTCTTTAGGAAAAGAAAATAAAAACAAACAGGTAAATGTTACAATATTTATACACTTTGTAACGTGGGTGGTCACTTGCCACATGTATGAAATATGCTTCCCACAAACAAAAGTGGCATACAAATAAGAGATTTTACTGGAAATATGTATAGTTTTCAAAAATAACTAGATAATAATTAATGGAAACATCACTTTTAGTTGTAATCGTGCTGCTGTCATTTACAGAATCCAACTGCAATTATATTAAGGACTGTAATCTGAATTATCTACTCTTCAAAAGAATACATGTACTATGCATAAGATTCTTCTCCAGGATAACTTCATGACAGTATTTAGGATCTTCATCATGCTATTTACATCAATTATAAGGTTTTTAAGAGTATTATGATGCTTTTAAAGTATTAAAACAGAAAAGTTATTCCATTGTGAACTGCCTTTCTTTCCCTCCCCTTCTTGAATTTCATTAGGCTATCTTAAAAAAGAAAGATTCAGTAGAATTTGTGTTAAACCTGCAGAAACAATGACAATGTTGTTGAAGACACGGCAAGACTAAGTATTATCTTCCCTTCTACAACACCCACAGGTTGAAAATCATCACCACATCTGTTCTGCCTTTAGCTGCTTGACTATTAAATAGCCTAAAATCTCTCCAAAGTTTGTGCTTTGCACAAGGAACTTTTATTTAAACAGCCTCACTATTTCTTGCATGTCCCTAAAACATTTAAGTGGATGTAGCAGATACTGGGTTTAAATTTTTGAGACATTTAGGTTCTATAAAGAAAGTAGACATACAGGTTCAATACACCTACAGAGGTGTCAACATGTCTCTCAAACACAGAGCTGAACGAAAATCAATTTTGATATCAACATGTAATAATTATCTACATGCATGATTCCTATTACTATGTTAATATGAAGCAATTATCAGCATACGTGTTGGTATGAAAACACAATGTTCAGCAACAAGATCTTCATATTGGCATACATGCATCAAGTTCCCTGGAGAGGAACAGCATTTGATTCCTTCATGGGTTAATAATTTCCTCATAACTTAAAAGAGATGGCACCTGCTCTGCCAAATACATATTTGCATTTCCAAAGAATGACAGCAGTCAACAAGATAAGGGGAGGAGTAATGAAACTTTTCCTGAATAAATTAAAGAACTCTACATAGGGAAGGAATGAAACATTTGAATTTGAATGAAAACTGCAGAAGATGCCAAGAAATATGTACAAGAATTGGCAAACTTTTCCTGCTTCTGATGCTCTCCGGTGAAAGCTGGCCAGGAATGTAAATAATGCAAGACAAATCGGAGCTTGACCTCACAGCAAATCTAAGAAGTTCCACCTTGTCAGAATACATAGAAAATTTTGATCTGATTTTAATACAAATAAAGCAAGAATGTCTCCCAGTTCTACAACTGCTGTCATTATAAGTCCATGTTCCACAGTAGTTTACTTTGGATTTTGGATTCTGAAAAGAATGCTTTTATTTAATTTTATTTTAAGATGGCAGATGAATTAAGGAGGAACTACAGAAGTTTTCAAGGTTTCTTGATGATGAAAGCATTACTCCACGCCCATAGTAGTGGTTATCCTTTTAGCTAGGATCCTGGACTAATCATGCAGAATTCACTGTCTCAATACATCAGCATATTAGAATCCTGAAACGGTAAGAGGTCATCTCTTTCTTTAGCTGGACAGCATTTTGAGAGTCACTAATGTAGGATCCAAAATGAAAAAGCTTCACTGAGTGATCACAGTTGATCAGGCATGTGCCCTGGACTTAGATAAGGTCAGAGGGAGTATGGTCCAAACTCTGAAGGAGTGCTCTTAAAAGTATACGATCTTTTGTATGTCTCTTTTCTTATTAGTTTCCTCTACAGCCTTAACTACATTGAAATATGACTGAATATGTTCCTGTTAGTTGGAAAAATGTATTTGTGAGATTCTACAAATTCTCTGTCATTGACAGATGACCTACCCTGACCTCATTAGCTCAACAGACCTGAATTAGAACACACAAAAATCCTTAGTAGAGACTTGAACTTCCCCTTGTTCATTGGAGAAGCCACTAGATATAAGTACTATCAAGACTGTTTTTCTCAACAGCAACAGAGATATGTAAAAATCACAACAGTGGTGTACTGTGCAATACAGGGTAAAAAAATAAATTATTGAATACTCATATGAGCTGGCTTTGTAGTTTCTGGGTGCCTATTTAGAGAAAACAGTCTGTGACAGAACATAAAGCTCTTCTACAAGTCACTATTTTGAATTCACAAAGGGAAACCATTTCATTACTGGATATGATATTTTACTATGTGAGGAATACAAAGTAACCATTTGGCATTTTAAATTTAAAGAGGAAGTAAAAGAATATTCTTATCAGAGTAATCTACTGCTTTTAACAACACCTAATCTTCAAAGCTGGGCATTTCCCCAGGACTCCTCCAGCCATTCTATTTTTATGAAGTAATGGTTGTGTCAACAGCACTAAGCCTAACAAAGGGCAATACAGTTTTATATCTCTGTTCTATAATAGATCATATGGTTCAGGAGGTTTGAATTCTTTGACACAGAAGTTAACAGCCTGTTTAAACACAAACATTGTCGTTAGTGCTTTTAAAGTAAAAACAGGCAAAATGACCCACTGCCTCTCCTGAGTAAGAGTCATTGCAGTACTTATACAATTTTAAATTTACAACAGCATATGATGACAAACCTGGTCACAGACGTAGTAGTTTTTCAACCTGTGTGACATAGAATAAAGTAAACCTAAATGCTTGTGTAAGGCTTCATAGTTTCCAAGTAAATCCAGAATTTTTAGAAAACTCTGATTTTATTTTCCATTAAAATGTGTTACTGGAATATTTTATATCCATAAGGAATTAGGACAGAGACTTTTTGATAAAAACATACCATAGTCATGGTTTTGGGACATGAAGAAAAATAGAAATGCTCCAGAGTACTTGTTTATTTAGATACATTTAAAAATAGGTCCTTTGATATTTAACTTCTGGTATGTGGCCCATTCTAATGAACTACTGTTCTAAGGCTATTTTACTTTGTATTTATATTCAGTAATGCATGGAGAAGATTTGATAGATTCTTAGGAGCTCAATTCTTCCTTACACTTCTAGTTGAGAAAATACCCAAAGGTATAATTTATCTCATCCAAAGCCGGATGCCTCAAAATTAGACTCTAAACTGCGAAAGAGTCATCCCAGCCAAGCACCCTTTATAATGAATTGAGAGACCTGGATACATCCAGAATGTACTTCAACTGATCTATAAAGGATGCTCATCTTAAAATTAAGATTTCCCCCAGCAGGTGTTTCTGACTTTCCATTAGTAATAATAGAAGAGACAGAAGGTAACCAGATGGTATTTAGATATTGAGTAGAAGAGAGATTATACCCATTGATGTATATTTTTAATATTTTCAAAACTTAACTCTAAAGGACAACTAAAATTATCAAAATATAAAGAAACAGACAAAGTAAAGATATTGAGTAAAAAAATCTAGGGGTGTAAAGAAGCAGCAGTCTGGTTACATAAAGGAGATTAATCCAAGTTTTACATTTCTAATCCTAAAACCTTTTCCCAGAATTCACTAGCTCAGGTTCTTTTAAATTTTAGAAAAAAAAAAAAACTTTCATTGAAGACTAGCCCTGGAAAAGAAAAAAACAAAAAACCAAACAAACAAACAAAAGAAAAAAAACAACACACAAACCAAAACCTAAAACTAATGGTAAGCATTAAACTTCTTTTTGCTTGCTTAATTCATTCTTGCCTGTACTCACATCTTTTTCAGTTTTCATCTACTTCAGTATGTTTTTTTTGGCTATTAAATGTTCTTCTTTTTTTCTTTTTTTTTCCTTTCCTCTTTTTTCCTTCTTCCCTTCTTAAAATCTATTTCTGGCATAAATTCATGCAGGAAACATGAGAAAATCCACAATTAAAGAGGCAAAACATGCCACTGGAAAAAAGCAGCAGACCCTTGAGTCTTGGGATGTGGTGGTTCATAGTGCTTATGCCTAGGCCATAATCTCTATAGTCTAGACTTACAAGAAAACGCTACTTCTTTCAGAAGACAAGACAAGAAAACTTACTGACTTCACACCATCTGTGATTCTTCCCAAGGCTGATACAGCTGCCTTACTATTTGCCATTTCTCTATTTTGCTTAAATTTAGCTTGTCAACCCTCTAAGACCACATACGTATAAATATGTAATTGCCCAAAAAAGTCACATGTACTTCAACAGTGTTCAGGAATGATTTCAGGTAATTTCCAAACTCAAACCAGCGTAAACATCAGAACTGCCCACCTGATAACAAACTTCACAAAGAGAATAAATTTGACTAGTTGCTTTTACTTTACACAATATGCTTTAAAAGAAAAAGGAAATGGGAATCAAGTTTCTATTAACTGTGTGAGCTCTCCACATTCCCTGACTAAACCACCACTACACTGGAATGCTTCATAATATTCCACAAGGCAACTCAAAAGGGAAGTGAAGCACATGTCATATCAGAAGGCTCACAGAGTTTGATGTACACAGTACAACAGAAACTTTCATGAAAATTTGCATTGTATATCTGTAGAGACTGTTCCTACTGCAAGGATCAGAGAGTGAGCTAGTTATTACAATTACTGAACACTAGACATCTCATTGTATGTCTAATAAAAAAAAAATTCAAACCAAGTAATCAAAACGTGGATGAAAATCAAATGAAAAAAAATAAATAAATAATTCATGGCATTTGTACTAACTACATATTTTTGCCAGCATAAAAAAAGGTCCATTCATAAAATCTCTAGCTGGCAAGAAAGAAGTATCTAGATGTCATTTTAGTCATGGTTTACTATGGTAAATAACAAATATTATCTAAAAAGCTAATTGGTCAGCATAATTGGAAGTTGAATTAGTAACACTGTACTGACAAACATGTCTACAACTTTGCTTGTCTTTGTTTTATTTTTTAGGGTAAACAATAGCATCAGAGTTGTACATTTACATTCCAAACTTGTGTTAAGGGGTTGGACAAGAAATAATTAAACAGCCTCCAAATACTTACATCTGTTAGGCTTTTAAACTTGTGGCAAACTAAGTATATGCCCTCAGGGCTAGACTGTTGCAAACATTATTCAGAGAAATCTTCTATTTTCTTCAGAAACAATTAAAAAATAAAATGTGTTCTACATTGCATAAAGCTGTTTTACAGGGTGTTTGGAGACAGTTACTCATCTCAATTCCAACTAAATAAATACATATTTACTTCTCAACTTCCCCAATTAGCCAAAATACCTTACCTGCATCACATTGTTTCTACCCATAGTAAGAGCATTATTAGTGTCATGAAAAATAGGGCAGGTTGACAAACTGAAGATACAAGTTTAAAATCTATAACTTTTTTCACTCTTTTAGACAAGGTATTAAAAATAACTAAAAACAAACTCTTCCCAGTGAGACCCACTATGTCACTTCTTCAGCTTTCCTGCACTACTGTGAATTTGCTGGTTTAGCTACAAAAGTGTCCCAAAAGAGAAAATTATTACTAAAATACTGTAATGAAAACCTAAAATTCTGGACAAGTAATTCCCCTAAGTCTACTATTACTGTTACTAATTATTTTGCAAGTGCCACAGGAAACAATGGACTCACTGAAGAAACACTACGGAAGGTCAAGAGATCCTTTATGTGGAATTGTTGTCACAGAAAGATTTTTTTAACCTTTTATACCATCTCTTACTGATTAAACTGGCTGTGAAATGTTAAAATTCCTTCAGAATAAGACCTAAAACTTATTCTGCACAAGTGTAAAAAAATTTGAAGTGACATTCAGAGTAAGGCCCAGTACATTTTATTGATTTATTTTTCACTTTAGACAGTACTGCAAAGCTCAGCTGGGAACTCCTGAAGTAGCCTGCAAACTTTACTTGATAAAAACAAGAAGTAGGGAGCTACAATAATGATTTCAGGAGACCAGCATCTTGTTCTTCAACAGCACTGCACTCTGTTGGTATGTCCCAGATTTCACTGACAGCTTTATCATAACTTTAAAATCAATATAAGTGTCCTTCACAAGTACCTTGTCCTTTCCACAGGTAAAAGTTTGGCTGAAATTCTTTTGTTCCAGCACACCAAACAACAAAACAAGACCTGTTGTTTCTGTAACCCTTCTGATTGTTGCCACTCTTCCGTAAGTCCAGATACAGATGGGAATGTTGCATCATACACTTTTTACGTGGATCCGCAACTCCTACCACCATTATCTTTCATTCTGTATGTACCATTCACACGAACTCAGTGCTGCTGTCATACGCACACACAAAGCAAAAAAAGTCCAGTCCAGATATCCAGCCAAATGACTGAAGTTTTCCAATATTAACCTATTACTACCTTTACTCCCAAGTGTGCTATTTACACCGTGCTTTATCAAAATGCTGCTTTAACAGGTTTCTTACAACTCTTATCTTCCTCTTTATTCCTGTTCCTGTGATCTCGTTTCACTGGCAAGAGGTACGTAGACCTGTCCCATAAAGTGGCACCTAAATGACACTTAGTTCCAGAGCAGAAACAGTGCAGAACCTCCTTGTAAGTAAAAAACCTGATGTCTAGTGCTCTTCAAAGCAATTATTAACTTTATTATTTTCAAACTGCATAAACTCTTAAAAAAGATCTCTTTATTCACGTATTGCTACTGAACACTGTTCCTTGAATGTTTAAGACACCTAAAGGTGTTTAGAAAAGATGATTTGAGCTTGAAAGTAACAATTCATATATATTCCTTCTTCCTAAACAAACATAAGCAAGCGTAATTTTTCCTAAACCTGCTTAAGAGTACAACTTCTGTTGTTTGCAGACACTTAATTAGATTAACACAATTGGACCCAAATATTTCAAATCCATAGCATAAAATTTATCACTCCAAAACCATTTCAGACTGTTCAATAATTGTTCCAGGCCTTCTCTGCCATGATAAATAACAAAGACCTTCTAGCTTGACAAATGTACAAGAGACAACATAAGGCCCTGGAGGAAAGTGCTGCTTTGTGATGCCCCATGTTTCTTGATGCTTGTTTTCCTTCTCTACCAGACAGGCATTTCTGGCCCTGAGCAATACCAGATTACCACTTTGGGGAGAAACAAGGGACTTCTTTCCTGTCATTTTATCCATAAAGCATAGCACGAGTCCGGTCATTTGGGAATGCATATTAGGTTCTTGGTATGGACTTTTTTTCCGGATGTATAATGACTTTCTAAATATGTGCATCATACCATTCAAGCGCAAAGAACAACTATTACCTTGCTACATTAGGTCATTTGACCTAAATGGGAGTAGGAAATGTTGAGTGGCTTTTCTAAAAACTTAAAAAGACTACTCCTCCTGCTACAATTACTGGTTTTCCCCATCCTGTTGCATTGCCTTTTTATTTTATGATAGAATTTTATAAGTTTTCCATCTTCTTTCTAAACTTACATCAACCAGATAAAAATGTTTTTGAAAAATAATAAAGTTCTCACTAAATTTGTAGAAAAACAGTCAAACAGAATGAAGAACTAAAGATCCTACAATGTGCTTGTTCAGCTAGGGAGGAAGAAAATACCTTTAATCCATTTCCAAAGCAGGATACTCAAAATGCACTCAAAAAAAAAAAAAAAAACCAAACAAACAACAACAACAAAAAAAAGAATAAGTTTAAGAAGACCAGCTTTTAAAGCATAAGTTTTTAGTTGCATCTTTTGTTTCCTGCCCTCGCTGTGTTGCACCCACGCTGGATGCCTCACACTTCACCGTTCTGAATCCGGCTATCGGGGCAGCATCAGGACATTGGCTGGGGTTGAGCAAAGTGATGTAGGTCAACGAGGTAAATTGGCAGCAACTAGAAATCTAAGCGACACGTCGTGACAAATTCAATACAGCACGGTTAGCTACAACTTTCAGCCTAGCCCCTTCACTATGTCCAGACATACACGCTCCCACCACGGCCCCCCCCAGTTCCGCGGCTGCGACCACTTCGGCCGACCAGCGACTCGCGAACTTACTGCAGTGCGATGCGGGCGAAGGGGACGCGCGGCCCTGGGATACGAGAGAGCCCGGCGCCCTGGGCAGCCGCGGGACCGGCCATCCAGCCGGGCCACCGCCAGCGACGG